>CANJKZ010000969.1:1380000-1750000 GCA_947471745.1 Closterium sp. Naga37s-1
TGGCTAGGGGCTTCAGTCAGCGTGAGGGAGTTGACTTCTTCCAGACCTTCGCCCCGACCCCGAAGATGACTACTCTTCGGGTGTTACTCCACATAGCAGCGCAGCGAGTGGGGGTGCTTCTCTCGAGCTGCACTCCCTCGACTTCTCCACTGCGTTCCTCCAGGGCCGACTGCACGAGGAGATCTGGTTGCGCCGTCCTCCTGGCTTCACTGACACCTTCCCACCTGGGACCCAGTGGAGCCTGAGGCGACCAGTCTACGGTCTCCGCCTGTCGCCCCGTGAGTGGCACGACACTCTTCGCTCCACGCTTCGTGACCTTGGGTTCAGCCCGTCCTCCGCCGACCCGTCGCTGTTTGTTCGAGCGGGTTCTACTCCTTTCTTTATCCTTGTCTACGTCGACGACTTGGTGTTTGCTACAGCAGACAGGGCAGCCCTGGCTCAGGTGAAGTTCGAACTGCAGAAGAGACACAAGTGCACTGACCTGGGTGAGCTGCAGCGTTACCTTGGCTTGCAGATCACCCGGGACAGAGCCGCTCGCATCATCACACTGACGCAGTTGTTAGAAACTAGAAGTGAACGAGAATGTGTGAAACTAGGCAGCAGGGTGATACAAGTAGGAAACCCTAGCAATGTTGTACCCCCTAAGGCTAAACCCACTATAGCCTACACAATAGGAACATGTATAATGTTTGACACACCCCCATAGGCTAAGTGGGAGACAACCAGATGGTCACAAGACCAGTCAAAGCAAAGCAAAGCAAAGCTCAGGGTGGATCTCAAGGAAACCACACAAATTCCGAGCACAAGCAAGAGGTCACAAGACCAGTTCACATGCAGTTTGATAATATAACAAGAGGTACAGTGATCACAACCTAGCAAGTGTAAGCATGCAGGTATATATATATACATATAGAGATCACAGTACAAGCAGAGTCAAGAAGTGAGCAAGTGAGGGACAGTATGCCCAAGGCCTAGAACAGTACAGAAACGCTGATGGTCACAAGGCTGAAGCGCCTTGGTGAACACATCAGCGGTGTTGGCCCGAGTGGCCACGTAAGTAAGACGAAGCTGACCACGCTGCTGCAACTCTCGAGCAAGGAAGTAGCGCAGAGCGATGTGCTTCGTTCTGTGCTCCAGTCTGTGCTCCTGACACAAGGCAATGGCGGCCTTGTTGTCGACGTACAGCACTGGAGGAGAACGAGGCCGCTCTCCCAGGTCGGTCAGCAGGTAGGTGAGCCAGCGTAGCTCCTGGGCAGCCATGGCTGTGGCGTAGATCTCAGCCTCACAACTGGAGCTGAGAACTGAAGACGAGCAGGTAGAACGCCAAGAAACTGAACCAGAGCCAAGGCTGAAGGTGTAACCCTGAGACGACCGCTGCGTAGCCTGGTCGTCAGCCCAAGAAGCGTCAAAGTGTCCAGTGAGGACAACGTCGCGCCGTCCTCCAAGCACAAGCCCCATGCCCGACGTACTGCACAAGTAGCGCAACACCCTCTTAGCGGCATCCATGTGCTCCTTCCGGTGACGGCCAGGAGCGACATAGCGTGCTAGGATGCTAAGAGGGTATGCAAGGTCAGGTCGAGTGCAGGTCATCAGGTACATGAGGCAGCCCACAAGCTCTGGATACGGGCCACTCGGCTCTACGGACTCATCCGAAGGCAGAGCTGAGAGCGAGTGACCGGTAGGCAGAGGAGTGGGCTGAGGCGAGGAGTACGTGAAGCGGAAGCGCTGAAGGACCTGCTGCACCATGTGTGACTGAGTCAAGGTGATGGTGCGCTGTGCTCTGTCCCGGGTGATCCGCAAGCCAAGATAGCTTGTCAGCTCACCCAGGTCTGTGCACGTGTGTCTCTTCTGCAGCTCCAACTTCACGTGGGCGAGTGCCTCAGTGTCAGCAGTAGCAAAGACCAAGTCGTCTACGTACACGAGAACGTAGAACGGCGGCAGAGTGGTGTCGGTGCGTAGAAACAGCGACGTGTCAGCAGTAGAAGGAGCAAACCCAAGAGCAGCAAGAGTAGTCCTCAGTGTGTCGTGCCACTCACGGGGTGCCTGGCGGAGACCGTAGACTGGCCGCTGGAGGCTCCACTGGGTACCAGGAGGGAACGACCCAGTGAAGCCAGGTGGGCGGCGCAGCCAGATCTCCTCGTGCAGGCTGCCCTGTAGGAATGCAGTGCTGAAGTCAAGAGAGTGGAGCTCGTAGTCACGCTGAGCAGCGACGTGCAGCAGAACCCGAAGAGTGGTCATCTTCGGGGTCGGGGAGAAGGTCTGGAAGAAGTCAACTCCCTCTCGCTGACTGAAGCCTCGTGCAACGTAACGCGCCTTGAAGACAGGCGGAGAACCCGGCGGCCGCTTCACCCTGAAAATCCACATGCCACTGACGATGTTCGCCCCAGGTGGGGGAACCTCGTCGACGTAGGTGCCTGTGGACTTCCAGGAAGCCATCTCTGCGTCCATGGCTGTCTGCCACTGAGAGGAGTAGAGACCCTCCGTCGCCTCTGCGTAAGAGCGTGGGGTCGGGATGTCTGGTGCATCCGGGTCTCCCTCAGGGGCAATCAGCATGGACACGAGATGAGGTAAAGCAGCGGCAAAGCACTCAAACTCCTCCTGTCTGTCCTCAAGGACGTCCGTGCCAAGAGCACACTCACCCCCGATGGACGGAGGACAGACAGACTCAGACTCAGCAACAAGGCTAGCGGCGTAGTCTAGACGACAGGCGGCAGCAAAGTCAACAAGCTCAGCAACTAGAGCAGACGCAGCAGTGGACTCAAAGGAAGGGTCAGTGACAACAGTAGCGAGAAGACGCGTGACTGTAGGACTGGCAGCACGAGCAAGGTCTGACGGCGGGTCAGCAACGTCAGGAAGAGAGGACGTAGGAGGAGACGGCAGAGGGACACGCTGTGGAGCAGTGGAAGGACGCAGAGTCATATAGTGAGTGCCAAGTACAGGAGGAGGACGCTGACGCGGAGCACAACGACCAGCGCGGACAGCGCGGACAGGCGACTCTGGACGCGACTCAGGCGACTCTGGACTAGACTCAGGCAACGGAGGACGAGACTCAGGCTCACGACGCTCCGTAAGACTACCCGTCGGCGCAGTGTAAGGAGAAGGAGCAGGCAGCGGAGAGGCAGGTTGTAACTGTGACTGCGACTGGACAGGCGGTGGACTCAGTAGGGGAGGAGTAGGACCAGTAGAGGGCGGGAGACCAAGAACCTGCTGAAGGAGCGGAACGTAGTACGGCCGCGGCCGCTCAGCACCTCCACCTCCAACCCCCTCAGCAGCTCCAGTCCCAGCAGCTCCAGTACCTCCAGTACGAGCACCTCCAGGACCAGCGGCTCCAGCATCTCCAGCACCAGCACCTCCAGCAGCTCCAGCAGCACCGCCAGCAGCAGCAGTGCCTCCAGCAGCTCCAACACCAGCAGCACCTCCAGTAGCTCCAGCAGCACCAGCACCAGCAGCACCTCCAGCAGCAGCTGCACCAGCAGCACCTCCAGCAGCTCCAGCAGCACCGCCAGCAGTAGTAGTGCCTCCAGCAGCTCCAGCACCAGCAGCACCTCCAGCAGCTCCAGCAGCACCAGCACCAGCAGCACCTCCAGCAGCTCCAGCAGCACCAGCACCAGCAGCACCTCCAGCAGCGCCAGCAGCACCGCCAGCAGCAGCAGCACCTCCAGCAGCTCCAGCAGCACCAGCACCAGCAGCACCTCCAGCAGCGCCAGCAGCACCGCCAGCAGCAGCAGCACCTCTAGCAGCTCCAGCACCAGGGTCCGCGACACTAGGAGCGCCACTCCGGAGACTGCAGCGCCGAGCGTACCACTCTCAGAGCCGCTGGGGAGAGGGCGGCTCCCGCCTAGGAGGGGAAGCACGAGCACCAGCTCCAGCAGCACCCCTAGCTCCAGAAGCACCCCTCCTGAGGCTGCAGTACTGTAAGTACCACTCACGCAGCTGCTGTGAGGAGAGAGCGCCTCCAGGTGTAGCACGCTCAGTCGCAGCACCCTCTGGCTCAGTACCCTCAGACGTAGCACTCCCAGGCGCAGCACCCTCAGACTCAGCACCCCCAGACTCAGCACCCCCAGGCTCAGCACCCCCAGACTCCGCAACCCCAGGCTCCACACCCCCAGGCTCCGCACCCCCAGGCTCCGCACGCTCAGGCTCAGCACCCCTAGCAGGACGAGAGTCGACAGCTACCTCGACAGGCTCAACCGGGTCTACCTGGGACACACCTGAGGGAGCGGCACCCTGAGGGGGGAGGGGGTCTACCACAGCAGCACCTGGTGCGAGGAAGAGAGGCGGGGGGGGGAGCGGGGCAGTGCGGTAGGGGAAGAGGCGGTAGTAGGGCACCGACTCGTCAAAAGTGACGTCCTGAGAGGGCAGGACACGGCGCGAGGTGGCGTGGTAAAACTGCCAACCAGACGCGTCCGGGACAAAGCCAAGGAAGACACAAGGAACAGCACGAGAGGAGAGCTTGTCCGCGGACATATCGCGAACAAAAGCTCGAGATCCCCAGACCCGAAAACGCGACGCATCGCCAACCTCTCCCGTCCAACGCAGTGTCGGCGAAGTCTCCGGAACGGAGACACGGGGCCAGAGGTTGAGCTGATGCGCAGCGTATCGGACCGCAAACGGCCACAGAAAGTGGGGGGCAGCCGCATGGATCAAGGAGGTACGAGCGACCTCCATGACCAAACCAATGCGGCGCTCAGCAACCCCATTCTGCTGTGGAGAGGCCGGAAGCGTGAACGACTGCTCAATGCCCTCCCCCTGACAGAAGGCCCTCAAGAGGTCGGAGGAAAACTCCCCACCTCTGTCAGAGTGCAGACGCAGGACAGGAAAGTCCGAGTGGAACCTCTCGCTGAGCTGGAGACGGGCAGCGCGGATCCAAGGGATCAAAACATCAGCGACTTCACCCTTGGTGCGCAAGGGGAAGACCGTGGTGTAGCGCGAGTAGTCGTCAACAACTATCAAGAAGTACCTCTCGTGACCCTGTCCACGGATGCGGGCTGGGACCCACACGTCCATGTAGAGCGTCTGCAGGGGAGCACTCGTCGGGGGAAACGAGGAGGAGTGAGGAGCGGCGCGCTGCCGCCCGTCGACACAGGGAAGACAGGGAGGAGCAGGCGAGGGTGGGAGGGGAGGGAGAACCCTGGGAAGACCAGAGACAAGGTACCGGGAGTGCATGCCACGAAGGCGCTGCACTGACGGGTGACCAAGGCGGTGGTGCCAGTGGACGGTCTCGTGCGCCAAGGAGCGACACGAGCAGGGGGCAGACAGCTGACCTGACGCAGACGCAGACGCAGCTACCCGAGGGGACTCAGTGGTCAGTGTGTACAGGTCCGACCCCGGCTGCCGAGTGAAGGTAGCCAGGTGGCGACCCGTCCGAGCACACGTGCAGTGTGTCACGCGCTCGTAGGCAGGGGTGAACTGGTGGACACCCCCATCCTGGAGCGCACGACCCGCCACCAAGTTCGTAGAGAACGAGGGGAGGTAGAGACCTGACAGTGTGCCCGACGGGACCGCAGGACAAGGGAGGACAGTGGAGGAGGTCGCAATGACCGGACCCCCAGAGGGGTCAGCGAGGGAGACTGCAACCGGCCGAGCAAGCTGCTCAAGGGCAGTGCGGTCACGGAAGAAACAGCGGGAAGCACCTGAGTCCAGTGTGAAGGTGTGCAGTGCCTCAGTAGACGCAGTACCAGAGGGCGCAGACTCACGAGTACCTAGAGCAGCAGCCTCACCAGCACCTGGGGCAACAGACACACTAGCACCTAGAGCGGCAGCCTCACCAGCACCGGAGGCAACAGACACACGAGCACCTAGTGCGGCAGCCTCACCAGTACCTAGAGCAGCAGACTGGATACCGGGGTCAGGCGGCACACACAGGTGACAGGCTCCCTCGGCACTAGCAGACAATGCATACATTGCAGTGAGAATAGCATCATAGGCAAGAGCAAAGATATCTACCCGCTGTCCAAGCAGCTCCACCCAGTCGGGGAGCTCAGCGTCGTCGCCAAACTCTGTACGCCAAGGGTCACTCAGACGGGCGAAGCAGTGGGACTCTGTGTGACCACGCGTCCCGCAAGGCTGACCAGTCCGGGCACCCGTGCTAATAACGTACGGGCAGCGAGCAGTACTCAGCGACCCTCTACTCTGAGCGTACCACTCACGAAGCTGCTGGGGCGAAAGAGACTCGCGCGGACGACTCTGCTGCTGCACCGGGCCACTACAAGAAGTTCCCGAACTACCCACTCCAGGACGACTCCCACTACGGCCACCCCGACAACCCCAACTGGCGTACCACTCACGAAGCTGCTGGGGCGTGAGGGACACACGCGGACGGCCGTGGAGCTGCATCTGGCCACACCAGGAGCAGCAGTAGCAGCAGTAGCGGCAGTAACAGCAGTAGCAGCAGGAGCAGTAAAAGCAGTAGCAGCAGTAGCAGCGGTAGCAGCGCGGGCAGGGCAGTGCTCACCAGTGGTGGGAAGGGCAGGCGCAAGGCGGCGGCGACAGCGGGGCCGCTACAGCTGTAGGGCGGGGCCGGGCCGCGGCAGGGAGCTCCGCGGCAACTGCTGCAGGGCGGGGTCGGGCCGCAACGGCAGCTGCTCCAGGGGCCAGGGGCGGCTCCTGCAGTGGCGGCTGCTCCAGGTGGCCAGGGGCGGCTGCTGCAGGGGCGGCTGCAGGTGCGGCTGCTCCAGGGGCCACGGGCGGCTGCTGCAGTGGCGGCTGCTCCAGGGGCCAGGGGCGGCTGCTCCAGGGGCCAGGGGCGGCTGCTGCAGTGGCGGCTCGGCTGGGGCGACGCGACGGGCTAGGGCAGCCCGCAAGGGCGACGCGACGGGCTAGGGCAGCCCGTAAGGGCGACGCGACGGGCTAGGGCAGTCCGCAAGGGCGACGCGGCGGGCTAAGGCAGCCCGCAGGGGCGACGCGACGGGCTAAGGCAGCCCGCAAGGGCGACGCGACGGGCTGGGGCAGCCCGCAAGGGCGACGCGACGGGCGAAGGCAGCCCTCAGGGGCGACGCGACGGGCTAAGGCAGCCCGCAAGGGCGACGCGACGGGCTAGGACAGCCCGCATGGGCGACGCGACGGGCTAGAGCAGCCCGCAAGGGCGACGCGACGGGCTAAGGCAGCCCGCAGGGGCGACGCGACGGGCTAAGGTAGCCCGCAAGGGCGACGTGACGGGCTAGGGCAGCCCGCAAGGGGGACGTGACGGGCTAGGGCAGCCCGCAAGGGCGACGCGACGGGCGACGCGCGCGGCTGTCCTAGGGCGCACGACGGCGCTAGTAGGCGCGCCCGACGGCGCTAGAAGGGGCGCTCGACGGCGCTAGTAGGGGCGCTCGACGGCGCAAGAAGGGGGGCGCTCGATGGCGCTAGTAGGGGCGCTCGATGGCGCTAGAAGGGGCGCTCGACGGCGCAAGAAGGGGCGCTCGTCGGCGCTAGTAGGGGCGCTCGACGGCGCTAGAAGGGGCGCTCGGCGGTGCTAGAAGGGGCGCTCGACGGCGCTAGTAGGGGCGCTCGACGGCGCGGCGGAACGGTGGGCCCAAACCAACGTCGGTCCTAGGTCCTGACCTAGGCGTCGGATACCATGTTAGAAACTAGAAGTGAACGAGAATGTGTGAAACTAGGCAGCAGGGTGATACAAGTAGGAAACCCTAGCAATGTTGTACCCCCTAAGGCTAAACCCACTATAGCCTACACAATAGGAACATGTATAATGTTTGACAGTAGTCACACATGGTGCAGCAGGTCCTTCGGCGGTTCGACTTCCAGTTCTCCACCACACAGCCCACTCCTCTTGCTGTTGACCACAGACTCACTGGCCCCTTTCCCGACGAGCCTTTTGAGTCCAGTGGTCCCTACGCAGAGCTGGTGGGCTGCCTCATGTACCTGATGACTTGTACTCGGCCGGACCTCGCCTTTCCCCTCAGCGTCCTCTCTCGCTTTGTTGCGACTGGGAGACACCGTCCTGTCCACTGGACAGCTGCTGTGAGGGTGGCGAAGTACCTGGCGACTACATCAGGCATGGGGCTTGTGCTTGGAGGGACTCAGCCAGTGGCGTTGACTGGTCACTGCGACTCTTCCTACGCTGACGACGTGGAGACTCAGCGTTCGACTCAGGGTTACTGCTTCAGTCTGGGAGCTGGTGCTGTGTCGTGGAGGTCTACTCGGTCGTCGTCTGTGGCTACTTCCAGTGCAGAGGCAGAGATCTACGCTGCCATGGCGGCACAGGAGCTGCGTTGGTTGACCTTCTTGCTCGCCGACCTTGGTGAGCGGCCTCGCTCTGCACCGACCTTGTACGCTGACAACAAGGCCATGATCCTCCTGTGTCGAGAGCCTCGACTGGAGAGCAGAGTGAAGCATATTGACGTGAGGTACTTCCTCCTGCGAGAGCTGCAGCGACGCGGCCAGGCACGCCTGGACTTTGTGGCCTCAGAGGCCAACACTGCAGACGTCTTCACCAAGGCCTTGGCGCTTGGTGATCACCACAGGTTCTGTGTGCAGTTGGGGCTTGTTGAGGTAGGCCCCCGGTTGCTTTAGTCTTGTTGCTTGCTCTGCTTGTTGTGTTTTCCTATTTATATCCTAGTGAACTCTTGAACTGGCCTTGTGGCCGCTTGCTTGTGCTCGGAATTTGTGTGGTGTCCTTGAGATCCACCCTGAGCTTGTCTTGCCTTGACTAGTCTTGTGACCGTTTGTTTTCACCTTGCTTGCCCTGGTGTCCCTCACTTAGCCTATGGGGGTGTGTCAAATGTTAATGTTATGATAGGCTGCAGTGAGGCACTCCCTAGAGGGTACAACATTTGTAGGACTCCTATTTGTATGCTTGCAAACCCTAATCCCAATCATTCCGTTGCATGTAGATTCTGAGAACGGGCACGGGACGTGGTGTACGGGGTGAGAGGTGTGCGGGGTGAGTGGTGTGCGGGGTGAGTGGTGTGCGGGGTGAGTGTGTTTATCCTCCTATAGTCTCATTCAGTTTATCCTCCTTTTCCACAAATACACTCAGTCCCTCTATTCTCTATATTCACTCATTTTGAGGCGCCTCAAAACTGTTTATTACACACCCCATCCTCCTATACTCACATACAGTTTATCCTCCTTTTCTGCAAGTACACTCAGTCCTTCTATGCTCTTTCTTCTCGCCTTTCTCCCCCTAGCATCATCAGTGCGGCAGCGAGCAACACGAACGTGAGTGTGGTGCTTCAATCTACCGTCTCTCATCTCCCTCCACCCATCCCAACCCACCAGTGCAGCCGCGGGCAAAGCGAACGTGGGTGTGGCACCGCGAGTGGCGTGGCACCTCGTGCGCGTGCATTTCTGTGTTACAATACAAGGCGCTCTCAGTCTCACTCCCACCTTCAACCCCCCCACCCCCACCTTTTCCTTCTAACCAGAGCGGCAGCGGGCAATGCGAACGTTAGCGTGGAGATGGGCGGCCGCAGCTTCTTTCCCTGCCCTTCACCCTACCTTCTCATCCCTCTCCACCCCTCCCAACCCACCAGAGCGGCAGCGGGCAATGCAAACGTTAGCGTGGAGATGGGCGGCCGCAACTTTGGATTCGCGAGCGGCGTGGCACCGCGGGCGCGCATCTCATCCCTCTCCACCCCTCTTAACCCGTCAGAGCCGCTGCTGGCAACGCCAACGTGAGTGTGGAGATGAGCGGTCGAAGCTACGGGGCAGCGAGCGGCGTGGCACCGCGGGCGCGCATCGCCATGTACAAGGCGCTGTGGTGGGTGAAGGACTTCGGCGCAGCGGCCGGCACCAACTCCGACCTCCGAGCCGCCGTTGATGCCGCTGTGGCGGACGGTGTGGATGTGCTCTCGCTTTCTTTGGGGGATTCGGTGCGCGAGTATTTCTCACACATTCACTACATGAATGCGGCTAAGGTGAGGCTTTGGAGATAATCCCAAGGTACCCTGCTGTGGCGGACGGCGTGGATGTGCTCTCGCTTTCTTTGGGGGATTCGGTGCGCGAGTATTTCTCACACATTCACTACATGAATGCGGCTAAGGTGAGGCTTTGGAGATAATCCCAAGGTACCCTGCTGTGGCGGACGGCGTGGATGTGCTCTCGCTTTCTTTGGGGGATTCGGTGCGCGAGTATTTCTCACACATTCACTACATGAATGCGGCTAAGGTGAGGCGGCTTTCTGCAGGCTGGTGTGTTTGCGGTTCACAAGGCATGAGGCGATTCTTGAGGCGATTTTTTGGGCGCCTAAAAAACCTGCCCTCTCCTTAACCTCCCCGTATCCCCCATGATTTCTGCAACGAGGCAACGAGGCGCATCCCTCTCCCATGTCGAATCCCCTTCTTACCCCTTCCCACCCCACCCCACCACACCCCACCCCACCCCACCCCACCCCACCCCACCCCACTCCACCCCCGGCAATGCTGGCAGGCGGGTGTGTTTGTGGCACTGGTAGCAGGCAACGAGGGGCCTCCCTCTCCTACACATGATGTGGGGACGCTCGAAAACGTTGCTCCTTGGTACCTGACGGTGGGAGCAACGTAAGTTGAGAGGATTCTGTTGTTAAGAAAGTGACAGACACACAGTGCGGCGCAATGTAAGTTGCGAGAGATTTCTTTGTTGAACGGAAGAGGTGTGCTGATGAAGACGCTTCGTGAGACGGGGTAACGGTGTGCTGTAAGGAAACTACTTCTCCATGGCTTGGGGTATGGGATGGATGGAGCTTATGGGAGTGAGTGAGTTGCACCTCTTAAAAGCGACTCAGAACCCCTCTATATCCCCCTCGCTCCCCTCACTCAAGGCATCCGTCTCTCCCTTCCCACAGCACCATTGGTCGACACGGTGTGGCAAAGCTGATCCTGGGGCACGGTGTGGCAAAGCTGATCCTGGGGCACGGTGTGGAGTCTACTTTTAAGCTCACTCTACTTTTTGATCCTTAAAAAATTAGGCATGGTGTGGCTCTTAGGGGAGTGAGCTTTGGAGGCACCGAGTAGAGGAGGATCCATGCAGGAAGGCACATAGCCAGTTACTCCCTTCCCTCATCCCGCTCCCTCCCTCCCTCTTCTCCCTTCCCATCTTCCGCTCCTCCCCTCCCCTCTCACAGCACCATTGGTCGGCAGTACCTTGCAAAGCTGATCCTGGGGAATGGGGAGGAGGTGAGGGGAGTGAGCTTCGGAGGCACCGCACAGACGGTCAATAAAGTGCTCCTGCCGACTTCCGCTGCTGTCAGAGCAGGCGCGTCTGCTGCTGATGTGAGTCACACGCATTTATCACAAGGTGACTTTGAGTCGAGTCACAGGTCAATAAAGTCGAATCCCCATCAGCACATTCCAAGCATCCTCTCTTTTGCCCTCCACCTGTTTGCATCGTTCCCCCTCTGATGATCCCCCAGGCTGATGTGTGTGACTTTACTGCCATCGATCAAAGCCAATTGGCTGGGAAAATTATCGTGTGCACATAACAACCCTCCTCTCTCTCCTTTGCCCTGCGTTGCGCCTCTCTCCTTTACCCTTTTTATGACGCCAGGCTGATGTGTGTGACTTTACTGCCATCGACCAAAGCCAATTGGCTGGGAAAATTATCGTGTGCACATAACAACCCTCCTCTCTCTCCTTTGCCCTGCGCTGCGCCTCTCTCCTTTACCCTTTTTATGACGCCAGGCTGATGTGTGTGACTTTACTGCCATCGACCAAAGCCAATTGGCTGGGAAAATTATCGTGTGCACATAACAACCCTCCTCTCTCTCCTTTGCCCTGCGCTGCGCCTCTCTCCTTCACCCTTTTTATGACGCCAGGCTGATGTGTGTGACTTTACTGCCATCGACCAAAGCCAATTGGCTGGGAAAATTATCGTGTGCACATAACAACCCTCCTCTCTCTCCTTTGCCCTGCGCTGCGCCTCTCTCCTTTACCCTTTTTATGACGCCAGGCTGATGTGTGTGACGACACTGCCATCGACCAAAGCCAATTGGCTGGGAAAATTATCGTGTGCACATAACAACCCTCCTCTCTCTCCTTTGCCCTGCGCTGCGCCTCTCTCCTTTACCCTTTTTATGACGCCAGGCTGATGTGTGTGACGACACTGCCATCGACCAAAGCCAATTGGCTGGGAAAATTATCGTGTGCACATAACAACCCTCCTCTCTCTCCTTTGCCCTGCGCTGCGCCTCTCTCCTTTACCCTTTTTATGACGCCAGGCTGATGTGTGTGACGACACTGCCATCGACCAAAGCCAATTGGCTGGGAAAATTATCGTGTGCACCTTTGAACCATCTGTAGGAATCCCCATTACCTTCCTTACTGCTTCTAAGGCAGCAGCGCTTGTCCTCCTTAATAACTCTCTCGATACAGACAACATGGACATGATTCCTTTCACCAACCTGCCCGTCCTGTTCCTCACCAGCGCCCAGGGCGGGCAGGTGAACAATTACCTGGAGCAGACAGCCAATCCCGTGGCGACACTTAGCGAAGTCATTACCACAAATTCCTCCAACGCCCCCCAAATGACTAAGTTCTCTTCCACCGGACCAACCGTAAACCCATCCTGGTTTCCAGTCCCTTCCTCCTTCGCAACCAACGACATCTTAAAGCCGGACATTGTAGGTCCGGGGCAAGGCAGCGCGTGCGGGCATGCGCGGCAGGGCAGCGCGTGCGGGCATGCGCGGCAGGGCGGCGCATGGGCAGCTATGCGCGAGGTAGCGGCGGCAGGGCAGCGTGCGGCGGGCAGGCGCGACGCGCGGGTCCGTGGTGGCAAGGCAGCGCGCGCGGGCAGGCACGCCGCGCGGGGTAGTGCACGGGCAGGCGAGGTCGATCTGACCTATTGCCCGACAGGTGACATGGCAGATGACTTCCCTATGAAACGACTGCCCCGTCAGCAATACCAGTACTGCTCCGAACTCAGCGGAATAGTCAAGCGGGTCAAGACTTGCTACGACAAGGAGTGAAGGGGTGTGTTACGAATAGTGAATCGTGAAAGCACTCTGCACTCCTATCAGTAGCAAGCGAGGAACACAATGAAGAGTACGAAGGCGAAAAGGCGGAATGGCATGAAAAGTCGCGTACAGTTAGGGAGGATCTCGACCGTCGGAGCAGAAGCATCGCAGAGCTGCAGTGGCGAGGATTCTGGCGGGAACAGGTTCGTAACCGTTTGGAGTCGCACGGTTGGTTTTCGTTGCAATAAGATAATGTACCCCTTAGAGTACATGGCTAGTCTAGGTCGTTTCGTATTCCCCCGTACTCATATATAAACAAATGTATTTGGATGTTTTTATTATCTCATACATTTTAAATTCACACTTACATGAGGTCAGTTCTTCCGCTGCAACACACACTCTCTGCGAAACTTCCTGAGGTGATCCTAGGCACGATAAAATTTTTTGATCGCAACATGGTATGAGAGCGACTCATGAATTTGCGCCACGTACGCACGCCGTTGCCAGAGCTAGCAAGACATCCTATCGGGCCGTTCACGGATGACAATCCGTTTACCTCCCGACACGATTTCAACGACGACGACGGCCAGGATTGGAACTTACCAATCCCGCTACTTGAAAGCCCCCTGTGGGAAGGAGAACGCGAATGAATGAACTATGAATGAAGTGAGTACATATAGGAAACCCTAATTGGGTTGTACCCCCTATGGGATACCCCACTATAGCCTACACAACAGCATAAGCTATATAATGTTCTGACACACCCCCATAGGCAAAGTGGGGGAGAACAAGGGGTCACAAGACCAGTCACGCAAAGCACAGCAAGCTCAGGGTGGATCACAAAGTCACCACACAGTCCGAGCACAACGACAAGGCCACAAGGCCAGTTCACATGCAGGAGGACACATATATATATAGAGCTAGACAAGCAAGAGCAGGTATATATATGTGACAGTACAAGCAAGGTCAAGAGGAGAGCAAGTGAGGCAAGACAGGTACAAGACCCAACTGAGTGCAGAAGCGCTGATGGTCACAAGGCGCAAGTGCCTTGGTGAACACATCAGCAGTGTTGGCCTCAGAGGCCACGTACGCAAGTCGCAACTGACCACGCTGCTGCAGCTCACGAGCAAGAAAGTAACGGAGAGCAATGTGCTTCGTTCTGTGCTCCAAGCGTTGCTCTCGACACAAGGCCAGCATGGCCTTGTTGTCTACGTACAGCACTGGAGGAGAACGAGGCTGCTCTCCAAGGTCAGTCAGCAGGTAGGTGAGCCAGCGAAGCTCCTGTGCAGCCATGGCCCCGGCGTAGATCTCAGCCTCACAACTGGAGCCGAGAACAGAGGACGAGCGAGTAGCCAGCCACGAGACAGAGCCGGAACCAAGACTGAAGGTGTAACCCTGCGACGACCGCTGCGTAGCCTGGTCGTCAGCCCAAGAAGCGTCCGCGTGCCCAGTGAGGACCACTGGACTCCGCCCTCCAAGCACTAGCCCCATGCCCGACGTACTGCACAAGTAGCGCAACACCCTCTTCGCTGCAGCCATGTGCTCTGGTCGGTGTCTCCCAGGAGCAACATAGCGTGCAAGAATGCTAAGAGGGTATGCAAGGTCAGGTCGTGTGCAGGTCATCAGGTACATGAGGCAGCCAACAAGCTCTGGGTACGGGCCACTCGACTCTACGGACTCATCCGAAGGCAGAGCTGAGAGCGAGTGGCGAGTAGACAGAGGAGTGGCCTGAGGCGAGGAGTACGTGAAGCCGAAGCGCTGAAGGACCTGCTGCACCATGTGTGACTGAGTCAAGGTAATGGTGCGGCGTGCTCTGTCCCGAGTGATCTGCAAGCCAAGGTAGCTGCGCAGTTCACCCAGGTCTGTGCACGTGTGTCTCTTCTGCAGCTCGGACTTCACGTAGGCTAGTCCAGCAGTGTCAGCTGTGGCAAAGACCAAGTCGTCGACGTACACGAGGATGTAGAACGGCGGCAAAGAAGTGTCGGTGCGCAGAAACAACGACGGGTCAGCAGTAGAGGGAGCAAACCCAAGAGCCGCAAGCGTAGTCCTCAGTGTGTCGTGCCACTCACGCGGTGCCTGGCGGAGACCGTAGACTGGCCGTCGGAGGCTCCACTGGGTGCCAGGAGGGAAAGTCCCAGTGAAGCCAGGTGGACGGCGCAGCCAGATCTCCTCGTGCAGGCTACCCTGCAAGAAAGCAGTGCTGAAGTCAAGAGAGTGGAGCTCGTAGTCGCGCTGAGCGGCTATGTGCAGCAGCACCCGAAGAGTGGTCATCTTCGGGGTGGGAGAGAAGGTCTGAAAGTAGTCAACTCCCTGCCGCTGACTGAAGCCACGAGCGACGTACCGCGCCTTGAAGACAGGTGGAGAGCCCGGCGGCCGCTTCACCCTGAAGATCCACATGCCACTGACGATGTTCGCCCCAGGAGGGGGCACCGCGTCAACGTAGGTGCCTGTGGACTTCCAGGACGCCATCTCTGCATCCATAGCTGCCTGCCACTGAGAGGAGTAGGGACCCTCTACGGCCTCCGCGTAAGAGCGCGGAGTCGGGATGTCTAGTGCATCCGGGTCTCCCTCAGGGGCAAGTAGTACGGACGCGAGATGAGGTGAAGCAGCAGCCAGACACTGGAACTCCTCCTGCCTGTCCTCAAGGACGTCCGTGCCAAGAGCACACTCACCCCCGACGGACGGAGGACAGACAGACGCAGACTCAGCAACAAGACCGGCAGCGTAGTCTAGACGACAGCGAGCAGCAAAGTCGACGAGCTCAGCAACAAGCGCAGACGCAGCAGTGGACTCAAAAGAGGGGTCAGTGACGACAGTAGCAAGGAGACGTGTGACAGTAGGACTAGCAGCACGAAGAGAGTCGGACTCTGGGTCGGTAAGTGCAGGAAGGGAGGACTCAGGAGGAGAAGGCAAAGGGGCACGCAGAGGAGCAGTGGACGGACGCAAAGACATCCGGTGCGTGCCAGGGACAGGAGGAGGACGCTGACGCGAACCGCGACCACTAGCGCGAGCAGCACGAACAGGCGACGCAGGACGAGACGCAGGCTCACGACGCTCAGCAAGACCTCCAGTGGGACCAGTGTAAGGAGAGGGAGCAGGAAGTGGGGAGGCGGGCTCTAACTGGGACTGTGACTGAACAGGCGGTGGACACGCTGCAGGAGGAGAAAGACCAAGAACCTGCTGTAGGAGTGGAACGAAGTACGGCCGAGGCCGCGCGGCGACTCCAGACACAGCAGGGACAGCACCCTCAGCAGCAGCACCAGCGCCAACAGCACCTCCAGCGGCAGGACCTCCAGCAGCACCAGCAGCACCCGCAGCAGGACCACCGCCAGGAAGGACAGCAGCAGTCTCAGCACCAACACCCGCAGCAGCTCCAGCTCCAGGCGGACCCGAGGGCCCAGCAGCTCCGGGACCAGCGGCACAAGTACCCTCAGCAGCCGAAGGAGCTCCAGCTCCAGCAGTACGTCTCCAGCGGCGAGCAAACCACTCGCGCAGCTCCTGTGGAGAGAGGGGCTCCCGCCGAGGCGAAGCACCCGGAGAACCGCCAGGTCCCGCACCGCCAGACGCCACAAGGGGAGGTCCAGTGGCCGCAGGCTCCGCAGCTCCAGGCTCAGCAGCTCCAGACGCAGCACCCCCTGGCTCAGCACCCCCAGTCGCAGCACCCCCAGGCTCAGCACCCCCAGACTCCGCACCCCCAGGCTCAGCACCCCCAGTCGCAGTACCCCCAGGCTCAGCACCCCCAGACTCAGCACCCCCAGGCTCAGCACCCCCAGGCTCAGCACCCACGCGCGTAGCACCCCCAGAGTCAGCACCCCCAGGCTCAGCACCCGCAGCAGGACCAGAGTCACCAGCAACCTCGACCGGCTCGACTGCGTCTACCTGGGACACACCTGAAGGGGCAGGACCCTGAGGGGGAAGGGGGTCTACCGGGGGGGGACCTGGCACAAGGAAGTGCGGTGGCGGGGGGAGGGAAGGAGTGCGGTAGGGGAAGAGGCGGTAGAAGGGGACTGACTCGTCGAACGTGACGTCCTGGGAGGACAGAACACGACGAGAGGAGGGGTGGTAGAACTGCCACCCTGGGGCGTCAGGGGGGAAGCCGAGGAAGACACAGGGAGCAGCACGAGGGGACAGCTTGTCCGCAGACAAGTCGCGGACAAACGCCCGAGATCCCCAGACACGGAACGCAGACGCATCGCCGACCTTCCCCGTCCACAGCAGAGCTGGGGAGGTCTCCGGCCGGGAGACCCTGGGGTGAAGGTTGATCTGATGCGCCGCGTACCGAACCGCAAACGGCTACAGAAAATGGGGGGCAGCCGCATGCATCATGGACGTACGAGCGACGTCCATGACCATGCCAATGCGGCGCTCAGCAATCCCATTTTGCTGTGGAGAGTCCGGAAGCGTAAAGGTCTGGCGGATGCCTCGTGCACGACAGTAGGCTCGCAGAAGGCCAGAGGAGAACTCTCCACCTCGGTCAGAGTGCAGACGCAGAACAGGAAAGTCCGAGCCGAAGCTCCTCCTGAGCTGGAGACGAGCTGCGCGGATCCAGTCGATCAACACCTCAGTGACATCACCCTTGCTGCGCAAGGGGAAGACTGTGGTGTAACGCGAGTAGTCGTCAACCACCAGCAGGAAGTAGCGCTCGTGACCCTGCCCACGGACGCGGGCCGGGCCCCACACGTCCATGTGAAGCGTCTGCAGAGGAGCCTCTGTCGGGGGAAACTGGGAGGAGTGAGGGGCAGCCCGGAGCCGCCCCTCGACACAGGGGACACAGGAAGGTCCGGGTCCCGAAGGAAGGGGAGGGAGAGACCGGGGAAGACCAGAGACAAGGACACGGGAAGCCATGCCCCGAAGACGAGGCAAGGAGGGGTGGCCAAGACGGTGGTGCCACAGGAGAGTCTCCTGAGACAGGCGGCGACACGAGCAGGGGGCAGACTCAGGACCAGACCTGGACGCAGCAGCAAACACCTGACCCGACGCAGCTACCTGGCCAGACGCAGGGACAGGAGGAGACTCAGTGGTCAGGGTGTAGAGACTCGACCCCGGCCGACGCGAAAACGTGGCCAGGTGTCGGCCTGTGCGGGCGTCCGAGCAGTGGGTCACCCGCTGACTCGCAGGAGTAAACTGGTGAACCCCCGCATCCTGCAGGTCAGCACCACTCACCAAGTTCGTCGAGAACGAGGGGAGGTACAGACCAGACAAGGTGCCCGAGGGGGCAGCCGGACACGGGAGGACAGTGGAGAAGTGAGAGAGGACAGGACCCCCAGAGGGGTCAGCCAGGGAGACTGCAACCGGCCGGCCAAGCGGCGTGAGTGTGGTGCGGTCTCGAAAGAAGGAGCGAGAAGCCCCTGAGTCAAGCGTGAAGGTGAGGGAGGCCGAAGCCGACGCAGTACCTGAGAGCGCAGCCTCACCAGTACCTGAGAGTGCAGACGCACTGGCACCTAGAGCAGCAGCCGCAGAAGTACCTAGCGCAGCAGTACCAATGCCCGGGTCGGGCGGGAAACACCGGTAACAGTCACCCTCCTCACTAATAGTCACAGCATACATGGCAGCAAGGATAGCATCAAAGTCAAGATCAAAGATAGCTACGCCAGCCCTAGACAGCTCTCCCCAACGGGGAATCTCACTAGCCTCGGGGAACTGCTGACGCCAAGCGTCCGTCAGGCGGCCAAAGCAGCGCTGGGTGGGGTGGGCACCCCCACACTGCTCACCCGCGCGGTCGCCGGAACGAAGGACGTAGGTGCACGGACCAAAACCCCCACCCCGCTGACGCTGCGTGTACCACTCACGGAGCTGCTGGGGCGGGGGGATGTCCCGCGAACGCTGCTGCTGCTGCTGCTGCTGACGCTGGCCACCACCAGAGCCGCTACGCTGCGGGGCACCACCCCGACCAGCTCCACCCCCTCCGCCACCGCCGCCTCCACCTCCACCACCACCGCTGCCTCCGCTCCCACCGCTGCCGCCACCACCGCCTCCTCCTCCGCTGCTGCCACCGCCACCACCGCCCCCGCCACCACTCCCACCGCCACCCCCACTCCCTCCGCCGCCTCCACCGCCACCTCCACCGCCCCCGCCAGTTCCACCCGCGCCCTTGCCCCCCTTGCCCCTGCCAGGGCGGCGTCTCCCGCTAGGGGCAGACGCCGCGCAGACCGACTCAAGACCAAGCAGGTCGGCAGCAGCAGCAGAGGCAACAGAGGGCAGCAGGGGGGAAGGAGAACACCCCTCAAAGATGGGGGTGCGAGGGTCACCACGAGAGGCTCCTACAGCGACGATGCTCTTCTCCGCCGCCAGGAGGGAGTTCTCGAGGAGGTCGACAGTGAGAGTGGTGGGACAGACTGAGAGGAAGTGGTCCCTGACTACGCGAAGGGAGTCAGGGAGGCGTGTGACTATGTAATAGAGAGTGATGTACATGGGGGGGGGGTTCTTGGCGCAGAACTCAGCAGGAAGGGCGGCGCGGTAGCGAGTGTCACTAGTGCGGAGGTGCGTAATGAGGTCAGCGACAGTGGGAAAGGCAGCAAGGTCAGGAAAGAGGTACGGTAGCATGAGGCGGCTCAGGGCAGCAGTGGCAGGGGAAGAGTAGCGCGCAACTACAGCGTCGTACAAGGTCTGAGCACTCTTGTACTGACTAAAGTGCGCGCGCTCAGTGGTAGGCAGGTGGCGACGCACAGCAAGACGTGCAGCAGCATCGCGGGTGGCCCACTGAGAGCGAACAGTGGGGTCAGCATCAGCAGCAGGGGCAGGAGAGGCGCCAGAGGTGAGGTCAAAGAGGGAAAGACCGTCCGCCCTATCGCACTGTAAGAACAGCTGCAGGTCGTCGACCCAGACCTCAAAGTCAATGGCTCGACCCTCAGCGTCAAAAGCGAGGACACTAGGGGTAGCCATGACGACGACAGTGTAGTAGTGCAAGCAGTAGGGGAAGGGCACGCAGTAACAGTGGTGTTGTGCTCACCAGGCAGGGCAGGTCGGGCGGCTCGGCAGTAGGGCGGCCCGGCGGCTGGGCGGCTCGGCGGCTCGGCTGCTGGGCGGCTCGGCTCCCGGGCGGCTCGGCGGCAGGGCGGCTCGGCGGCAGGGCGGCTCGGCGGCAGGGCGGCTCGGCGGCTCGGCTCCCGGGCGGCTCGGCGGCAGGGCGGCTCGGCGGCAGGGCGGCTCGGCTCCCGGGCGGCTCGGCTGCTGGGCGGCTCGGCGGCAGGGCGGCTCGGCGGTCGTAGGCGGCGGGGCCGGTGAGGATAGGCGGCGGGGCCGGTACCGTAGGCGGCGGGGCCGCGAAGTGGGGCGGCGGGGCCGCGTAGGTGAGGGCGGCGGGGCCGCAAAGTGAGGGCGGCGGGGCCGCGACGTGAGGGCGGCGGGGCCGCGAAGGTGAGGGCGGCAGGGCCGCGTAGGCAAGGGCGGCGAGGCCGCGACGTGAGGGCGGCGGGGCCGCGACGTGAGGGCGGCGGGGCCGCGTAGGTGAGGGCGGCGGGGCCGCGTAGGCAAGGGCGGTGGGGCCGCGACGTGAGGGCGGCGGGGCCGCGACGTGAGGGCGGCGGGGCCGCGACTTATGGGCGGCGGGGCCGCGTAGGTGAGGGCGGCGGGGCCGCGACGTGAGGGCGGCGGGGCCGCGACTTAAGGGCGGCGGAGCCGCGTAGGTGAGGGCGGCGGGGCCGCGACGTGAGGGCGGCTGGGCCGCGACGTAAGGGCGGCGGGCTCGCGTAGGTAAGGGCGGCGCAACGGGCCGCTAGGGGCGACACGGAGGGTCGCTAAAAAAAAAAAAAGGAAAGCGCGCCTCGGGGCGCGCTTCGGTGGGCCCTAGAAACAGTCCCTAGGAGGGGACCTGCTCTGATTCCATGTGGGAAGGAGAACGCGAATGAATGAACTATGAATGAAGTGAGTACATATAGGAAACCCTAATTGGGTTGTACCCCCTATGGGATACCCCACTATAGCCTACACAACAGCATAAGCTATATAATGTTCTGACACCCCCTGCATGTACCTGATTCACAGGCAGTACCAATCGACTGGATTTCGCGCGAATAGTGATTGAAATTGATACTCCGCATATGGGCATGCCGAGATTGGCACTACTCGCACGCAACAACAACATGCGCTACAACACGTGGTACCTGGATAGTTGCTGTGGGCAACACATGGTGGGCTTCTAGCGGTTCATATCCAACGACGTCCCAACCCCAACAGTTACATACATCACCGTGGCAAACAACAACCGTCTGCGCGCAAGTGCACAAGGCATTGTGGTCCTCAAGGCGCATGGGAGCAGGGCACACATCACATTGAACGATGTGCCGATCGTGCAGAATCTTCGCTTCAATCTCTTCTTGGCGGCGCAACTCATGGATTGCGGGGTCGATCTCAGCACCGACCCCTAGACCCTTGACATCCTCCTACACTACACGGCGCCCAACAAGTCGCGCAAGCAGATCGGACGAGCGCATTCTAAGAACAGCGTGTACATCCTCGACTTCGACATTCCCGACTGGAGCGGCGACACGGAAGAGCTAATTGACCTCATCCCGCTCTCTTTCGAGCACATCCACCGCATTGAATGGAAACATCCAGATGGGAGGCTCTGGGTGCCGCACCACCCACATCCGCGCGAAGTCGCGCTGCACGATCCTGACCCCAATGGCATCTGCAGAGAGTGCCACACGCCGACTGCATGAACAAATGCAATCGCAGGACGAGGACTTGCTGCAATTGCCGAAGCTCAGCGATTCACGCTGCCTGAAGAGGGAATATCTGCCCTCGAACTCGAAGTTGTGACGCAAACTGTCTTCGGCCCTCCATAACAGCCACCTCAATATCCCCTTACTTGCACACCAGCTGAACGCCTCCGGGGAATTCTGCGTGGACGACGCCGCGGAAACATTGATGCGCGCGGAATGGTACGCTCTTACACAAAGGAAAAGTTCTTCAAGGTCTACCCCCACTTGCGCGACCCCACGAAGAAACTCACCATTGCGAAGGAAGATGAGCTGGCGCGTTGAGAAGCGGAAGAGCTTCTCCAAATGAGCATCGCCTAAGCACGCGGGACTTTCGCGTGAAGCGCATGGGGCGCAGAAGAGGCGCCTCCAAAGAAGAGGGGTGGGGGAGCAACTGCGGCTGAGGAACGAGCAACACCGGCGGTTGGGGCAATACAGGAGGTACCTCGGCAGATGCCGGTGGCGGATGGGGCACCACAACTAGCGGCCTACTGGCGGATGGGGCACTTACGGCGAAGGGCGGGGAGCCTTGCGAGAGGAACAAAGGGGGGGAACGAAAGAAACAGAGGAGTCATAACCTCCTATTGTTCCCCTCGGTCGCCCTCCGCGCCTTCCAGCCCCTGCGCCGCTTTCCGCTAACGTTCAACAGCCTCGCGACCCTTGGGACACCATCGACTGGGGCAATGAGCCCTCAACCAAACGTCGCACAATCTTCGGACCTGACCCTGAACCGCGAGGACCCACTCTCATCCCCGGAACAATCCCTGGAACCAGCACTCCCCTCTCCGTAATTCTCGACAGGTTCTTGCGCTGATACTGACGGCGGCGAATGAAGAAGTAGTAGAAGACAAGACGGCATCGAAACCCCCTACAGTACCTGAAGAAGACCTCGAAGTGGTGCGCACGCGCTACATGCGTACCTCCGCACGCCGCGCAAGCAACGACCTATGGCATCAGCGCCTCGGTCACCCTTCACGCATCACGCTCAACAACAACATCGAGGCATGAGAATTCGCGCTCCGGTTACGACCAATGACACCCGTGTTGTTTTCCCTGAAGATGGTCTTCCACCTCACAATGGTGCCAGTGTAACGTTGGGGGCAGCACCACCTGCCCTAACGGCCAAAAGGGGTCCAACAAACCAGCTGTTTACCATTACAGTCAAGGAAAAGAGCAGTTATCGTGGCGATACTTAACTGGTTCTTCCACTTTGCTTCCCTGCTTGGGTTGCCCTCTAAATCTTGTTCTTTTTTGCTCTTTGTTCTCTATTATTTGGTTCTATGCTATTTGGCCTCGATTACTCCGTTCTCTCCACCATTTGCCGTCTATTGTTGGGTTCTGTCTCCTCTTTGCCGTCTATTGCTAGGTTCTCTCTGCTCTTTGCCGTCCATTGTTGGGTTCTCTCTGCTCTTTGGCGTCAATTGCTGGGTTCTTTCTACTCTTTGCCGTCTATTGCTTGGTTCTCTCTGCCCTTTGCCGTTTATTGCTTGGTTCTCTCTTCCCTTTGCCGTCTATTGCTGGGTTCTCTTTGGCATGAGTTGCCTGCCTTTCTCTTTTCTTTAGCTTATGTTGCCTGGTTATCACTGTTATGATATTTGGCCCATGCTGGCTATCACTATCTATGTTTTATGGCACAAGAAACAAAATGTTTTGTTAATTATGTAGTTTGTTGTTGCTTGTTTTGGCTGACTGCTCAAAAGAAAACAGTTCTTTAATGCCACTTGCTATAAATGCTGGCTGATTTAGGTGTGCTAATACCAGCTGCTAGATATGGAAAAGTACCAATAAGTTGCTTCACAAATTTAAATGCCGCACTTTTATATTTTTTTTCGCTTGGGAGTAATATATTTTGTAGAGAAAATATTTAGTGGTATGAGTGCTACTAAGAATATGAAATAAATATGGACTGTTACGAGCAGTCTTGTTCAATTTGACCAGAATTGGTTTCTATCAAAATTTATATAACACAATACAATTTGATGAGTAGATCTGTGTTAATTACACGAGATGGTTACTCCTTGCGCATATCAGACTATACCAAACTTTTCTGTACTGAGTGATTGCATCGAATGCATTCCAAATTCAAATTTCTCCCTCGCCGCCTTATCGCCAACCTCATGGGATGTGGTTGCTCGAAGATTTTCCGGAAGGATGCTGTCAGTGGTAGAGGAAAGCTAACCGATGTGCACCACGTGTGCATCAATCAATCTGACATGAAATTGTGTCAGGGGCACAGTTGGGTTGAGTTTGGGTATCCCGGATAATATGCATTACAGTCGGAAATTTTAGAAACATTATGTCGCTTGTCCGTTTTGTGATGCCGACGGTAGCCAAAAGGAGTCTACACTTCATATTGACTGTGTCCAAAATATTACGGCGGATCCTTTTCCTTCACACCTGCTGCAGAAGTCTCCCGCGCGAAACATTCAAAAACTGCGCTTCGTCCGGATAGACCCCAGCACAGTTTAGCGGCTGCTATGCACTCCATCCCGGTGGCGAAAGTCGTCTGATCCCGGTAGGCTCGAGTTACGCTTTTGTCATTTTCTCGCGAAAACTTTGCGGCGACCTGTGTGGCGGGCGGAGACCAGCGGAAGCCTCTGTTTTGGCGACTCCCTCTCGCCTGTCGTCGCCTCCCTCCAGCAAGTGCATGCAGTTTCTCCGAACCCAAGTCAACCCTGCGAGCGACATTCCTAAGGCCATCCCAGTCACCTCTGCCAAGTTCGAGTTGCTTGATTCATTTCACTGATTTTCTCTAGTCAGCGTTAGCTCTAGTCAGCCATGGCTTTCACAGCTCGCCATGGCTGCTGTCGAAATTCCTCAGAGATGTAGTTTATTACGCTTATATCATATTATTCAGAAGATTTATGACAGTAATAGCTTATCTCGATAAGTATGTCCCAGTGAGAACTGGTAGTCAGCCGTCAGCATATACCGTCTGATAGGCTGAACGTTAAAACCCGTGGGCCAAGAAGACCAAAATTGGTTCATCCTTCCTAGTGTTGGTTGGATGTCCCAAAAACGCCTGTGATTTTCCCGAGTTCCAAGACCTCCCCCAACATTTTCGACAGTCGCGGGCAAATCCCGTCCTCACTCCCAACCAACCTTCCTATGCTTGAATTACTTGGCCTGCGGGTTTTAACTGCTTGCCTCTTAGCTTTTAACCGCGGTTCTTATAGTTCGTAACCTCCTAGAAACTCCACCGTTTTAGTTTCCGGGAACGCTACTTACGTTAAATTTCAGCATCTAGATTCTGATAAGCTGGAGTATTAACCGATATTTTTCAACTCATCGACATGATCCCTGACGAGTCTTTCCTGACAAGGGTTCCACCGCTCTAGTTGAAGGCTATCTCGCTTCCGTTCCGTCGTAAGCGTCGTTCCGGAATAACATCCAACTACTCGCCGATGGCTGTGGTCGCCGATAGCCGAGCGTTGAGTCAAGCCACCTGAACCTTGCATAATACATGAAGCAGCGCCGTCGGCGATCAAAGTTTACCACAATAAGCGGTATCAAGATTTACATACGAGCCGCTTCTGCTAGCATCTTCAGGCATCACCGGAAGCACTTCAGTCTTCTGACATCATTTGCCAACAGACGGTTTTCACGTCAGAACGGCGCCGTAATGGTCTACGCCGAGTATCGTCGTCAGCAACAAGAGAAGCACTTGGGGACGACGGAAGCAGATGTTTGCGATAGGTCGTTTTTACTGATGTCGGACTTGCTGGCGGAACTCGAATCTCTGCAATGATAGCATCTGCTCATCTCTAAAGCTAACTGTGCCTGCATATAGTGATATACTGACAAGCGATTCACGGCGCTCTTCGAGAATGGTTCGACCAGTGAATTTCAAGTATCACGGCGACCGGCATCCGGCGTCACGGCGACACACTGACTCACGACGTGACAGAGACAGAGACTAGTGGGTTGATACTCGGCGGAGTCCGAGCAACGGGGTGCAACGGCGTCGTCGGTGTTGACCTGACGGAGCGGCGAAAGACGAGCGGACGAGCAATGATAGCGGCGATTGGCGATACGGCGAGCAGCGAATGGCGAACGGCTAGCGACGAACAGTGAGCGGCTGGCAACGTGCGGCGATCGTCTAGTAGCGGATTTTGAACCAAGAGCAACCATGCGGATGATGGCGACCAACCGCGAACGACGTTCCGCATGCGACGTTCCGCTTGCGACGTTCCGCGTGCGACGTTCTGCGTGCGACGTTCCGCGTGCGACGTTCTGCGTGCGACGTTTTGCGGATTTGATGGCGACATACTTCATGCGGCGATGTCCTGATGATGGCGACTTCCGCATGCGACCGTGTCCGGAGACGGTGACAAACTGCGTGCGACCTTCCGTGTGCGACGTTGTGCGGATGTTGGCGACATACTGCATGCGACGATGTGCGGAAGATGGCGACGAGCCGCGTGCGACGTTCCTTGTGCGACGATGTGCGGACAATGACGACTTACCGCGATTGACCGTGTGCTGAAGACGGCGGCCAACCGCGTGCGACGGTGTGCGGAAGATGGCGACTTTAACGAGTGCGACGTTCCGCATGCGGCGCCGTGCAGATGCTGGCGACATGGCGCATGCGACGATGTGCGACAAACGGCAGGCGACGAACCGCGTGCGACGGGTGCGGATGATGGCGATTTACCGCGTGCGACGTTCAGGGTGCCGGCGTCGTGCGGATCCTGGCGACATGGCGCATGCGACGATGTGCGAAGAACCCCGTGCGACATTTCCCGTGCGACGGTGTGCGGATGATGGCGAATTTCGACGCGCGACTGTGTGCGGAAGCTGGCGATTTACCGCGCGCGACCATGTACGGAAGATGGCGATCACCTGCGTGCGACCTTCTGCGTGCGACGGTGTGCGGATGCTGGCGACTTACCGCGTGCGACGATGTGCGACGAACGGCGACTAATTGCGTGCGAGGGCGCGCGATGATGTGCGAATGATCAGCATCAACACTCACCTGAGCTAAGTCTCCTCTCCGCACTCCTCTCTTCAATCCTCCCTCACTGTCCCCATCCGTCGTTTTTACTGGTGGTGTGGCTTAGGGTCGCAGTGCATTCATACCATGGGTGTGAGTGACAGTTCCCCCTCGCTGCGCTAGCTCGCTTCCCAATCGTGCCTCTGGTCCACTGTCGCCATGCGCCTTCCCCATCCCACCCCTCCCCACCCATTCACTTGTCGCTCCGTTGTATTGTGCTCACACTCTTCTCTCTTGATCGCCGCGAGTTGCTTTCTTGATTTCGCCCGCTCTTGCTCTCTGCCGTGCTCTCTGCCCTCTTGCTCTCTGCCACTTGTTCTTGCTCTCACTGCCAATCTGTCTCTGCCATTCTGTCTCTGCCTTATTGCTCCTCGTGCAGAGCCAGCAGAGGGCGGCTGTGGGATGACGCACGGCTGCCCGCCCTGCTGACCACTGCTCGCCTCTCAGGGAGCAGGGGAGCATGCGCAAGAGCAAGGAGGCAAGGGGAGCGCGCAATGGGAGAGCGCCAGGGGAGCGCGCAAGGGGAGCGCGCAAGGGGAGCAAGGAGGCAAGGGGAGCACGCCTGCATGCTCCTTCGACCCTCTTCAATCCGGCTAAGCTATCCCACTGAATTCACACTCTGCACGCACTCACCCACTCACTCGCTCGCACTCGTGCCTTCCACTGCTTGCTTGCGCTCGCTCCCTCCTCCTCCTCTCGCCGCTCTCCCGGGCGGCACCAAGGGACCCTCCCCAGGTGTGTGACAGCAGGCGACTGCCAGCGTAAGTGGTAACGTCAGGTGTGCTAAGGTACGGTACTGTCCTTGGTGCCCGCCCTGCAGCTGCCACCGCCGCCGCCGCTGCCACCGCCACTCACGCCACGTACGCACTCTCACTGCTTGCGTCCTTCCAATTTTCCTTGCTTGCATGCTTTCCGTTTTTCTGTTCTCTGACTTGCTAACGCCATGCTAATCGCCTTCCCTCTCACCTCCCTTCTCTGCTCCGTGCACTTGTTCCCCTCTTCGCCTCTCCTCCTGCCAGCTTCCCTCTGCCTACACCCCTCTGCCAGCACACCTACAGGCCGGCAGCAGCAGAAGGCATGGAGGAGCAGTGGGAGCAGCGTGGCGAGCGGGAGAGGCGAGTGGTGGGATGACGCACGGCCTGGGCTGGCCCTGCTGACCACTGCGCTCGCCCAACCTCCCGGCAGCACCAGCGCTACCGACCGTGGCGACTCTGAGTGGCGCTGCGGCAGCAGGGGGAGTGTGGCGGCAAGGAGAGGCGCATGGCCGTGTGGGTGCTGCACGCAAGCAAGGGGAGCACGCCTGCATGCTCCTTCGACCCTCTTCAATCCGGCTAAGCTATCTCACTGAATTCGCACTGTGTTGTGCACGCACCACTCACTCACTCGCTCGCACTCGTGCCTTGCGCTGCTTGCTTGCGCTCGCTCCCTCCTCCTCCTCTCGCCGCTCTCACGGGCGGCACCAAGGGACCCTCCCCAGGTGTGTGACAGCAGGCGACTGCCAGCGTAAGTGGTAACGTCAGGTGTGCTAAGGTACGGTACTGTCCTTGGTGCCCGCCCTGCAGCTGCCACCGCCGCCGCCGCTGCCACCGCCACTCACGCCACTCACGCCACATACGCACTCTCACTGCTTGCGTCCTTCCAATTTTCCTTGCTTGCATGCTTTCCGTTTTTCTGTTCTCTGACTTGCTAACGCCGTTCTAATCGCCTTCCCTCTCACCTCCCTTCTCTGCTCCGTGCACTTGTTCCCCTCTTCGCCTCTCCTCCTGCCAGCTTCCCTCTGCCTACACCCCTCTGCCAGCACACCTACAGGCCGGCAGCAGCAGAAGGCATGGAGGAGCAGTGGGAGCAGCGTGGCGAGCGGGAGAGGCGAGTGGTGGGATGACGCACGGCCTGGGCTGGCCCTGCTGACCACTGCGCTCGCCCAACCTCCCGGCAGCACCAGCGCGACCGACCGTGGCGTCTCTGAGTGGCGCTGCGGCAGCAGGGGGAGTGTGGCGGCAAGGAGAGGCGCATGGCCGTGTGGGTGCTGCACGCAAGCAAGGGGAGCACGCCTGCATGCTCCTTCGACCCTCTTCAATCCGGCTAAGCTATCTCACTCAATTCGCACTCTGCACGCACCACTCACTCGCTCGCACTCGTGCCTTGCGCTGCTTGCTTGCGCTCGCTCCCTCCTCCTCCTCTCGCCGCTCTCACGGGCGGCACCAAGGGACCCTCCCCAGGTGTGTGACAGCAGGCGACTGCCAGCGTAAGTGGTAACGTCAGGTGTGCTAAGGTACGGTACTGTCCTTGGTGCCCGCCCTGCAGCTGCCACCGCCGCCGCCGCTGCCACCGCCGCCGCCGCTGCCATCGCCGCCGCCGCTGCCACCGCCACTCACGCCACTCACGCACCCTCACTGCTTGCATTCTTTGTTTTTCCTTCCTCGCATGCTTTCCGGTTTCCGTTCTGTCACTTGCGTACGCCATGCTAATCGCCTTCCCTCTCACCTCCCTTCTCTGCTCCGTGCACTTGTTCCCCTCTTCGCCTCTCCTCCTGCCAGCTTCCCTCTGCCTACACCCCTCTGCCAGCACACCTACAGGCCGGCAGCAGCAGAAGGCATGGAGGAGCAGTGGGAGCAGCGTGGCGAGCGGGAGAGGCGAGTGGTGGGATGACGCACGGCCTGGGCTGGCCCTGCTGACCACTGCGCTCGCCCAACCTCCCGGCAGCACCAGCGCGACCGACCGTGGCGTCTCTGAGTGGCGCTGCGGCAGCAGGGGGAGTGTGGCGGCAAGGAGAGGCGCATGGCCGTGTGGGTGCTGCACGCAAGCAAGGGGAGCACGCCTGCATGCTCCTTCGACCCTCTTCAATCCGGCTAAGCTATCTCACTCAATTCGCACTGTGCACGCACCACTCACTCACTCGCTCGCGCTCGTGCCTTGCGCTGCTTGCTTGCGCTCGCTCCCTCCTCCTCCTCTCGCCGCTCTCACGGGCGGCACCAAGGGACCCTCCCCAGGTGTGTGACAGCAGGCGACTGCCAGCGTAAGTGGTAACGTCAGGTGTGCTAAGGTACGGTACTGTCCTTGGTGCCCGCCCTGCAGCTGCCACCGCCACCGCCGCTGCCACCGCCACTCACGCCACTCACGCCACGCACGCACCTTCACTGCTTGCATCCTTCCATTTTTCCTTCTTGCATGCTTTCCGGTTTTATGTTCTCTGACTTGCTAACGCCGTTCTAATCGCCTTCCCTCTCACCTCCCTTCTCTGCTCCGTGCACTTGTTCCCCTCTTCGCCTCTCCTCCTGCCAGCTTCCCTCTGCCTACACCCCTCTGCCAGCACACCTACAGGCCGGCAGCAGCAGAAGGCATGGAGGAGCAGTGGGAGCAGCGTGGCGAGCGGGAGAGGCGAGTGGTGGGATGACGCACGGCCTGGGCTGGCCCTGCTGACCACTGCGCTCGCCCAACCTCCCGGCAGCACCAGCGCGACCGACCGTGGCGTCTCTGAGTGGCGCTGCGGCAGCAGGGGGAGTGTGGCGGCAAGGAGAGGCGCATGGCCGTGTGGGTGCTGCACGCAAGCAAGGGGAGCACGCCTGCATGCTCCTTCGACCCTCTTCAATCCGGCTAAGCTATCTCACTCAATTCGCACTCTGCACGCACCACTCACTCGCTCGCACTCGTGCCTTGCGCTGCTTGCTTGCGCTCGCTCCCTCCTCCTCCTCTCGCCGCTCTCACGGGCGGCACCAAGGGACCCTCCCCAGGTGTGTGACAGCAGGCGACTGCCAGCGTAAGTGGTAACGTCAGGTGTGCTAAGGTACGGTACTGTCCTTGGTGCCCGCCCTGCAGCTGCCACCGCCGCCGCCGCTGCCACCGCCACTCACGCCACTCACGCCACATACGCACTCTCACTGCTTGCGTCCTTCCAATTTTCCTTGCTTGCATGCTTTCCGTTTTTCTGTTCTCTGACTTGCTAACGCCGTTCTAATCGCCTTCCCTCTCACCTCCCTTCTCTGCTCCGTGCACTTGTTCCCCTCTTCGCCTCTCCTCCTGCCAGCTTCCCTCTGCCTACACCCCTCTGCCAGCACACCTACAGGCCGGCAGCAGCAGAAGGCATGGAGGAGCAGTGGGAGCAGCGTGGCGAGCGGGAGAGGCGAGTGGTGGGATGACGCACGGCCTGGGCTGGCCCTGCTGACCACTGCGCTCGCCCAACCTCCCGGCAGCACCAGCGCGACCGACCGTGGCGTCTCTGAGTGGCGCTGCGGCAGCAGGGGGAGTGTGGCGGCAAGGAGAGGCGCATGGCCGTGTGGGTGCTGCACGCAAGCAAGGGGAGCACGCCTGCATGCTCCTTCGACCCTCTTCAATCCGGCTAAGCTATCTCACTCAATTCGCACTGTGCACGCACCACTCACTCACTCGCTCGCGCTCGTGCCTTGCGCTGCTTGCTTGCGCTCGCTCCCTCCTCCTCCTCTCGCCGCTCTCACGGGCGGCACCAAGGGACCCTCCCCAGGTGTGTGACAGCAGGCGACTGCCAGCGTAAGTGGTAACGTCAGGTGTGCTAAGGTACGGTACTGTCCTTGGTGCCCGCCCTGCAGCTGCCACCGCCACCGCCGCTGCCACCGCCACTCACGCCACTCACGCCACGCACGCACCTTCACTGCTTGCATCCTTCCATTTTTCCTTCTTGCACGCTTTCCGGTTTTATGTTCTCTGACTTGCTAACGCCGTTCTAATCGCCTTCCCTCTCACCTCCCTTCTCTGCTCCGTGCACTTGTTCCCCTCTTCTCCTCTCCTCCTGCCAGCATCCCTCTGCCTACACCCCTCTGCCAGCACACCTACAGGCCGGCAGCAGCAGAAGGCATGGAGGAGCAGTGGGAGCAGCGTGGCGAGCGGGAGAGGCGAGTGGTGGGATGACGCACGGCCTGGGCTGGCCCTGCTGACCACTGCGCTCGCCCAACCTCCCGGCAGCACCAGCGCGACCGACCGGGGCGTCTCTGAGTGGCGCTGCGGCAGCAGGGGGAGTGTGGCGGCAAGGAGAGGCGCATGGCCGTGTGGGTGCTGCACGCATGCAAGGGGAGCACGCCTGCATGCTCCTTCGACCCTCTTCAATCCGGCTCAGCTATCTCACTCAATTCGCACTGTGCACGCACCACTCGCTCGCTCGCACTCGTGCCTTGCGCTGGTTGCTTGCGCTCGCTCCCTCCTCCTCCTCTCGCCGCTCTTACGGGCGGCACCAAGGGACCCTCCCCAGGTGTGTGACAGCAGGCGACTGCCAGCGTAAGTGGTAACGTCAGGTGTGCTAAGGTACGGTACTGTCCTTGGTGCCCGCCCTGCAGCTGCCACCGCCGCCGCCGCTGCCACCGCCACTCACGCCACTCACGCCACGCACGCACCTTCACTGCTTGCATCCTTCCATTTTTCCTTCTTGCACGCTTTCCGGTTTTCCGTTCTCTGACTTGCTAATGCCGTTCTAATCGCCTTCCCTCTCACCTCCCTTCTCTGCTCCGTGCACTTGTTCCCCTCTTCGCCTCTCCTCCTGCCAGCTTCCCTCTGCCTACACCCCTCTGCCAGCACACCTACAGGGCGGCAGCAGCAGAAGGCATGGAGGAGCAGTGGGAGCAGCGTGGCGAGCGGGAGAGGCGAGTGGTGGGATGACGCACGGCCTGGGCTGGCCCTGCTGACCACTGCGCTCGCCCAACCTGCCCTCGGCCAAGACAGCATTGAATGAAGAATCGAGTAAGTAACAGGAGCAATGCAGTCCCGCTTTTCCCCCTCGCACTCTTCACATTTCATTCTGTCACTTTGCTCACTCCACTTGTAACCTCCACTCTGACTGACATTCCCTGTGGGATTGCAACTCTCTGGTCGCTGTGCAGAAAATGTTAAGGCGTCACTGGGAAGGCGTGTCTGCAGCGACAGGAGTAGGAGGAGAGCCGTGGGTGAGTGGCGCTGCGGCAGCGGGGGATGTGGCACCAGCGGGAGAGTGACGGCTTGCAGAGAGCCACGCCATGCTTGGGCCACCTGGTGAGTTGCCCTCCACTGCTCTTCATCTTCTCTACCAAGCTTGCCTCGTCCTTGTCTTGTCCTTGCAATGTTTCATTATCTTCTGCCCTTCTTCCTTCGTTCCTCTCCCCTTTCTCCCCTTTTTTTGTCTCTGCAGGGAGCATAGGCATCTGTTGTTTCGCTTGCTGCTAAAAGAAGAAGCAATGAGGAAGGAGGAGGCAAGGAGACATGGTGGCAAGGAGGCAAGGAGGCAAGGAGCGAGTGGTTTCTCTCTTGGGCTGCTGAGAGCACTGCCATGAGACGTGACACCCTGCTATGACAAGGAGGCTGAGGCAAGACGTGACACCCTGCTATGGAAAGGAGGCTCTGGCAGACGGCATAGAGGAGGCTGCTGCACCTGGGGGCGGCAGAGAGGAGGCTTCTGGGCTTCCCGGCCCAACCTTGCCTTACCTACCTTGCCTTACCTACCTTGCCAAACTTGCCTCACTCTTTCTTGACTGTCTGTCCGCCTTCACCCCTACTGCCCTGACCCTTGCTGCCTTTGCCGTTGCTGCCTTCACCATTACTGCTTGACCGTTACTGCCTTGACCCTTTGTGCCCTTACAATGCATGCTCGATCCTTTCGCTCACTCACCCCTCATCTCTCCTGTCCACCCGTCCCATCCATCTGCTCCCACAGGCTCTTGTGCTCGTGAGGAGGTAGGAAGCGCACCGACGCAGCAAACTGGCCGCCCCAGCAGCAGCAAGGCGGAGTGTGCCTGCCCTCCCCACCCCAGCAGCAGCAAGGCGGAGTGTGCCTGCCCTCCCCACGCCAGCAGCAGCAAGGCGGAGTGTGCCTGCCCTCCCCACACCAGCAGCAGCAAGGCGGAGTGTGCCTGCCCTCCCACACCAGCAGCAGCAGAGGTGAGCGGGAGCTGGGGAGCAGTGGAGGGGGTAGGGAGTGGAGCAGAGGAAGGGGTGTGGAGGTGAGTCGACCCAGTCACTCCTGACATTCCTCTCCGTGCCCAGCCTGATCAGTTTCCTGTTTGACACTCACACTTGCAAAATCTTTGGCTCAAAACAAAATCCTTTTTATTTCCTTTGGCTCGTGGCAGGTCGAGGGGCAGAGGAAGTATGGAAGTGGGGGAGGAGGGGAGCATGCCGCGGAAGCAGAGGCAGAGGCGAGCAGCAGCAGGGGAGCAGTGGAGGGGAGAAGAGGGAGTAGACCAGAGAAAGCTGTGTGGAGGTGTCATTCAATCCTTTTCCTCCTTGCTCTTCGTTCTCCTTGGCTCATGGCAGGTCGGAGCAGGGGAGGGCAAGCAGAGGCGGGCTAGCAGAGGAGGGCAAGCAGACGAGGGCTAGCAGGCGAGGGCTAGCAAAGGAGGGCAAGCAGACGAGGGCTAGCAGGCGAGGGCTAGCAGAGGAGGGCAAGCAGACGAGGGCTAGCAGAGGAGGGGAGCAGAGGAGGGCAGCAGAGGAGGGCAGCAGAGGTGAGTCGAGCCCACGTGGCATTCCTCTCTGTGCCCTGCCTGACCAGCCCTGCTTTCCTGTTCAACATGAGACCATGTCATTCAATCCTTTTCCTCCTTGCTCTTCGTTCTCCTTGGCCCATGGCAGGTCGGAGCAGAGGTGGGGAGAGTAGGAGTGGAGCAGAGGAGGGGAGCGGAGGAGGGGAGCAGGGAAGGGGAGAAGACGTGGGTAGAAGAGGAGGTGGCGAGCAGAGGATGGCAAGCAGAGGAAGGAGCGTGGAGGTGAGTGGAGCCCACCTGGCATTCCTTGCTGCGCCATCAAAAATCTGGTGAGATCCGAGCCATCATAGGATCCTCCTCTCCCAGGCTCCTCATAATCGAATTCTGTTCCTCTCTCCTTGGCTTGTGGAGCAGAAGCAGAGGGGGTTAGCTGAAGCAGAGGAAGCAGCAGCAGAGGGGACAGCGAAGCAGAGGGGGTTAGCTGAAGCAGAGGGAACAGAAGGGGAGATAAAATGGGGGCTAAAAAGCAGAGGGTGGGAAACCTGAGCGCCCAGGTTCCCCACCCTTCAATATGTTCTAACCGCCCAGGTTTCCCACTCAGAGGGTGGGAGACCTGGGCGCCTATCAATGTGTTCCCGATGAATATAGCCATTTATCACGGCTATATCCGTTTCCTGCCATTATAATGGCAGTATTTCCTATGAAAATTACTCTCTTTCTATTCCCCTTAGGGAACTACTCTGATGATGCTTCTCATGATGTGGTAATCTGTGGGCGTAGAAACAGCTTGGCAGCAGTACAGGGGTGTTAGCACATGCGTTGTGCCTTCTTCCCTGGACAACCGAAGCAGTTCCCTGTGGCAGTCAAGGCAGGAGGATGAAGACCACATTCGCTAGAGCTGAACCGGTTACATGGGCTACACTGGATTTCAGGGACAGCAACTGCACGGACTCTAACTATAGGGACACTAACTGCAGGGACACTAGATACAGAGACGCTAACTTCAGGGACACTAGATACAAGGACGCTAACTGCAGAGACGCTAACTTCAATATGTTTTACCCGCCCAAGTTTCCCACTCAGAGGGTGGGAGACCTGGGCGCCTATCAATGTGTTCCCGAGGAATATAGCCATTGTCACGGCTATATCCCTTTCTAGCCATTGTCACGGCTATATCCCTTTCTAGCCATTATAATGGCAGTATTTCCTTTGAAAATTACTCTCTTTCTATTCCCCTTGGGAACTACTCGGATTATGCTTCTCATGATGTGATAATCTGTGGGCGTAGAAACAGCTTGGCAGCAGTACTGGGGTGTTAGCACATGCGTTGTGCCTTCTTCCCTGGACAACCGAAGCAGTTCCCTGTGGCAGTCAAGGCAGGAGGATGAAGACCACATTCGCTAGAGCTGAAGCGGTTACATGGGCTATACTGGATTTCAGGGACAGCAGCTGCAGGGACGCTAACTATAGGGACACTAACTGCAGGGACACTAGATACAGGGGCGCTAACTGCAGGGACACTAGATACAGGGACGCTAACTGCAGGGACGCTAACTTCAATATGTTCTACCCGCCCAGGTTTCCCACTCAGGGCTCGTGCACCAAGGCACACTAACTACAGGGACAGCAACTGCAGGGACAGCAACTGCAGGGACGTTAAGTGCAGGGACGATAATTACAGGGACATAGAAACGCTAACTACATGGTCGCTCAGTACAGGGCTTGTGTACCAAGGCATGCTAACCACAGGGACACTAACTACAGGGCGTGTGTTCAAGGCACTCTAATTACAGGGATGCTAACTACAGGGTTAAGTACAGTGCGTGTGTACCAACGCAAGCTAACTACGGGTTCCCCTCAGGGAACTACCCTTCTTTTTCGGCCGTTGGGCCAGGTGTTACACCACCTGGTCTGAGCATGGCTTGTGAGACGCCTCAGCCCTGCTCGTGCTGCGGGGCTGCGAACGTGGACGGCAGCTACGGCAGAGCGAGCAGAGGGTGCAGCGAAGCAGAGGGGGTAGCTGCTTGTGTTGCGGGGCTGAAAACGTGGACGGTAGCTACGGTGGTGGGTATCTCGTAAGCCGCTGCTCTCTGTTTTTGTTTTGTTAACTACCCCCCGTTGTTCCCATGCAGGTCCCACACGAAGGGTCCCCACCTCAACGTGGTGTGTGGGTGTAACACTAGGGGTTAACCCCCCTAGTGGCCAAGAGGGGCCCAGAAGACCCAAGACCCTGGCGCACTTCATAATTGCTTATGAAGCAGAGAAGGCCAGGCCAGCTGAAGCAGAGGGGGTTAGTTGAAGCAGAGGAAGCAGCGAAGAAGAGGGGGCTAGGTGTGCACAGGAGGTTAGCTGAAGCAGGAAGCAGCGAAGCAGATGGGATTAGCTGAAGCAGAGGGAGCAGAAGGCGTGATAAAAAAGAAGGGCTAAAATGCAAAGGGTGGGAAACATGGGCGCCCAGGTTCCCCACCCTTCCATATGTTCTACCCGCCCAGGTTTCCCACTTAGAGGGTGGGAGACCTGGGCACCCATCTATGTGTTCCCGAGGAATACAGCCATAATCACGGCTATATGCCTTTCCTGCTGCTAACACAACGCATGTGTTAGCACATGCACCATGACTAACTTCACACTAACTACAGGGACCCTAGATACAGGGACACTAACTACAGGGACCCTAGATACAGGGACGCTAACTACAGGGACCCTAGATACAGGGACACTAACTGCAGGGACCCTAGATACAGGGACGCTAACTACAGGGACCCTAGATACAGGGACACTAATTACAGGGACCCTAGATACAGGGACGCTAACTGCAGGGACCCTAGATACAGGGACGCTAACTACAGGGACCCTAGATACAAGGACACTAATTACAGGGACCCTAGATACAGGGACACTAACTACAGGGACCCTAGATACAGGGACACTAACTACAGGGACCCTAGATACAGGGACGCTAACTGCAGGGACCCTAGATACAGGGACGCTAACTGCAGGGACCCTAGATACAGGGACGCTAACTGCAGGGACCGTAGATACAGGGACACTAACTACAGGGACGCTAACTACAGGGACGCTAGCTGCAGGGACCCGAGATACAGGGACGCTTGTTTTCCCTGGCGATGGCGACGGGCCTCCACCTCACAGCGGCAGCAGGAGTGCCGGTGAGTGCATGTTGGCCGCAGGGTGAGTGCACGAGAGGCATAAGCGCTCGTGCGATGCTGCAGTGCCTTCAATGCTGCATTGCCTTCAAGAGGAGCCAAGAGGAGGGACAGCAATGCCCTTCACGCATGGTACGAGCTGTCGTGCTTTTCCGTTTTTTTCTCTAATCATGTGTTTGTTGTTGCCTTGGTGTGGCTGAAGATAAGAGCGCCAGGAGGAGACTGCAGCACCCTTCACGCATGGTACGCTGCTCTCGTGCTTTACATGTATCTGTCGTGCTTGTTTCACTTGATCCTTTTTTCCTGTTTGTCTCTCTACCCCCCCCCCCCTTCCATTCCCTTCAAGTCGACTCGTGGGGCGAGGAGGGCGAGGGGGCAGCGCGCGGGGGGCAGCAAGAGGCGTCCCTATGCATAATCCCCCCCTTCCATTCCCTTCAGCATGGCGGGCAGCGTGGAGACGACACGGCGGCCGGCACGGATGGAGGTGAGGTGCTGCTTCATCGCTGCAGCGAGGTAACCTTCTTCCCTTGTCCGTTTCCGCATTGCTTTCTTTCAGTTTTTCGCATTACATGTATTTGTCGTGCTTGTTTCACTTGATCCTTTTTTTCCTGTTTGTCTCTCTACCCCCCCCCCCCCCTTCCATTCCCTTCAAGTCGACTCGTGGGGCGAGGAGGGCGAGGGGGCAGCGCGCGGGGGGCAGCAAGAGGCGTCCCTATGCATAATCCCCCCCTTCCATTCCCTTCAGCTTGGCGGGCAGCGTGGAGACGACACGGCGGCCGGCACGGACGGAGGTGAGGTGATGTTTCATCGCTGCAGCGAGGTAACCTTCTTCCCTTGTCCGTTTTGTCTTGCTTTCTGTCTCATATTTGTCTTGCTTTCTTTCTGTTTTTCGCGTTACATGTCTTCGTCGTGCCTGTTTCACTTGATCGTGTGTTGTGTTTGTCTTGTGTTGTGTGTCGCTCTGCAGCTGGCAGGGTCCAAGACCGAAGACCGCCTCCGACTGCGGCATAGGTGTTGTGCGGCAGGGGTTGCTGACGGCGTTGGGACGGACGCCTCCCGCGCCTGAAGCGCCCCTGTGTGTGAGTTGAGTGCGCTGACGAGGGATGGGGGGACGCTCCCTGAACTCTGATGGCCTCCTCACCCCGCCTTCGCCTGGCCAGGTGTTACGCCACCTGGTCTGAGTTGGGCTGTGGGACGCTGCAGCCCGGCTCGTGTCGCTTAGGGGCTGCGGACCCACACGAAGGGTCCCCACCTCAGCGTGGTGTGTGGGTGTAACACTAGGGGTTAACCCCCCTAGTGGCCAAGAGGGGCCCAGAAGACCCAAGACCGTGGCGCTCTCTATTACTGCCCGAATGATTCTAGATCTATATAATTGCCTAAATAGTGATAGACCTGGTTACGTTATCAATTAGACAAGTAGGTCTCAGCATGGACGATTGAAAATAGGTAGCCTAACATGCACCCGGGAAGCATATGGTGCAGTGTTGCAGATGAACAGGATGAAGGACCTCTAACATTACAGTATAGGGGGACCTTTCAAATTCAGTACATTATTTCATAATGTACAGGTCCTACTGTAGATATGCTGTTGCAGTTCATCATAACTTACAGGTGCTAGGGTACAGTTCCTGATAGGATATGCAGATTGAAACAGATACAATTGACAAAGTGGCAGGTAGTGTAGTCACAAGAAAGCACTCCCCAGTTTTGTCGCCTTTGCAACACATCACTCGATACTACTGTCTACATTTTGTCCAACGGCTCTCAAAGGCCCCCCCTTGACTGCCATGCTGCGCTCATTAGTGCTCTCTACGGCCTGACCCCGAGAGGCAAGAGAGCGAATCCCTCAACAGCATAACTCCCAACATGGAAGAGTGGGGGTGGGGTGGGGCTCCCCTAAGCAAGACTGCAGCTGCGCACCCCTCGGCCTTGATTGTTCCTCCCAATACCGGCCTACGGCCGTCTTCCACCCCCTCCTCCTCCCCCTCCCCCTCCCCCACGCCGTGCTGCTCCCCCTCCCCCAGCACCTCCCCCTTGAGCAGCGGGGGGAGCATCGGGGCCAGCGAGGGCCGTGAAGACGTTGAGCACAAGCAGACCCCCCGCCATGATGAACACCCACTGGGGTCAGGGACAGGTGGGGGAGAGCAGAAGAGACATGAAGCAGCAGATTTGAGTGAGCCACTAGCAAGGGCAGTGAGGACGTTGAGTACAAGCAGACCCCCCCGCCATGATGAACACCCACTGGTGATATGGGCACAGGGAGGAGAGACGAGAGGTGATGAGGGAGAGAGTGATAATGGGTTGAGCTGGAGAGGCGCCACTAAGCAGAGAAGACAGTGAGGACGTTGAGCACGAGGAGACCCCCCGCCATGATGAACACCCACTGGTGATATGGGCACAGGGTATGGAGGAAGATAGGTCATGGGTGGGGAAAATGTATACAATATAGGTGAGTGACCAGCGAGAGCCGTGAGAACGTTGAGCACGAGCAGACCCCCCACCATGATGAACACGCACTGGTGATGTCTAAGAGAGAGGAGAAGAGAGACAGGCGTCACGACGTGAGCAAGGGGTATGGGGGCCAGCGAGGCCGTGAGGACGTTGAGAACGAGCAAGGCCCCCGCCATGAGGACGAGGGCCGTGAGGACGAGCAGACCGCCTGCCATGATGAACACCCCCTGATGCCACACACCCATGTGCCATGCGCCCATCACACCCATCCGAATATGCCCACCCAATCGCGCCCATGACAGCCCCATCCCAACCCCACCTCACTGCACCCCACCCCCCTGCGCCTCACATATTTCTGCCAGAACGTCTTGGGCGGCACTGGGGGAGCCATGGGGTCCTCCTCTCCGCCCACGCCCCCCCCTGCTGCTCCCCCTGCGCCCACCGCCGCTCCCCCCACTGGGGCCCTGCGCACAGGCAGGCTGCCGAGGGGGACACGAGTGAAGAGGGAGAGAAAGGAAGGGGGTTAGGGTTAGGACTAGGATTAGGGTCAGATTAAGGCTAGGGCTAGGAGTGCCCTGCCTTCCACTGGGGCTCTGCGCACAGGCAAGCTGCAGAGAATGACACGAGGGAGGGGGAACACATGGGTTCGGGTGGGGGTTGGGGACTGGGGTTGGCAATGTGTGTTAAGCAATGGCGCTGGCATGGATGCATAGGGACAAGCGGGCATAGGAGCATGGGGCACTGGGAGAATGGGCACTGGGAGAATGGGCACTGGGAGAATGGGCACTGGGAGAATGGGCACTGGGAGAATGGGCGCACCGTTGGGCAATTGTGCTGGCATGGATGGTGACGTCAGAGTTGAGTACGATGAGAGGCACCGCCATCACCGCCTGGTGGGGTGGTGCATGGCATGTGATGACATAGGATTGGTTGAGATGGATGGGATGGGTTCAGATGAATCTGCGTGCAATAACACACCGGCTCATGGTGAGGCATGTGGGGCACGTGTTGAGGGAGCATGTGGTGAGGCATGTGGGGCATGTGTTGAGGGAGCATGTGGTGAGGCATGTGGGGCATGTGTTGAGGGAGCATGTGGTGAGGCATGTGGGGCATGTGTTGAGGGAGCATGTGGTGAGGCATGTGGGGCATGTGTTGAGGGAGCATGTGGTGAGGCATGTGGGGCATGTGTTGAGGGAGCATGCGGTGAGGCATGTGGGGCATGTGTTGAGGGAGCATGCGAGATGTGGTGCGGTCACAAGGCACAAGACGCGTCACGTCATTGCTGCAAGGAGAAATCAGACACCTTTCCACCATTTGCTATCACTTGTAAGTACTTGTGGCACTCAATCTCACAACAATAGTGAGCACCGGGCAATTCCCCAATGAGCATTAACCCTCACATCAACATCGCCTCTCACATCAACATCGAGAGCAGCAGTGGCGGCTGGAGTGCAGCCAGCTTGTGGTTTCACGTGGGCTGATATCAGCCTGCCACCCGCATCCTGCAACAATAGCAGGGAATGGGGAATATGAGCGCAAGGTGAATCCAGTGCTTTCACGAGGCAGCCTGCGATTCGCATCCTACACATGCAAGTAGGAGCGATGGTGGCAGCACATGGGAGTGGCGACGAGGAGGCGATAGCAACGTGTGGGAAAATACATGCGGTTTTGGGGAATGTGAGTGCAGGATGAATGAGACCCTGAAAGGCTGGAATGATGACATGCTGACATGACGGCATGCTGACGTGATGACATGCTGACATGACGGCATGCTGACGTGATGACATGCTGACATGACGGCATGCTGACGTGATGACATGCTGACATGACGGCATGCTGACGTGATGACATGCTGACATGACGGCATGCTGACGTGATGACATGCTGACATGACGGCATGCTGACGTGATGACATGCTGACATGACGGCATGCTGACGTGATGACATGCTGACATGACGGCATGCTGACGTGATGACATGCTGACATGACGGCATGCTGACGTGATGACATGCTGACATGACGGCATGCTGACGTGATGACATGCTGACATGACGGCATGCTGACGTGATGACATGCTGACATGACGGCATGCTGACGTGATGACATGCTGACATGACGGCATGCTGACGTGATGACATGCTGACATGACGGCATGCTGACGTGATGACATGCTGACATGACGGCATGCTGACGTGATGACATGCTGACATGACGGCATGCTGACGTGATGACATGCTGACATGACGGCATGCTGACGTGATGACATGCTGACATGACGGCATGCTGACGTGATGACATGCTGACATGACGGCATGCTGACGTGATGACATGCTGACATGACGGCATGCTGACGTGATGACATGCTGACATGACGGCATGCTGACGTGATGACATGCTGACATGACGGCATGCTGACGTGATGACATGCTGACATGACGGCATGCTGACGTGATGACATGCTGACATGACGGCATGCTGACGTGATGACATGCTGACATGACGGCATGCTGACGTGATGACATGCTGACATGACGGCATGCTGACGTGATGACATGCTGACATGACGGCATGCTGACGTGATGACATGCTGACATGACGGCATGCTGACGTGATGACATGCTGACATGACGGCATGCTGACGTGATGACATGCTGACATGACGGCATGCTGACGTGATGACATGCTGACATGACGGCATGCTGACGTGATGACATGCTGACATGACGGCATGCTGACGTGATGACATGCTGACATGACGGCATGCTGACGTGATGACATGCTGACATGACGGCATGCTGACGTGATGACATGCTGACATGACGGCATGCTGACGTGATGACATGCTGACATGACGGCATGCTGACGTGATGACATGCTGACATGACGGCATGCTGACGTGATGACATGCTGACATGACGGCATGCTGACGTGATGACATGCTGACATGACGGCATGCTGACGTGATGACATGCTGACATGACGGCATGCTGACGTGATGACATGCTGACATGACGGCATGCTGACGTGATGACATGCTGACATGACGGCATGCTGACGTGATGACATGCTGACATGACGGCATGCTGACGTGATGACATGCTGACATGACGGCATGCTGACGTGATGACATGCTGACATGACGGCATGCTGACGTGATGACATGCTGACATGACGGCATGCTGACGTGATGACATGCTGACATGACGGCATGCTGACGTGATGACATGCTGACATGACGGCATGCTGACGTGATGACATGCTGACATGACGGCATGCTGACGTGATGACATGCTGACATGACGGCATGCTGACGTGATGACATGCTGACATGACGGCATGCTGACGTGATGACATGCTGACATGACGGCATGCTGACGTGATGACATGCTGACATGACGGCATGCTGACGTGATGACATGCTGACATGACGGCATGCTGACGTGATGACATGCTGACATGACGGCATGCTGACGTGATGACATGCTGACATGACGGCATGCTGACGTGATGACATGCTGACATGACGGCATGCTGACGTGATGACATGCTGACATGACGGCATGCTGACGTGATGACATGCTGACATGACGGCATGCTGACGTGATGACATGCTGACATGACGGCATGCTGACGTGATGACATGCTGACATGACGGCATGCTGACGTGATGACATGCTGACATGACGGCATGCTGACGTGATGACATGCTGACATGACGGCATGCTGACGTGATGACATGCTGACATGACGGCATGCTGACGTGATGACATGCTGACATGACGGCATGCTGACGTGATGACATGCTGACATGACGGCATGCTGACGTGATGACATGCTGACATGACGGCATGCTGACGTGATGACATGCTGACATGACGGCATGCTGACGTGATGACATGCTGACATGACGGCATGCTGACGTGATGACATGCTGACATGACGGCATGCTGACGTGATGACATGCTGACATGACGGCATGCTGACGTGATGACATGCTGACATGACGGCATGCTGACGTGATGACATGCTGACATGACGGCATGCTGACGTGATGACATGCTGACATGACGGCATGCTGACGTGATGACATGCTGACATGACGGCATGCTGACGTGATGACATGCTGACATGACGGCATGCTGACGTGATGACATGCTGACATGACGGCATGCTGACGTGATGACATGCTGACATGACGGCATGCTGACGTGATGACATGCTGACATGACGGCATGCTGACGTGATGACATGCTGACATGACGGCATGCTGACGTGATGACATGCTGACATGACGGCATGCTGACGTGATGACATGCTGACATGACGGCATGCTGACGTGATGACATGCTGACATGACGGCATGCTGACGTGATGACATGCTGACATGACGGCATGCTGACGTGATGACATGCTGACATGACGGCATGCTGACGTGATGACATGCTGACATGACGGCATGCTGACGTGATGACATGCTGACATGACGGCATGCTGACGTGATGACATGCTGACATGACGGCATGCTGACGTGATGACATGCTGACATGACGGCATGCTGACGTGATGACATGCTGACATGACGGCATGCTGACGTGATGACATGCTGACATGACGGCATGCTGACGTGATGACATGCTGACATGACGGCATGCTGACGTGATGACATGCTGACATGACGGCATGCTGACGTGATGACATGCTGACATGACGGCATGCTGACGTGATGACATGCTGACATGACGGCATGCTGACGTGATGACATGCTGACATGACGGCATGCTGACGTGATGACATGCTGACATGACGGCATGCTGACGTGATGACATGCTGACATGACGGCATGCTGACGTGATGACATGCTGACATGACGGCATGCTGACGTGATGACATGCTGACATGACGGCATGCTGACGTGATGACATGCTGACATGACGGCATGCTGACGTGATGACATGCTGACATGACGGCATGCTGACGTGATGACATGCTGACATGACGGCATGCTGACGTGATGACATGCTGACATGACGGCATGCTGACGTGATGACATGCTGACATGACGGCATGCTGACGTGATGACATGCTGACATGACGGCATGCTGACGTGATGACATGCTGACATGACGGCATGCTGACGTGATGACCATGCTGACATGACGGCATGCTGACGTGATGACATGCTGACATGACGGCATGCTGACGTGATGACATGCTGACATGACGGCATGCTGACGTGATGACATGCTGACATGACGGCATGCTGACGTGATGACATGCTGACATGACGGCATGCTGACGTGATGACATGCTGACATGACGGCATGCTGACGTGATGACATGCTGACATGACGGCATGCTGACGTGATGACATGCTGACATGACGGCATGCTGACGTGATGACATGCTGACATGACGGCATGCTGACGTGATGACATGCTGACATGACGGCATGCTGACGTGATGACATGCTGACATGACGGCATGCTGACGTGATGACATGCTGACATGACGGCATGCTGACGTGATGACATGCTGACATGACGGCATGCTGACGTGATGACATGCTGACATGACGGCATGCTGACGTGATGACATGCTGACATGACGGCATGCTGACGTGATGACATGCTGACATGACGGCATGCTGACGTGATGACATGCTGACATGACGGCATGCTGACGTGATGACATGCTGACATGACGGCATGCTGACGTGATGACATGCTGACATGACGGCATGCTGACGTGATGACATGCTGACATGACGGCATGCTGACGTGATGACATGCTGACATGACGGCATGCTGACGTGATGACATGCTGACATGACGGCATGCTGACGTGATGACATGCTGACATGACGGCATGCTGACGTGATGACATGCTGACATGACGGCATGCTGACGTGATGACATGCTGACATGACGGCATGCTGACGTGATGACATGCTGACATGACGGCATGCTGACGTGATGACATGCTGACATGACGGCATGCTGACGTGATGACATGCTGACATGACGGCATGCTGACGTGATGACATGCTGACATGACGGCATGCTGACGTGATGACATGCTGACATGACGGCATGCTGACGTGATGACATGCTGACATGACGGCATGCTGACGTGATGACATGCTGACATGACGGCATGCTGACGTGATGACATGCTGACATGACGGCATGCTGACGTGATGACATGCTGACATGACGGCATGCTGACGTGATGACATGCTGACATGACGGCATGCTGACGTGATGACATGCTGACATGACGGCATGCTGACGTGATGACATGCTGACATGACGGCATGCTGACGTGATGACATGCTGACATGACGGCATGCTGACGTGATGACATGCTGACATGACGGCATGCTGACGTGATGACATGCTGACATGACGGCATGCTGACGTGATGACATGCTGACATGACGGCATGCTGACGTGATGACATGCTGACATGACGGCATGCTGACGTGATGACATGCTGACATGACGGCATGCTGACGTGATGACATGCTGACATGACGGCATGCTGACGTGATGACATGCTGACATGACGGCATGCTGACGTGATGACATGCTGACATGACGGCATGCTGACGTGATGACATGCTGACATGACGGCATGCTGACGTGATGACATGCTGACATGACGGCATGCTGACGTGATGACATGCTGACATGACGGCATGCTGACGTGATGACATGCTGACATGACGGCATGCTGACCGTGATGACATGCTGACATGACGGCATGCTGACGTGATGACATGCTGACATGACGGCATGCTGACGTGATGACATGCTGACATGACGGCATGCTGACGTGATGACATGCTGACATGACGGCATGCTGACGTGATGACATGCTGACATGACGGCATGCTGACGTGATGACATGCTGACATGACGGCATGCTGACGTGATGACATGCTGACATGACGGCATGCTGACGTGATGACATGCTGACATGACGGCATGCTGACGTGATGACATGCTGACATGACGGCATGCTGACGTGATGACATGCTGACATGACGGCATGCTGACGTGATGACATGCTGACATGACGGCATGCTGACGTGATGACATGCTGACATGACGGCATGCTGACGTGATGACATGCTGACATGACGGCATGCTGACGTGATGACATGCTGACATGACGGCATGCTGACGTGATGACATGCTGACATGACGGCATGCTGACGTGATGACATGCTGACATGACGGCATGCTGACGTGATGACATGCTGACATGACGGCATGCTGACGTGATGACATGCTGACATGACGGCATGCTGACGTGATGACATGCTGACATGACGGCATGCTGACGTGATGACATGCTGACATGACGGCATGCTGACGTGATGACATGCTGACATGACGGCATGCTGACGTGATGACATGCTGACATGACGGCATGCTGACGTGATGACATGCTGACATGACGGCATGCTGACGTGATGACATGCTGACATGACGGCATGCTGACGTGATGACATGCTGACATGACGGCATGCTGACGTGATGACATGCTGACATGACGGCATGCTGACGTGATGACATGCTGACATGACGGCATGCTGACGTGATGACATGCTGACATGACGGCATGCTGACGTGATGACATGCTGACATGACGGCATGCTGACGTGATGACATGCTGACATGACGGCATGCTGACGTGATGACATGCTGACATGACGGCATGCTGACGTGATGACATGCTGACATGACGGCATGCTGACGTGATGACATGCTGACATGACGGCATGCTGACGTGATGACATGCTGACATGACGGCATGCTGACGTGATGACATGCTGACATGACGGCATGCTGACGTGATGACATGCTGACATGACGGCATGCTGACGTGATGACATGCTGACATGACGGCATGCTGACGTGATGACATGCTGACATGACGGCATGCTGACGTGATGACATGCTGACATGACGGCATGCTGACGTGATGACATGCTGACATGACGGCATGCTGACGTGATGACATGCTGACATGACGGCATGCTGACGTGATGACATGCTGACATGACGGCATGCTGACGTGATGACATGCTGACATGACGGCATGCTGACGTGATGACATGCTGACATGACGGCATGCTGACGTGATGACATGCTGACATGACGGCATGCTGACGTGATGACATGCTGACATGACGGCATGCTGACGTGATGACATGCTGACATGACGGCATGCTGACGTGATGACATGCTGACATGACGGCATGCTGACGTGATGACATGCTGACATGACGGCATGCTGACGTGATGACATGCTGACATGACGGCATGCTGACGTGATGACATGCTGACATGACGGCATGCTGACGTGATGACATGCTGACATGACGGCATGCTGACGTGATGACATGCTGACATGACGGCATGCTGACGTGATGACATGCTGACATGACGGCATGCTGACGTGATGACATGCTGACATGACGGCATGCTGACGTGATGACATGCTGACATGACGGCATGCTGACGTGATGACATGCTGACATGACGGCATGCTGACGTGATGACATGCTGACATGACGGCATGCTGACGTGATGACATGCTGACATGACGGCATGCTGACGTGATGACATGCTGACATGACGGCATGCTGACGTGATGACATGCTGACATGACGGCATGCTGACGTGATGACATGCTGACATGACGGCATGCTGACGTGATGACATGCTGACATGACGGCATGCTGACGTGATGACATGCTGACATGACGGCATGCTGACGTGATGACATGCTGACATGACGGCATGCTGACGTGATGACATGCTGACATGACGGCATGCTGACGTGATGACATGCTGACATGACGGCATGCTGACGTGATGACATGCTGACATGACGGCATGCTGACGTGATGACATGCTGACATGACGGCATGCTGACGTGATGACATGCTGACATGACGGCATGCTGACGTGATGACATGCTGACATGACGGCATGCTGACGTGATGACATGCTGACATGACGGCATGCTGACGTGATGACATGCTGACATGACGGCATGCTGACGTGATGACATGCTGACATGACGGCATGCTGACGTGATGACATGCTGACATGACGGCATGCTGACGTGATGACATGCTGACATGACGGCATGCTGACGTGATGACATGCTGACATGACGGCATGCTGACGTGATGACATGCTGACATGACGGCATGCTGACGTGATGACATGCTGACATGACGGCATGCTGACGTGATGACATGCTGACATGACGGCATGCTGACGTGATGACATGCTGACATGACGGCATGCTGACGTGATGACATGCTGACATGACGGCATGCTGACGTGATGACATGCTGACATGACGGCATGCTGACGTGATGACATGCTGACATGACGGCATGCTGACGTGATGACATGCTGACATGACGGCATGCTGACGTGATGACATGCTGACATGACGGCATGCTGACGTGATGACATGCTGACATGACGGCATGCTGACGTGATGACATGCTGACATGACGGCATGCTGACGTGATGACATGCTGACATGACGGCATGCTGACGTGATGACATGCTGACATGACGGCATGCTGACGTGATGACATGCTGACATGACGGCATGCTGACGTGATGACATGCTGACATGACGGCATGCTGACGTGATGACATGCTGACATGACGGCATGCTGACGTGATGACATGCTGACATGACGGCATGCTGACGTGATGACATGCTGACATGACGGCATGCTGACGTGATGACATGCTGACATGACGGCATGCTGACGTGATGACATGCTGACATGACGGCATGCTGACGTGATGACATGCTGACATGACGGCATGCTGACGTGATGACATGCTGACATGACGGCATGCTGACGTGATGACATGCTGACATGACGGCATGCTGACGTGATGACATGCTGACATGACGGCATGCTGACGTGATGACATGCTGACATGACGGCATGCTGACGTGATGACATGCTGACATGACGGCATGCTGACGTGATGACATGCTGACATGACGGCATGCTGACGTGATGACATGCTGACATGACGGCATGCTGACGTGATGACATGCTGACATGACGGCATGCTGACGTGATGACATGCTGACATGACGGCATGCTGACGTGATGACATGCTGACATGACGGCATGCTGACGTGATGACATGCTGACATGACGGCATGCTGACGTGATGACATGCTGACATGACGGCATGCTGACGTGATGACATGCTGACATGACGGCATGCTGACGTGATGACATGCTGACATGACGGCATGCTGACGTGATGACATGCTGACATGACGGCATGCTGACGTGATGACATGCTGACATGACGGCATGCTGACGTGATGACATGCTGACATGACGGCATGCTGACGTGATGACATGCTGACATGACGGCATGCTGACGTGATGACATGCTGACATGACGGCATGCTGACGTGATGACATGCTGACATGACGGCATGCTGACGTGATGACATGCTGACATGACGGCATGCTGACGTGATGACATGCTGACATGACGGCATGCTGACGTGATGACATGCTGACATGACGGCATGCTGACGTGATGACATGGCCTGACGTGATGACATGCTGACATGACGGCATGCTGACGTGATGACATGCTGACATGACGGCATGCTGACGTGATGACATGCTGACATGACGGCATGCTGACGTGATGACATGCTGACATGACGGCATGCTGACGTGATGACATGCTGACATGACGGCATGCTGACGTGATGACATGCTGACATGACGGCATGCTGACGTGATGACATGCTGACATGACGGCATGCTGACGTGATGACATGCTGACATGACGGCATGCTGACGTGATGACATGCTGACATGACGGCATGCTGACGTGATGACATGCTGACATGACGGCATGCTGACGTGATGACATGCTGACATGACGGCATGCTGACGTGATGACATGCTGACATGACGGCATGCTGACGTGATGACATGCTGACATGACGGCATGCTGACGTGATGACATGCTGACATGACGGCATGCTGACGTGATGACATGCTGACATGACGGCATGCTGACGTGATGACATGCTGACATGACGGCATGCTGACGTGATGACATGCTGACATGACGGCATGCTGACGTGATGACATGCTGACATGACGGCATGCTGACGTGATGACATGCTGACATGACGGCATGCTGACGTAATGACATGCTGACGTGATGACATGCTGACGTGATGACATGCTGACGTGATGACATGCTGACGTGATGACATGCTGACATGACGGCATGCTGACGTGATGACATGCTGACGTGATGACATGCTGACGTGATGACATGCTGACGTGATGACATGCTGACGTGATGACATGCTGACGTGATGACATGCTGACGTGATGACATGCTGACGTGATGACATGCTGACATGACGGCATGCTGACGTGATGACATGCTGACATGACGGCATGCTGACGTGATGACATGCTGACATGACGGCATGCTGACGTGATGACATGCTGACATGACGGCATGCTGACGTGATGACATGCTGACATGACGGCATGCTGACGTGATGACATGCTGACATGACGGCATGCTGACGTGATGACATGCTGACATGACGGCATGCTGACGTGATGACATGCTGACATGACGGCATGCTGACGTGATGACATGCTGACATGACGGCATGCTGACGTGATGACATGCTGACATGACGGCATGCTGACGTGATGACATGCTGACATGACGGCATGCTGACGTGATGACATGCTGACATGACGGCATGCTGACGTGATGACATGCTGACATGACGGCATGCTGACGTGATGACATGCTGACGTGATGACATGCTGACGTGATGACATGCTGACGTGATGACATGCTGACGTGATGACATGCTGACGTGATGACATGCTGACGTGATGACATGCTGACGTGATGACATGCTGACACGACGACATGCTGACGTGATGACATGCTGACGTGATGACATGCTGACGTGATGACATGCTGACGTGATGACATGCTGACGTGATGACATGCTGACGTGATGACATGCTGACGTGATGGCATGCTGACATGACGGCATGCTGACGTGATGACATGCTGACGTGATGACATGCTGAACGTGATGACATGCTGACATTGACTGACATGCTGACGTGATGACATATGCTGACGTGATGACATGCTGACGTGATGACATGCTGACGTGATGACATGCTGACGTGATGACATGCTGACGTGATGACATGCTGACGTGATGACATGCTGACGTGATGACATGCTGACGTGATGACATGCTGACGTGATGACATGCTGACGTGATGACATGCTGACGTGATGACATGCTGACGTGATGACATGCTGACGTGATGACATGCTGACGTGATGACATGCTGACGTGATGACATGCTGACGTGATGACATGCTGACGTGATGACATGCTGACGTGATGACATGCTGACGTGATGACATGCTGACGTGATGACATGCTGACGTGATGACATGCTGACGTGATGACATGCTGACGTGATGACATGCTGACGTGATGACATGCTGACGTGATGACATGCTGACGTGATGACATGCTGACGTGATGACATGCTGACGTGATGACATGCTGACGTGATGACATGCTGACGTGATGACATGCTGACGTGATGACATGCTGACGTGATGACATGCTGACGTGATGACATGCTGACGTGATGACATGCTGACGTGATGACATGCTGACGTGATGACATGCTGACGTGATGACATGCTGACGTGATGACATGCTGACGTGATGACATGCTGACGTGATGACATGCTGACGTGATGACATGCTGACGTGATGACATGCTGACGTGATGACATGCTGACGTGATGACATGCTGACGTGATGACATGCTGACGTGATGACATGCTGACGTGATGACATGCTGACGTGATGGCATGCTGACGTGATGACATGCTGACGTGATGACATGCTGACGTGATGACATGCTGACGTGATGACATGCTGACGTGATGACATGCTGACTGATGACATGCTGACGTGATGACATGCTGACGTGATGACATGCTGACGTGATGACATGCTGACGTGATGACATGCTGACGTGATGACATGCTGACGTGATGACATGCTGACGTGATGACATGCTGACGTGATGACATGCTGACGTGATGACATGCTGACGTGATGACATGCTGACGTGATGACATGCTGACGTGATGACATGCTGACGTGATGACATGCTGACGTGATGACATGCTGACGTGATGACATGCTGACGTGATGACATGCTGACGTGATGACATGCTGACGTGATGACATGCTGACGTGATGACATGCTGACGTGATGACATGCTGACGTGATGACATGCTGACGTGATGACATGCTGACGTGATGACATGCTGACGTGATGACATGCTGACGTGATGACATGCTGACGTGATGACATGCTGACGTGATGACATGCTGACGTGATGGCATGCTGACATGATGGCATGCTGACATGACGGCATGCTGACGTGATGACATGCTGACGTGATGACATGCTGACGTGATGACATGCTGACGTGATGACATGCTGACGTGATGACATGCTGACGTGATGACATGCTGACGTGATGACATGCTGACGTGATGACATGCTGACGTGATGACATGCTGACGTGATGACATGCTGACGTGATGACATGCTGACGTGATGACATGCTGACGTGATGACATGCTGACGTGATGACATGCTGACGTGATGACATGCTGACGTGATGACATGCTGACGTGATGACATGCTGACGTGATGACATGCTGACGGGTGATGACATGCTGACATGACGGCATGCTGACGTGATGACATGCTGACGTGATGACATGCTGACGTGATGACATGCTGACGTGATGACATGCTGACGTGATGACATGCTGACGTGATGACATGCTGACATGATGGCATGCTGACGTGATGACATGCTGACGTGATGGCATGCTGACATGATGGCATGCTGACATGACGGCATGCTGACGTGATGACATGCTGACGTGATGACATGCTGACGTGATGACATGCTGACGTGATGACATGCTGACGTGATGACATGCTGACGTGATGACATGCTGACGTGATGACATGCTGACGTGATGACATGCTGACATGACGGCATGCTGACGTGATGACATGCTGACGTGATGACATGCTGACGTGATGACATGCTGACGTGATGACATGCTGACGTGATGACATGCTGACATGACGGCATGCTGACGTGATGACATGCTGACGTGATGACATGGTGACGTGATGACATGCTGACGTGATGACATGCTGACGTGATGACATGCTGACATGACGGCATGCTGACGTGATGACATGCTGACGTGATGACATGCTGACGTGATGACATGCTGACGTGATGACATGCTGACGTGATGACATGCTGACGTGATGACATGCTGACGTGATGACATGCTGACGTGATGACATGCTGACATGACGGCATGCTGACGTGATGACATGCTGACATGACGGCATGCTGACGTGATGACATGCTGACATGACGGCATGCTGACGTGATGACATGCTGACATGACGGCATGCTGACGTGATGACATGCTGACATGACGGCATGCTGACGTGATGACATGCTGACATGACGGCATGCTGACGTGATGACATGCTGACATGACGGCATGCTGACGTGATGACATGCTGACATGACGGCATGCTGACGTGATGACATGCTGACATGACGGCATGCTGACGTGATGACATGCTGACATGACGGCATGCTGACGTGATGACATGCTGACATGACGGCATGCTGACGTGATGACATGCTGACATGACGGCATGCTGACGTGATGACATGCTGACATGACGGCATGCTGACGTGATGACATGCTGACATGACGGACATGCTGACGTGATGACATGCTGACGTGATGACATGCTGACGTGATGACATGCTGACGTGATGACATGCTGACGTGATGACATGCTGACGTGATGACATGCTGACGTGATGACATGCTGACGTGATGACATGCTGACGTGATGACATGCTGACGTGATGACATGCTGACGTGATGACATGCTGACGTGATGACATGCTGACGTGATGACATGCTGACGTGATGGACATGCTGACGTGATGACATGCTGACGTGATGACATGCTGACGTGATGACATGCTGACGTGATGACATGCTGACGTGATGACATGCTGACGTGATGACATGCTGACGTGATGACATGCTGACGTGATGACATGCTGACGTGATGACATGCTGACGTGATGACATGCTGACGTGATGACATGCTGACGTGATGACATGCTGACGTGATGACATGCTGACGTGATGACATGCTGACGTGATGACATGCTGACGTGATGACATGCTGACGTGATGACATGCTGACGTGATGACATGCTGACGTGATGACATGCTGACGTGATGACATGCTGACGTGATGACATGCTGACGTGATGACATGCTGACGTGATGACATGCTGACGTGATGACATGCTGACGTGATGACATGCTGACGTGATGACATGCTGACGTGATGACATGCTGACGTGATGACATGCTGACGTGATGACATGCTGACGTGATGACATGCTGACGTGATGACATGCTGACGCGATGACATGCTGACGTGATGACATGCTGACGTGATGACATGCTGACGTGATGACATGCTGACGTGATGACATGCTGACGTGATGACATGCTGACGTGACGGCATGCTGACGTGATGACATGCTGACGTGATGACATGCTGACGTGATGACATGCTGACGTGATGACATGCTGACGTGATGACATGCTGACGTGACGACATGCTGACGTGATGACATGCTGACGTGATGACATGCTGACGTGATGGCATGCTGACGTGACGGCATGCTGACGTGATGACATGCTGACGTGATGACATGCTGACGTGATGACATGCTGACGTGATGACATGCTGACGTGATGGCATGCTGACGTGATGACATGCTGACGTGATGACATGCTGACGTGATGACATGCTGACGTGATGACATGCTGACATGACGGCATGCTGACGTGATGACATGCTGACGTGATGACATGCTGACGGATGACATGCTGACGTGATGACATGCTGACGTGATGACATGCTGACGTGATGACATGCTGACGTGATGACATGCTGACGTGATGACATGCTGACGTGATGACATGCTGACGTGATGACATGCTGACGTGATGACATGCTGACGTGATGACATGCTGACGTGATGACATGCTGACGTGATGACATGCTGACGTGATGACATGCTGACGTGATGACATGCTGACGTGATGACATGCTGACGTGATGACATGCTGACGTGATGACATGCTGACGTGATGACATGCTGACGTGATATGCTGACAGTGATGACATGCTGACGTGATGACATGCTGACGTGATGACATGCTGACGTGATGACATGCTGACGTGATGACATGCTGACGTGATGACATGCTGACGTGATGACATGCTGACGTGATGACATGCTGACGTGATGACATGCTGACGTGATGACATGCTGACGTGATGGCATGCTGACATGATGACATGCTGACGTGATGACATGCTGACGTGATGACATGCTGACAGTGATGACATGCTGACGTGATGACATGCTGACGTGATGACATGCTGACGTGATGACATGCTGACGTGATGACATGCTGACGTGATGACATGCTGACGTGATGACATGCTGACGTGATGACATGCTGACGTGATGACATGCTGACGTGATGACATGCTGACGTGATGACATGCTGACGTGATGACATGCTGACGTGATGACATGCTGACGTGATTGACATGCTGACGTGATGACATGCTGACGTGATGACATGCTGACGTGATGACATGCTGACGTGATGACATGCTGACGTGATGACATGCTGACGTGATGACATGCTGACGCGATGACATGCTGACGTGATGACATGCTGACGTGATGACATGCTGACGTGATGACATGCTGACGTGATGACATGCTGACGTGATGACATGCTGACGTGATGACATGCTGACGCGATGACATGCTGACGTGATGACATGCTGACGTGATGACATGCTGACGTGATGACATGCTGACGTGATGACATGCTGACGTGATGACATGCTGACGTGACGGCATGCTGACGTGATGACATGCTGACGTGATGACATGCTGACGTGATGACATGCTGACGTGATGACATGCTGACGTGATGACATGCTGACGTGACGACATGCTGACGTGATGACATGCTGACGTGATGACATGCTGACGTGATGGCATGCTGACGTGACGGCATGCTGACGTGATGACATGCTGACGTGATGACATGCTGACGTGATGACATGCTGACGTGATGACATGCTGACGTGATGGCATGCTGACGTGATGACATGCTGACGTGATGACATGCTGACGTGATGACATGCTGACGTGATGACATGCTGACGTGATGACATGCTGACGTGATGACATGCTGACGTGATGACATGCTGACGTGATGACATGCTGACGTGACGGCATGCTGACGTGATGACATGCTGACGTGATGACATGCTGACGTGATGACATGCTGACGTGATGACATGCTGACGTGATGACATGCTGACATGACGGCATGCTGACGTGATGACATGCTGACGTGATGACATGCTGACGTGATGACATGCTGACGTGATGACATGCTGACGTGATGACATGCTGACATGACGGCATGCTGACGTGATGACATGCTGACGTGATGACATGGTGACGTGATGACATGCTGACGTGATGACATGCTGACGTGATGACATGCTGACATGACGGCATGCTGACGTGATGACATGCTGACGTGATGACATGCTGACGTGATGACATGCTGACGTGATGACATGCTGACGTGATGACATGCTGACGTGATGACATGCTGACGTGATGACATGCTGACATGACGGCATGCTGACGTGATGACATGCTGACGTGATGACATGCTGACGTGATGACATGCTGACGTGATGACATGGTGACGTGATGACATGCTGACGTGATGACATGCTGACGTGATGACATGCTGACATGACGGCATGCTGACGTGATGACATGCTGACGTGATGACATGCTGACGTGATGACATGCTGACGTGATGACATGCTGACGTGATGACATGCTGACGTGATGACATGCTGACGTGATGACATGCTGACATGACGGCATGCTGACGTGATGACATGCTGACGTGATGACATGCTGACGGATGACATGCTGACGTGATGACATGCTGACGTGATGACATGCTGACGTGATGACATGCTGACGTGATGACATGCTGACGTGATGACATGCTGACGTGATGACATGCTGACGTGATGACATGCTGACATGACGGCATGCTGACGTGATGACATGCTGACGTGATGACATGCTGACGTGACGGCATGCTGACGTGATGACATGCTGACGTGATGACATGCTGACGTGATGACATGCTGACGTGATGACATGCTGACGTGATGACATGCTGACATGACGGCATGCTGACGTGATGACATGCTGACGTGATGACATGCTGACGTGATGACATGCTGACGTGATGACATGCTGACGTGATGACATGCTGACATGACGGCATGCTGACGTGATGACATGCTGACGTGATGACATGCTGACGTGATGACATGCTGACGTGATGACATGCTGACGTGATGACATGCTGACGTGATGACATGCTGACGTGATGACATGCTGACGTGACGGCATGCTGACGTGATGACATGCTGACGTGATGACATGCTGACGTGACGACATGCTGACGTGATGACATGCTGACGTGATGACATGCTGACGTGATGACATGCTGACGTGATGACATGCTGACGTGATGACATGCTGACGTGATGACATGCTGACGTGATGACATGCTGACGTGATGACATGCTGACGTGATGACATGCTGACGTGATGACATGCTGACGTGATGACATGCTGACGTGATGACATGCTGACGTGATGACATGCTGACGTGATGACATGCTGACGTGATGACATGCTGACGTGATGACATGCTGACGTGATGACATGCTGACGTGATGACATGCTGACGTGATGACATGCTGACGTGATGACATGCTGACGTGATGACATGCTGACGTGATGACATGCTGACGTGATGACATGCTGACGTGATGACATGCTGACGTGATGACATGCTGACGTGATGACATGCTGACGTGATGACATGCTGACGTGATGACATGCTGACGTGATGACATGCTGACGTGATGACATGCTGACGTGATGACATGCTGACGTGATGACATGCTGACGTGATGACATGCTGACGTGATGACATGCTGACGTGATGACATGCTGACATGACGGCATGCTGACGTGATGACATGCTGACGTGATGACATGCTGACGTGATGACATGCTGACGTGATGACATGCTGACGTGATGACATGCTGACGTGATGACATGCTGACGTGATGACATGCTGACGTGATGACATGCTGACGTGATGACATGCTGACATGACGGCATGCTGACGTGATGACATGCTGACGTGATGACATGCTGACGTGATGACATGCTGACGTGATGACATGCTGACGTGATGACATGCTGACATGACGGCATGCTGACGTGATGACATGCTGACGTGATGACATGCTGACGTGATGACATGCTGACGTGATGACATGCTGACGTGATGACATGCTGACATGACGGCATGCTGACGCATGCTGACGTGATGACATGCTGACGTGATGACATGCTGACGTGATGACATGCTGACGTGATGACATGCTGACGTGATGACATGCTGACGTGATGACATGCTGACATGACGGCATGCTGACGTGATGACATGCTGACGTGATGACATGCTGACGTGATGACATGCTGACGTGATGACATGCTGACGTGATGACATGCTGACGTGATGACATGCTGACGTGATGACATGCTGACGTGATGACATGCTGACGTGATGACATGCTGACGTGATGACATGCTGACGTGATGACATGGGGACAGTGGTGCCTTGCATATCGTGTGTACAGATGGCGGCATGGGGCATGACAATGAGTAGAGCAGCGCGTACACCGAGGCGAGGGTAGGATGAGAGCTAAGAAGCAATGATGTAGGAGCAAACCAGATTGTTGAGCAAATCAGGTTGTGGAGCAAGGACTAGAGCAGATTGCACAGGAGAAACGAGGGGAAGCGACGAGCGGAGAGGAGCAATGGCATGGGAGCAAACTCTGAAACCGGAGGAGGTGCATTTGTGACTCACAAAGAGGAGGTGCAGTGAGTCGCGAAAGCCAGCTGCCGCCAGACAGCGCTGAGAGGGGATGAGAGGGGTGACAGGAAAGGAATGAGAGGGATGAGAGTGGGTGAGTGGGGTGCGGAGTGAGACGGCGGGTGTGCTATGCAGTGCGAAGCAAGGGGGTTAGCACATAATGTGAAGCAAGATGGTTAGCACACCGTCACAATTGCACCAGCCACATCCCCCAACCTCTCCCCCGCAAATGAGCCTCCTCCCAAGCCCATTTCCATGCCTCACTGCCCCCCATTCGCCTCCCCTCGCGCTCCCCCATGCCTCACTGCGCGGCCCCATGCCTCACTGCGCGGCCCCATGCCTCACTGCGTGGCCCCATGCCTTACCGCGCGGCCCCATGCGATGACGTGCCCTTGCGGCGGGGCAGAGGCGGAGAAGGGGTTGGGCGCAAGGCGCACGCGGTACTCCCCGTCCGCCGCCACCAGCGCCTTGAGCGCGCCCGCCTCGCCCGCCGTCAGCGGATGCCAGATCACCGTCGCTTCTACCCACTGCCCACGCGCGCGCAAGGGGCGGAAGAGGGGGGGAAGGGGGAAATGGAAGGGGCCGGAGCGGATGAAAGGGCGGAGCGGATGGTAAGGAGAGGAGCGGATGAAAGGGCGGAACGGATGAAAGGGCGGAGCGGATGAAAGGGCGGAGCGGATGGTAAGGAGCGGAGCGGATGAAAGGGCGGAACGGATGAAAGGGCGGAGCGGATGAAAGGGCGGAGCGGATGGTAAGGAGCGGAGCGGATGAATGAGGCGGACGGGGTGGAAAGAGCGACAATTAGGACAGAGAAGAGGTGGATCCGCGCGAGGCGCAAGGGGAGGGCGCAAGGGGAGCGAATCGCGCAGCGTACAGTGGTGTCGTCGCCATGCAAGACGCCTTGCATCATTACAAGCCCCCCCGGTAAGAAACTATTGCTGTCGCCGGGCGCGAAGCTTCGTTCCACCGCCAGCGCCGCCGGGATTGCCGTGCCCTTCCGCCTCACGCCCCGCGGGGGGGGATCCGGCGCGAGATCCGCGCTCGATCTCGCGCCCGTGCCGCCGGGCGCGGCGGATGCATCGTGGCCGTCGAATTCGTCGTCGTCTGCGTCGTCGTCGGCGTCGCCCCACCCGTCGTGCGACGACGCTGCGATCGCGGACGCGGCGACGAGGGAGAGGAGGAACAGGAGGAGGAGCGAGGGTCTTGGGGCGCGAAGAAGCGGCATCGTGACTAACATCACCGAGATTACAGATCGGTGGAGGCTAGAGGCAAAAGTAGTTAAAGCAAATATATTGTTTGTCTGTTCCTTGCTGTCACGGGGGTGTAGCTCACATGGTAGAGCGATCGCTTTGCATGCGATAGGTACGGGGATCGATACCCCGCGTCTCCAAACAATTACAATTTTGCACTTTTTGTGTGTCTATGGGTGGGCTGAGATATCCCAGCATGCTCTCTTACCATTTTCTGTTCCCTTACATGTTCCATTTCGCCCTGTTCTGCCTGGGTGTCACACCGCACACCCTTGCTGCTAAGGAGTGCAATGACAAGGACTCATGCTGTTCGGGCACGAGCAGCATATTGAGAGCAGCGAGTTTCAGTGGGGAGGAGCCATGGCACAATAAGGTAAGGGCTCTCTTGATGCGAGTGTCACTGTGTCACGCAAAGAAGTCATGGCTCGTGGTGCTACAGAGAGTTATGAGAGGAACAGCATGGTACTTGTGCTGCCTGGGTGTCATGTCACGAGAGGGATTCGTGCTGTTTGAGCACGAGAAGCATGTTGAGCAGCGATGGTGAGCAGTCATGTCGTGATAAGGCATCGTGACTCGTGTAGTGCTGCTAGAGTGTCACGAGAGGGATTCGTGTTGTTTGAGCACGAGCAGCATGTTGAGCAGCGAGCGATGGTGAGCAAACATGACAAGGACTTGTGTTGTTTGAGTGTCACGAGAGGGACTCGTGTTGCTTCAGAACGAGAAGCATGTTGAGCAGCGAGCGCATGAAGATATCGAGTGGCCCCGGCACGCAGTACGTGTAGCAGTCCATGACTCCGCTCAGCTTGCGCAGATGGCCGTCCGGCCGCATGGAGAGGGGTGTGTCGATATCTAAGTACACTCCACCATATTCCTGGAATGGTGAGCGGCGGAAAGAGGGCGCAAGGGAAGAGGGGAAGGTGGATGCAGGGTGGGGAGGAGGGGCCTGTATTCCAGGGGCACGCAGTACATGTAGCAGTCCATGGCGCCACTCAGCTTGCGCAGATGGCCATCTGGCCGCATAGAGAGAGGCGTGTCTATGTCCAGGTACACGTCGCCGTACTCCTGGGGGTGGGAAGAAAAGAGGGGTAAGGGAAAAGGGGAAGGTGGATGCAGAGCGGGAGAGAGGGGCGTGTTAAAGTCCAGGCACACTCCCTCGCCCACTCACCGCTCCTTCACACCACCACTCTGAACCTTCCTTCACCGCTCCTTCACACCACCACTCTGAACCTTCCTTCACCGCACCTTCACACCACCACTCTGAACCTTCCTTCACCGCTCCGTCACACTACCACTCTGAACCTCTCCTCACCGCACCTTCATGATGGCGCGCGCAGCAGCGTTCTGCTCGATGGCAAAGTCCCACGGCAGGGTGGCGCCGCCCTTGCCCGGCACTTCCTTGAGAGGCCCCTCAGCGCGCCCACAGTCTGCATGGCCGCGCCACGTGCTGCGGAACACCACGAGCACGTCGGGAGCCAGGCGTCTCAGCAGCTGCATCGTGTCTCTTAACGTCTCAATGTACCGTTTGGCTGGACGCGGACAGGGCGCGAGAAGGGGGATGGGAGCAGCAGAGGAAACGAATTAGGCATGTATGAAGAACAAGTGGAGAAGGGAGTAGAGATGATGGGGACGGGCATCTACTGCAGTGCCACAGATGGGGACTGTATGGCACGTTGGACGTAAATCGCATACAGAGAATATACAGAACTTCTTCAGCATATTAGAGAAAATGCGTAGGTCAAGCACATCGCAGCACATAGGGCAGCAAGAGCACAAGGTAGCAACGCACACGCACTGGGGCGCAGCTCGGCGCCCTTGCTGATGATCACCACTGACAGGAGTATGGCACGCTGAACAGACGAACAGACAGAGCACTCATGGCGGTGGGTGGCGCATAGGGAGAGCATGGAAAGCACATGGGGAGGGCACATGGGGAGGGCACATGGGGTAACGCACACGCACTGGGCCGCAGCTCGGCTCCTTTGTTGATGATCACCACCGACGCGTTCCACCCCTGCAGGCGCTTGATCCACCGCTTGTTGTACTTGCCGCCGCCCGGTAGGTCCGCGGACAGCAGGTTGTTGTGCACCACGCGGACGGTGAAGGTGCCGCTTGGATTCACGTCCGAGCAGAGGGTGTGGCCCTCATCCGCACAGTCTGGCTCGCCATCTCGCTCCCTGTGGGTGGGGTGTGGGGCGCAGGGAGGGGTGTGAGCGTGGGCGGACAGCAGGTTGATTGTTCCACTGCTGCAGGCGCTTGATCCACCGCTTGTTGGTCTTGCCGCCCCCTGGAAGGTCGGAGGACAGCAGGTTGTTGTGAACCTAAGAAGGGGGCGAACCTAAGAAGGGGGCGAACCTAAGAAGGGGGCGAACCTAAGAAGGGGGCGAACCTGAGAAGGGGGCGAACCTAAGAAGGGGGCGAACCTAAGAAGGGGACGAACCTAAGAAGGGGACGAACCTAAGAAGGGGGCGAACCTAAGAAGGGGACAAACCTGAGAAGGGGGCGAACCTAAGAAGGGGGCGAACCTGAGAAGGGGGCGAACCTGAGAAGGGGGCGAACCTAAGAAGGGGGCGAACCTGAGAAGGGGACGAACCTGAGAAGGGGGCGAACCTGAGAAGGGGACGAACCTAAGAAGGGGACGAACCTGAGAAGGGGGCGAACCTAAGAAGGGGACGAACCTAAGAAGGGGACGAACCTAAGAAGGGGACGAACCTAAGAAGGGGACAAACCTGAGAAGGGGGCGAACCTGAGAAGGGGGCGAACCTGAGAAGGGGGCGAACCTGAGAAGGGGGCGAACCTAAGAAGGGGACGAACCTAAGAAGGGGACGAACCTAAGAAGGGGACGAACCTAAGAAGGGGACGAACCTGAGAAGGGGGCGAACCTAAGAAGGGGGCGAACCTGAGAAGGGGGCGAACCTGAGAAGGGGACGAACCTAAGAAGGGGGCGAACCTGAGAAGGGGGCGAACCTGAGAAGGGGGCGAACCTAAGAAGGGGGCGAACCTGAGAAGGGGACGAACCTGAGAAGGGGGCGAACCTGAGAAGGGGGCGAACCTGAGAAGGGGACGAACCTGAGAAGGGGGCGAACCTAAGAAGGGGGCGAACCTAAGAAGGGGGCGAACCTGAGAAGGGGACGAACCTGAGAAGGGGGCGAACCTGAGAAGGGGGCGAACCTGAGAAGGGGGCGAACCTAAGAAGGGGGCGAACCTGAGAAGGGGGCGAACCTAAGAAGGGGGCGAACCTGAGAAGGGGGCGAACCTGAGAAGGGGGCGAACCTAAGAAGGGGGCAAACCTAAGAAGGGGGCGAACCTGAGAAGGGGGCGAACCTAAGAAGGGGGCGAACCTGAGAAGGGGGCGAACCTGAGAAGGGGGCGAACCTGAGAAGGGGGCGAACCTGAGAAGGGGGCGAACCTGAGAAGGGGGCGAACCTAAGAAGGGGGCGAACCTAAGAAGGGGACGAACCTGAGAAGGGGGCGAACCTAAGAAGGGGGCGAACCTGAGAAGGGGGCGAACCTAAGAAGGGGGCGAACCTAAGAAGGGGGCGAACCTAAGAAGGGGGCGAACCTAAGAAGGGGGCGAACCTAAGAAGGGGGCGAACCTAAGAAGGGGACGAACCTAAGAAGGGGGCGAACCTAAGAAGGGGGCGAACCTAAGAAGGGGGCGAACCTAAGAAGGGGGCGAACCTAAGAAGGGGGCGAACCTAAGAAGGGGGCGAACCTAAGAAGGGGGCGAACCTAAGAAGGGGGCGAACCTAAGAAGGGGGCGAACCTGAGAAGGGGGCGAACCTGAGAAGGGGGCGAACCTGAGAAGGGGGCGAACCTAAGAAGGGGGCGAACCTAAGAAGGGGGCGAACCTAAGAAGGGGGCGAACCTAAGAAGGGGGCGAACCTAAGAAGGGGGCGAACCTGAGAAGGGGGCGAACCTGAGAAGGGGGCGAACCTAAGAAGGGGGCGAACCTGAGAAGGCGGCGAACCTGAGAAGGGGGCGAACCTAAGAAGGGGGCGAACCTAAGAAGGCGACGAACCTGAGAAGGGGGCGAACCTAAGAAGGGGGCGAACCTGAGAAGGGGGCGAACCTAAGAAGGGGGCGAACCTAAGAAGGGGGCGAACCTGAGAAGGCGGCGAACCTGAGAAGGGGGCGAACCTGAGAAGGGGGCGAACCTAAGAAGGGGACGAACCTGAGAAGAGGGCGAACCTAAGAAGGCGGCGAACCTGAGAAGGGGGCGAACCTAAGAAGGGGGCGAACCTGAGAAGGGGGCGAACCTAAGAAGGGGGCGAACCTGAGAAGGGGGCGAACCTAAGAAGGGGGCGAACCTAAGAAGGGGGCGAACCTGAGAAGGGGGCGAACCTAAGAAGGGGGCGAACCTAAGAAGGGGACGAACCTGAGAAGGCGGCGAACCTGAGAAGGGGGCGAACCTGAGAAGGGGGCGAACCTGAGAAGGGGGCGAACCTGAGAAGGGGGCGAACCTAAGAAGGGGGCGAACCTGAGAAGGGGGCGAACCTAAGAAGGGGGCGAACCTAAGAAGGGGGCGAACCTAAGAAGGGGACGAACCTAAGAAGGGGACGAACCTGAGAAGGGGGCGAACCTGAGAAGGGGGCGAACCCAAGAAGGGGGCGAACCCAAGAAGGGGGCGAACCTAAGAAGGCGGCGAACCTGAGAAGGGGACGAACCTGAGAAGGGGGCGAACCTGAGAAGGGGGCGAACCTGAGAAGGGGACGAACCTAAGAAGGGGACGAACCTGAGAAGGGGGCGAACCTGAGAAGGGGACGAACCTAAGAAGGGGACGAACCTGAGAAGGGGACGAACCTGAGAAGGGGGCGAACCCAAGAAGGGGGCGAACCTGAGAAGGGGGCGAACCTAAGAAGGAGGCGAACCTGAGAAGGGGACGAACCTGAGAAGGGGGCGAACCTGAGAAGGGGACGAACCTAAGAAGGGGACGAACCTGAGAAGGGGGCGAACCTGAGAAGGGGACGAACCTAAGAAGGGGACGAACCTGAGAAGGGGACGAACCTGAGAAGGGGGCGAACCCAAGAAGGGGGCGAACCTGAGAAGGGGGCGAACCTAAGAAGGAGGCGAACCTGAGAAGGGGACGAACCTGAGAAGGGGGCGAACCTGAGAAGGGGACGAACCTGAGAAGGGGGCGAACCTGAGAAGGGGACGAACCTGAGAAGGGGACGAACCTAAGAAGGGGGCGAACCTAAGAAGGGGACGAACCTGAGAAGGGGACGAACCTAAGAAGGGGGCGAACCTAAGAAGGGGGCGAACCTGAGAAGGGGGCGAACCTGAGAAGGGGGCGAACCTAAGAAGGGGGCGAACCTAAGAAGGGGACGAACCTGAGAAGGGGGCGAACCTGAGAAGGGGACGAACCTGAGAAGGGGACGAACCTGAGAAGGGGGCGAACCTGAGAAGGGGGCGAACCTAAGAAGGGGGCGAACCTAAGAAGGGGGCGAACCTAAGAAGGGGGCGAACCTGAGAAGGGGGCGAACCTGAGAAGGGGGCGAACCTGAGAAGGGGGCGAACCTAAGAAGGGGGCGAACCTGAGAAGGGGGCGAACCTAAGAAGGGGACGAACCTAAGAAGGGGGCGAACCTAAGAAGGGGGCGAACCTAAGAAGGGGACGAACCTGAGAAGGGGACGAACCCAAGAAGGGGGCGAACCTAAGAAGGGGGCGAACCTGAGAAGGAGGCGAACCTAAGAAGGGGGCGAACCTAAGAAGGGGACGAACCTAAGAAGGGGGCGAACCTAAGAAGGGGGCGAACCTAAGAAGGGGACGAACCTGAGAAGGGGGCGAACCTGAGAAGGGGACGAACCTGAGAAGGGGGCGAACCTAAGAAGGGGGCGAACCTAAGAAGGGGGCGAACCTGAGAAGGGGGTGAACCTGAGAAGGGGGTGAACCTGAAAAGTTCCCCCCCTAGCTAAGGGCACTCTTGAGATTTCTCCTAGCTAAGGGCACTCTTGAGATTTCTCCTAGCGAAGGGCACGCTTGAGATTTCTCCTAGCTAAGGGCACTCTTGAGATTTCTCCTAGCTAAGGGCACTCTTGAGATTTCTCCTAGCTAAGGGCACTCACCATGCGTCTTCCAGGTTGCCCATCTGATCCACCGCCTGCAGCGAGTACATGTTGTTCAAGAACACGTCGTGCAGCAACAGCTGCGTGCCGTCGCCCACCATCACCACGTTGCGCCTCGCCAGCAGGCGGCACAGCTTCTCGCGCGTGAACGGCACGTACGGCGGACAGCCTCGCCCCGTGGCCGGCTTCCAGTCAAAGAGTAACTCTGGTCGCACTTTCCAATCTGAAGGGCTTCCGCTGGTGCGCACTATCTCGTCTGCTACATCGCCCATCACCCCGCCCGCCCTGCATGCATTAGAATATTGGGTGAGGGGATGGGAGAGGTGGGGGGATGGGTGGGGTGTGGGGGGGGGGGGAGGGGAGGAGAGACGCTGAGAGGGGCTCCTTCCAGGCGGCACAGCTTCTCGCGCGTGAACGGTGGGCACCCGCGGCCCGTGGCCGGCTTCCAGTCGAACAGCAGCTCTGGGCGGACTTTCCAATCTGAAGGGCTGCCACTGGTGCGCACTATTTCGTCTGCTACATCGCCCATCACCCCGCCCGCTCTGGTTTGGGAATTGGGAGAGGGGGGGAGGGGGGGAGTTGCGGGATGGAGTGGGGTGGCAGTAAGAGGCACGGTGCAGCATGTCACTCACACGGTGCAGCATGTCACTCACACGGTGCAGCATGTCACTCACACGGTGCAGCATGTCACTCACACGGTGCAGCATGTCACTCACACGGTGCAGCATGTCACTCACACGGTGCAGCATGTCACTCACACGGTGCAGCATGTCACTCACACGGTGCAGCATGTCACTCACACGGTGCAGCGTGTCACTCACACGGTGCAGCATGTCACTCACACGGTGCAGCATGTCACTCACACGGTGCAGCATGTCACTCACACGGTGCAGCATGTCACTCACACGGTGCAGCATGTCACTCACACGGTGCAGCATGTCACTCACAGGTACTGCAGTTTGCCAGCCATCGGTTTACAGTCGACTCACAGAAAATTGAGAACCGACTGGAATAGTCTATAGAGCACTCACTCGGTCTCATGCAGCACGTCACACGTGCCATAGTTGGGAAGCTGCGGGTCGCTGTTGGGGTTGCGGTTCCACGGCAGCACTCGCATCTCCTCATTCGCCTTCCACCGCCCATCCTTCACCACACAGTCCAGCGCCCGATGCACCGCCTCCACTGCCGCCCTGCCATTTACCATGCTGCCGGGGATATGGTCTAGCATGGGCTCTGGCGTTGGACACAGGGAAACAGGGGAAAGCGAGGGAGGAGAGGGGAGGCCACGGAAGGGCAATGGGGAGATAAGGAAGGGGGATGGGGCCATGAAAGGGCATCTCCTCATTCGCCTTCCACCGCCCGTCCCTCACCACACACTCCAGCGCTCGATGCACCGCCTCCACTGCCGCCCTGCCCTTCACCATGCTGCCGGGAATGTGATCCATCATGGGCTCTGGCGGTATGTGATGGGGAATGAAGGGGGAGGGAGGGAAGACAGGGGAGGGATGGGCTAGTCCCTCACATCACAGTCCAGCGCTCGATGCACCGCCTCCACTGCCGCCCTGCCCCTCACCATGCTGCCGGGAATATGATCCACCATGGGCTCTGGCGTGCGGTGATTGGGAAAGAAAGGGGGGAGAGAGGGGAAGGGAGGGGAAGGGAGGGGAAGGGAGGGGAAGGGAGGGGAAGGGAGGGGAAGGGAGGACAAAGGAGGGCAAGGGAGGGCAAGACGGGTGTGAATGGTCACTTGCACGTTTGCCTTCCACTGGCCATCCCTCACCATGCTGCCGGGCGGGCGGGAGTCCGGTCCAACATGGGCTCTGGTGACAGGTGCCGCCCAGAAGGAGGGGAGAGACAGGTGAGGGGGGTGGGAGAAACGCAGGCAGGCATGAAAGCATATATCTTCCTTCCCCTTACAGCGCCCATCCTTCACACTACCCATGGATAGCGATGAGTGGCATCTATGTCTTCAGCGCCCATCCTTCACACTACCCATAAATAGTGATGAACTCGCCCACCCTTACAGGCAGTAACAGAGAGCATCTATGTCTGCTCACTCGCCCCCCCTTCCTGCCCACCTTCACTCTCTGCTGCTGCTGCTGCTGCTGCTGCTGCTGCTGCTGCTGCTGCTGCTGCTGCTGTTGCTGCTGTTGCTTCATCTGTGGTCTTCGTCTCATTCCCCTCTCCATCACCTCCGCCCTGCCCCTTCCCCCCACTGCCGGCATCACCACCACCGCCTCCCACCCCCTCACCCCCTCCACCAGACTCTTCCCCTCCCTCCCCCTCTTCGCTCCGCTCAAATGTCCCATCGCCCACCTCCGCTCCGCCCAGCTCCCCACTCCCCTTCTTGCCTTCTCCATCCCTCTCTCCCCTGCCCTCTCCCTCTCCTCCCTCCTGTCCGCCCTCCTCCTGCCTCTCAAACGTGCCGTCTCCCACCTGTGCCCCTCCCAGCTCCCCATCCCCTTCTGCACCCCCCTTCTGCGCCCCCTCCTCATCCTTCCCACCGCCCTCCTCTCCCTCACTCTCCTCCTCTTTTCTCTCAAACGTCCCTTCGTCCACCTTACCTCCACCCAAATCCCCTTCACCTCCCCCTTCCCCTTCGCCCTCACCCTCGCCCTCCTCATCCTTCCTCTCAAACGTCCCCTCATCCACCTTTGCCCCTCCCAGCTCATCCTCCCCTCCGCTCTCCCCTCTCCTCCCACTCTCCCTTTCACCCTCACCCTCACCTTCCCCCTCACCTTCCCCCTCGCCTTCCTCCTCCTTCCTCTCAAACGTCCCCTCATCCACCTTCTCTCCTCCCAATCCCCCATCCCCACCGCTCTTTCCTCCTCCCTCACTCTCCCCCTCCTCCTCACTCTCACCCTCCTCTTCCCCTCTCTCAAACGTCCCCTCATCCACCTTCTTTCCCCCCAAATCCTCGTCCCCTCCACTCTTTCCTCCTCCCTCACCTCCCTCCTCTTCTCCACCTTCCTCCCCTCCACCCTCCTCCTCCCCCCTCTCAAACGTCCCCTCATCCACCCTCTTCCCGGTCAACCCGCCCTCCCCCTCAGTCTCACCCCCCTCACTTCTCGCCTCACCTCCTTCCTCCCTCTCTCCGCCCTCCTTCAGTCCTCCCTCCTCCTCCTCTCCCTTGCCTCCTATCCTCTCCCCCTCACCTTTCCCACCCTCGCCCTCTTCACCCCTCTTCCCTCCACCCTCCGTCCCTCCACCTTCTCCTCCCTCCGCCATATCATCCCCTGAACGCTCCCCTTCTTTTGCCTCCTCAACCTCCCCTCCTCTCCCCTCCACACCCTCCTTCCCTTCACTCCCACTGCCTGCCCCGTCCCCTCTCTCACCACTGCTAGAACCACTCATGCTTGCACCACCACCACCACCACCACCACCACCATCACCAGCATCACCACCATCCGTAGCACCAGCAGCACCAGCACCACCACTCTCAGAGCTGCTCTCTCCTTTACCCCCTGCCACCAAACCCCCGTCCGTCCCCTTTGCACCCACACCAGTCTCCCCACGCCCCTCCCCACTCCCCTTCCCACTCGCTTCCCCACCCAACCCAGCCGGCGGGGCAGAGGCAGCAGCAGCAGCAGCATGGGAGTGGGCGGGGGTGGAGGGGCGGGACGGCAGGGGGGTGTGGCGGTTGAGGAGGAGGAGGTGGTTGAAGAGCAGGTGCACCCAGTGGTCCAGCGGGCCGGGCATGCAGTAGCGCTGGCAGTCCACCGACCCGTCCCTCCTCACATGGTGCCCGTCGGGCCGCAGCGAGGTGGCCGCGTCAACATCCATGTATACCACTCCGTACTCCTGTGAAAGGAGGGGAGGGGAGGGGACAGAAAGTGGGGGTACAGGATGGGAGTTAGGGGAAGAGGTGGCCGCGTCCACATCCATATACACCACTCCGTACTCCTGTGAAAGAGGGAGGAGGGGACGGACAGGGGAAGGGGGAAAAGCAGGGATGGACATGATGGTTCCCAGGAGGAGGGAAATGATGTGGGCACGTCCACGTCCACATGATGGCCACGTCCACGTCCATGCACAGCACTCGGTACTCCTGTGTGGGTGGCGGAGTGAGGGATGACATGGTAGGTGCTAGGAGGGAAGGGAAGAGCGGTGACGTCTCACCAACCTCACCTGCAGCAGCAGCAGCAGCCTTGCCTCACCTCCATCCCAGCCTCACCTCGAGCAATGGCTTGACGATTTCATTCATCTTGCGGTGGCGCGTGGAGGACGCGAGGGGGCGACTTTTGAGGCACCTCAAAGGCCATTAGTCCTAGCCCCACCTCCTGCATGCCACCTCACCTCCACCAATCCCACCCTCACCTCGAGCAGCGGCTTGACGATCTCGTTCATCTCGCGGTGGCGCGAGGAGGAGGCGAGGGGGCGACACTCAAGGCATCACCCATCAGCCCAAATCCAGCCTCACCTCGAGCAGCGGCTTCACGATCTCGTTCATCTCGCGGTGGCGCGACGAGGAGGCGAGGGGGCGGCGGCGGAGGGGCAGAGTGGCGTCGTCACAGTCATCGTGTGGTGCAGGGGAGTTGCGCCAGAGGATGAGCAGATTGGGGTGCCGCTGCCGCACCGCCTTGAGCGTGGCTCGCAGCTCCCTCAGTAGTGTGCGCTCTGGTTGGGGCACAGGGAACATGGAAGAGGGAAGAGGGAAGAGATAGATGGCGCTGGGGAGTTGCGCCAGAGGATGAGCAGGTTGGGATGCCGTTGCCGCACCGCCTTCAATGTGGCTCGTAACTCCCTTAGTAGGGTGCGCTCTGGTTGGGGCAGGGGGGGGAAAAGGGGGAGAAGGGGGAGAGAGGGGCAGTGCACATGCAGGGTGGGCGGCGCGGTCGTCGTGCGGCGCGGGCGAGTTGCGCCAGAGGATGAGCAGATTGGGTTGCTGCCGCCGCCTCACTGCCTTGAGCGTGGCTCGCAGCACCCTTAGAAGCATGCGCTCTGAAGGAAGGGGGGAGATGGAGGGGGGCATGGGAAGGGGCACACCCAGCATGACAGAGCAATGCAGCACATGCAATGTCCGGTCTCAGATCACTCACAGTGTTACCGACAGGCACTGCTGCTGCGGACTCACTGCTCTTGTATCGCGCGGTGCAGGAGAGCACCAGAATGCCAGTGCGTGCCAATGCGCAAGTCAAAGCACAAAGACCTAATAAGCACCATACAAGCGCCAACTCACTGCTCTTGTATCGGGCGGTGCGGGAGAGCACCAGGATGCCAGTGCGCCAGCGCCGCAGCTTCTTGACCCAGCGGTTGTTCACAGCAGACACTCGCCCCGTGTCGGGAGACAGGAACGGGTTGAGCAACACGCGCATGTTGAACCCTGCTGACCCCGCACTGCCCTCCTCCTCCTCCTCCGCCTCCCCCATCCCCCCTCTGCTCAACTCCCCTACCTCGCTCTCCTCCGGCCCTCCCCCGTACCGCAGCAGATGCCTGCCCACTCTCCCCTCCTCCTCTAGTTCCTCCTCCTCCTCTTCCTCCCTCGCCTCCCGCTGCTGCCATTGCCGCTGGGTGCTCATGCCCCCCTGCTTGCTTCTCCTGCTTGTGGTGCTGTGGGCGCCGGTGTAAGAGGAGGTGCGAGAGCGCGTGCGCGAGTGGGAGTGGGAGGAGGGGAGGTGGGAGGAGCGGGCGGAGGAAGAGGAGGAGGAGGGAGAGGAGGTGGACAGGCGCACGTCTGTGCAGAGAGGGTGGCCTGCCTCGTAGCATGCACCCTCTGTGGCATTGGCCCTGAGGGAAGGAGGGGGGGAAGGTGGAAATGAGAGGGGGGCAAACGGGGATAGCAGTCCTCAATCAGAAGGTTCAGTCAGAGGGGGAGGCCTGCCTCGTAGCATGCACCCTCTGTGGCATTGGGCCTGGGACGGAGGGAGGAAGAAGAGGGGACGGATGGGGATAGCGAGCACAATCACACTTGGTAGTGGCGAACACAAAAGGTCGGTCATTCCCGAGCAATCACCCACCACCCACCCCCTCCCTCCCCCCAACCCATCACCCATCCTCCCTCCCCCAGCAGCACCCACCAGGCGTCTCCAAGAGGCTCGGCGATGCGGCGGGTGTGGGCAGTGACAAGGTGGTTCAGCAGCGCATCGTGTAAATCCAGCGCCCCCGCATCTCCCACCACCACCACATTGCGCCCGCGCACAGCCCGGCAGAAGGCAGTGCGCTGGAAGGGCAGCAGAGGGCAGGAGGCGTCGCCCGACTGCCACTCGTACAGCGCTGCCCGCCGCACTCGCCACCGCGTTGCATCCCCCCGCCGCCTCGCCTTCTCTGCTGCTGCTCCGTAGACGCCGCCTTCCCTGTCTCGCGTGAGTGGGTGGGTGTGTGAGGGAGTTCGGATTGGGGGCAGGGAAATGAGTGCAGGGCGAGTGGGAAGCGAGAAGCAGGAGGGCAAGAGCGTGGGTGGGTGAACAAGAGAGAGGTGGGAATGTCAAAGAAAAGTCGAGAGCTGTGACGTGAGGATGGGAAGAAATAATGCAGGAGGAGGCAGGGAGGAAGATCAGAGAGACATTGCATATGTGAGGGGGGGGAAGGTGGAGCAAACAACCCACTCCCACAGCCGCCCCACTCACTCACTGCCCCACAGCCGCCCCACTCACGCCCCACAGCCGCCCCACTCACTCACTGCCCCACAGCCACCCCACTCACTCACTGCCCCACAGCCACCCCACTCACTCACTGCCCCACAGCCACCCCACTCACTCACTGCCCCACAGCCACCCCACTCACTCACTGCCCCACAGCCACCCCACTCATTCTTTGCCCCACAGCCGCCCCTGCCCCACTCACTCACTCTTTGGCCCACAGCTGGTCGCAGGAGCGGTGGTTGGGGTGGCGGGACGAGTGGTGGTGGCGCGAGGCTGTCAGGTCCCACGGCAGCCACCTGGGAGTGCTGTTGAGCGCCCATCGCCCGCCCTCCCTGCCTGCCAGACACGCCAGCTGCCCCACTCAATCTCTTTGCCCCCCAGCCCCACTCACTCTTTGGCCCAAAGTTGGTCGCAGGAGCGGTGGTTGGGGTGGCGAGACGAGTGGTGGTGGCGCGAGGCTGTTAGGTCCCACGGCAGCCAGCGGGGAGTGCTGTTGAGCGCCCACCGCCCGCCCTCCCTGCCCGCCAGGCACGCCAGCTGCCGCCGCACCCGCCCCACCTGCTCCTCCCCCCGCACGCCCGTGCCCGGGATGCGCCTTGCCAGCACACTGCTGCGCCCCCGCATGCCCCCCCCTCCTCGGGGGGAAGTGTTGCTGTCGTTGTCATCCTCGTCGGTGTCATCTGGGCCGTCCGTTTCCATCTGGGCCTCCTCCTCCCGCTCCTCCTCCTCCTCCTCCCTCGCCTCCGCGTCCACCCCATCCTCCTCTGCTTCCTCTGCGAGCCCACGGGGCGATGGACACATAAGGGAGAGCGGGAGAGGAGGGGGGGGGGGGGGTGAAGGGGGGAAAAGAGGAAGACGAGGGAGGAAAGGGAGGAGCAGGGCGCATGGGGGAAAAAGAGAGAATGAAGTGATTAGTCACTGAAGCGAGACTGGTGACGAGGAATGCGAGAAGAAGAAAGAGGTGCAGGCAGAAGGGAAGTGCAATGGGAGCAGAGCAGTGCAGTGCAGAGCAGAGAGGAGACGGCGTTCGCCCATAACCAACTCACCATCGTCCCTCCCCTCCTCCTCATAATCCTCCTCCCTCCTCTTCCTCTTCTTCTTCCCCCACCCGCCCCCCTCCCCCGCCCGCTTCCCCTCCTTCTTCCGCCGACTCATCTTCCCCCCTGTCCCCCTCAACTCCACCCCATCCTCCTCCTCCCCAGGCTCATACCGCCTCCGCGTCAGCCCCCCCACCTTCCCCCTCCCCCCGGCCTTCCCCCCGCCGCCTTCCCCCACAGTAGCAGCGGCCATTTCAGCCTCATTAGCAGCGAGCCTAGCCTCGCCTGCAATGGTATCAGCCTCTGTGATCAGCTGCTCGTGCACCTCATCCCAATCATCCGGACCCCCCCCATACCTCGGTTTCTTCTTCCCCTTCCCCTTCCCCTTCCCTTTCCCCTTGCCTTTCCCTTTCCCCTTCCGCGCTCCTGTCTCTGTGTCATACGCCCCACCACCCTCCCTCTCGCCGTCCTCCTCCTCCCCATGCGTCAACCCTGAACCTCTGCCTTCCGACCCCCTTTCGTCTGTGGGGAAATCAGGGTCAGGAATCGGGCGGGTTTTGGAGAATCCGGGTACATCTGGTGCAGGCGGTGTCTGACCCGGCTGTTTCTCATCCCCTCCAGCTCCCCACTCGCCCCATTTCTGCTGCCCCGCGCCTCCCTCCCCCCCTTCCCCCATCCACTCCCCCGCTTTCGCTCCGCCGCTGTTCCACTCCCCTTCCGCCGTTAGCCCCTCTCCGCCTTCCCCTTGCGCGCCTCCCGCCCCTTGCGCGCCCTTGATGCGGGATACCAGGGAGGTTGCATGGCTGGCGGGGTTTGGGAAGAGAGATGGGGGAGGGGAAACGGGGAAGGGGGATTAGTGAGCACATTTCGAAAGGGACGAGAGCGGAAATGGGAGCGGGACAGGACTAACAGAGCGACATGATGGGCATGAGGGGCATGCGACACATGCGCGACTCATCCCTGCGTCGCATGCATCTCGCCGCCACCCTCCCCCATCCGTCGCACGCACCTGAACGGGTTCACACCGAGCAGCCACAGCAGCAGCGCCGCGCCGACCACCGTTACAAGCACAACCGTCGCGCACGAGCAGCACCGCAGCACACCGCCAGCGACCGGCGCGCGCGGGGACTTGCGCGCGCGCTGCTGCTGGTAGCGCGAGCGGAAGGTGGGCGAGGGGTCTTCGTGCTGCACGCTCTCGTACCCCCCTCCGCGCCGCTGCCTCCCCCACGGCCACATGGGATCGCGTGCGCGCTGCGAGGAGCGAACCGGCGAAAAGACACGAGTTTGATTTCCGAGATGTCAAAGAAGTTATATTTGAGACGACGCCGGACTTTACGAATCGGTGAGCAGACGCGAGATCAACCTGACGAGAGCAGGCAGCGCGCTGTTACGCCTCGAGAAGCACGCGGAACTTTAAGGCGCCTCGAGAAGCGCGCGGAATGCCGCTGTCGATTAGAGCACGATTTAGTCGGATGGGAAAGGCGGCACCAGGAGAGCAGCGTGTCGAGAACTCGCAAACGGAACGAGCCGCGCGAAATCGGAATCGACCGCTGATCGGTCTAAGAGCGAGTTTGTAAGAAAGTGCCAGCGCCTAAGCGACACACGCGATGCTGCCGACATCATCGTCCTCCTCGCGCAAGGCGCGGGGAATCGCACATTGGAAACGAAGCGCCGAGCAGCCCAAGGCTTCTCGTTTCAGGCGCAACGTCGCTCTCATGGGAGTGATATTTCTGTGGCCCAGATTACAGTATTCCCTTGGGATTGACTGCCATGGCAGATGCCCTGGTGATAACAGAGCCACGGGAAATTGGCCATGGCAAGATCGAAGTTGGTTGGTGGGTGGTTGCTGTGGCGAAGTGGCGAAATTACCGATTTCGATCTCGAAAGTGTCGTGCGGGTTTGGTGCATTTTGCGAGGGATCCAAAACCAGGACTTGCCAAAACCGCTCTGTTACAAGCATCGAACCGTTACAAATGACACGTGACGACGACATCGTGGTTACACGGACGGAAAGGGTGCCGAACACCCACGAATGAAAATGCCAAGAGGAGGAAGCCAGAAAAATGAAATTACCCCATTGTATTTGTGGCAGCACTATGATAAGCTGCAGCCATGGTGTCTCTATCACCCGTCCACTACGCAATTCGTCAACCCTGCCGCCTCTTGCGGCACGAATCGCGGACTATTGTCTCTAACGCGCCACGTCAGCACAGCAACTTGGGTCTCTCGCTGAGTCCGCTCACCTCAATCGGCCCGTCTCCTTCCTTCCCACATGAATACTCCCGCATTTCCTCTCGCCGTGACTCTCGCGTCGTCTCTTCAAACGAATCACCGCCGCGAATTGCGTCTCAACGCTCGCCTAAAAATCGAGACTCGTCGTTGCGCGTGCGCGCAGCAGCGGAGCGTGGCGCGAAGACAGCACAGCAGTCCGACTCGGCTGCTAGGGAGAGCGTCGATGTGCTTATAGCGGGCGCTGGCGTCGCGGGACTAGCCACGGCTCTCGCTTTACACCGGTACAGTCACACCCCTCTTCTCTCTTCCGCAAACCCACCTCCATCCCTCCCTTCTCAGCATTCTGCGTGATTCCTCCCCAACAGCACGGCAAGCGCGCGTGGCAGTGCTCTAGCGCGCGGCTCCCCGCATCTGCGCCACCATCTCTTTCCCCGATCTTTCCTCATTGCCCATTCTCTCCTCTCGTTTCCCCCTCCCGCTTCCCCCTTTCACCCTCCCCGCCCGGCCCCACCCTTCCCTCGCGCGCGCCAGCGTGGGCATTGACGTGGCAGTGGTGGAGCGGGCGCCGGGTCTCGGCCAATCAGGAACGGCGCTGAGTCTGTGGGGCAACGCTTGGCGCGCTTTGGACGCGCTGGGGGTGGCGGCGCTGCTGCGGACAGACTACGTGCGGCTGGAAGGGTGAGAGGGCGCGGGTGAGCTAGAGGGGTGAGATGCGCGCGGGAGAGAGAGGGCGAGGAGCTGGGCGGAAGGGCAGCGCGGGGTGGAAGAGGAGAGGGGAGGGAGAGGAGGGGGGTTGGAGAGGTGGATAATTGAAAGTCATTTTACCATGCAGCCAATGCCATGCATCCATCAGTGGGCATCCAGTGAAACGAACAGTCAGTGACCGCACTCTATGTATCGTCCCTCTCCATGTGCCACAGTGCACTTTGCGCTGCACTGCTTGTGTGCATGAACTCATGATACGATACAACAGGCATTCTTTCTATGCTCTGCCCATACCAGTAGTCGTCTGTTCCCGGTCGTTTCCCATGCATCGGCCATGCGTCCCTCTCGGTCTCACATATTTCTTGATACCGCTCCCCACGTCACTGCCATCCCCACCAGCGTTGACATTGCAGCAGCGGACGGCACGGCGCTGCGCTCCTTTGACTTCGCTGACTGCAATGTGGGGTGGGTGCACTTCCCCTTGCTCTCAAGAGGCGCCTCAAAGTCCAATGTGTTTCATAAGTCGTTTGAGCAGACCATAGTGCGCCCCTTGAGGCGCCGGCAGTTTTTTTAGGTATCTCAAAAATGTTGGGTGCGCTTCCCCTTGCTCTGCTCATACCATGCGCCGCTAATGCACCATGCTCTCTGCGCATACACTGTGTTCTCATGCCCTCCCTTCTCTCTCCTCTGCTTCCTACCTACTGCCTGATATTCGGAAATTGAAAACCGTGGCTACTGTGTGCCGCCTCCTGCCCCCCTCTCTCTCACAATCTGCCCTTCTTCCATCTCTTGTCGCCCCTGAGATGGATCATCTGGAGTGGATGATGTCATCACATGGCATGAGGGTGGCATTGACATGGCATGGATGGCATGGCATGGATGGCATATGACGCATTGACGTGGAGGCATGCAGACCCGATCACGAGGTGAGGGGGGTCACCCGCGCGCACCTGCTCTCCTGCATGGCCTCCCAACTGCCACCTGGCACCATCCGATTCGCCACCACAATTTCCCACATCCCAGAACCCACCGCCACCGCCACTGCCTCCCCTATGGCTGTGACTCTATCCAACGGTGCCACTATCGAAGCCAAGACTCTCATAGGGTGTGACGGGAATGCATCAGCTGTTGCTTCTTGGCTCGGGCTGCCGCCCACCAACTACGCCGGATACCGGGCGGCACGCGGGGTGGCGGAACTAGATCCAGCAGATTCTGCCGTCGCTGCCGGCGATGGGGGTGATGCTGAGGGTGGTGACGTGGGAGAGAGAGTGGAGGGGAGAGGGAGAGTGGGAATGGTGTGGGGGAGGGGGGTGCGAGTGGGCATGTACCCTCTCACGCCCACACGAGTCTACTGGTTCACCTGCTACAATGCTCCGCCCTCCCCTTTGCCGCCCAGAGGTAAATCAAGGACTTGCTTCGTCTGCTCCCTGCCCTGTGCCTCGCCAGTTGGCATGCCATACGCCCTGTGCCCGCTCCAAACTGGCCCTTGTGGCATCCCTTTCAGCGTTGTATCTCTCATGCCCATCGCCCTTCTCTCTACTCCTCTCTTGACATCAACCATTCTCCCTCTCATTCCCCTCTTCACCCCGGGCCCCATCCGCTTCCCCTTCCCCCCACCCCATTCGCACTTCCCCATTCGCACTTCCCCATTCGCACTTCCCCATTCGCGCTCCCCATTGGCACTTCCCCCATCAGGATCAGCAGCAGCCAAGGAGGAGGCTCTCTCCTACGTGCAAGGCTGGCAGGGCGGCATCGAGCGTCTTATTCACGCCACGCCGGCCACCAGCATCGTAGTCGGCACCATCACAGACCGCTGGACGATGCCGCCCCCTCTGGGCACATGGGGACGAGGCGCCGTCACTCTGGCCGGCGATGCCGCCCACCCCATGACTCCGAACCTCGGCCAAGGCGCATGCACAGCCTTGGAAGATGCAGTCATCTTGGCTCGGTGCCTTTGGGAGGCTTCCGAGCCAGATGAGAGGCACGGGAAAGGGAGCGGTGGAGTGGAGGAAGGGGAGGACGGGGCGAGTGTGCGGAGGAGGAGGGTGGAGAGTGAGAAGGTGTGTGGAGCATTGAGGGAGTATGAGAGGTTGAGAGGGAGGAGGGTGGCACAGCTGACAGTGCGATCGTTTGGCATAGGGTGGTTGCTGCAGTTACCCCAGGAGGCGGTGTGCTTTGCGCGGGATAAAGTGGTGCTGCCGCATCTCTTCTCGCCCTCGCATTTCCTCGACCATGCGCTCTTCGATTGCGGCAAGCTGCCAGACAGCGATGCCTCCTAATATGTTACTGACATGGGCTATTAATGAAATTGTGTTTAGCTAGTCAGTTATATGTGGCTCTTACAGGAGCGTCTCACTGACGCGTACAAAGCACCATCTTGTGTCATGACTCACACCTCACGGTCACCGCCAATCCCAGCCTCTACCCTCGTGCTCCATCCTCCACTCACCGCTCTCCGATCCATGCCATGCCATCACGCATCTCTCACGAGTCTCCCCAAGTCCGTAGAAGTCCGTACACAGTGTAACATACCACCATCACTCGAATCACCCGTCAATCACGGATCTACTATTGTGTATGCCTGTTGCCCTGCCAATTGCAACGCCTGTAGATACCGTATTCACAACTCGTTTTTACGACTCTTCTGTACAGAACTGACTACTGACACCTGTGTAGTGCCTGCACCGCCGTGACGGCGTGCGTCTGACTGACCGACTAACATATTCCTTAACGCCAATTACCGCGATTCGAAGATCTCGAGGCTCTGTTGGTGGTAATGATACCGCAGTACACCGCTCTGGTCCCCTGAGTTTCGGCGCAAACCCAGACCAATACCTCCAGAACTCGATACCGCGACCGGTTCTAGAGAAAGGAGCGGCGAGAAGAAAAATGTCCCATCCCATGGGCCGTCTACGGCCCTCCTGCGCGCCAAGCCATGCGATCCACTGTCGCGGTCGCTAATCCTGTTCCAAGCTCGCACCTTCGCCCACTGCGCCGCCTATCACCTTAGTAGGGCTGCGATAAGTCTCTAGAATCAGGCCACGTCGATCAGCCACAGCGTTATTTATTACTCTAGTAGGCCGCGGACGCCAGCATCTCCCTAGTAGCGCCTTGCTGACGTGAGCCCCGATAGCTCCCTGACCCTTCAGCACCACCTGACCCTTCAGCACCACCTGACAACCCTTCGTAATACACTCCATGATTCCTTTTCTCTAATACTCATCCACATTATCAACTCGTTTTATTATTTATATTCATTTAATAAATACCCACTCCGCGCGCGCATGGCGCTGCCCCTGGGCAAGCTGGGGGACCTGGTGCTGAAGACGCTCAGCAAGCCGCTCGCCAAGGCCATCAAGCGCCGCGCCGCCAGCCACCCCAAGTTCCGCGCCTCCATCGCCAACTGGGCCCAGGTGCGTGCGCGCGCAGGGGGGCCCGCGGGCAGGGCGGCACGCATAGGGGGCGCGCACAACTTTGGCGCATAGAGAGCGCGGTTCCGCGCATGGGATGCGCGCATTGCTACCCCAAGTTCCGCGCCTCCATCGCCAATTGGGCGCAGGTGCGTGCGCGCGCAGGGGCTCCGCCTGCAGGGTGGACGCATAGGGTGCGCACACAGCCTCCGCGCGTAGAGAGCGTGGTTCCGCACATAGGGTGCGCGCATTGCTACCCCAAGTTCTGCGCGTCCATCGCCAACAGGCGCAAGAGCGTGCGCGCAGGGGCTCTCGGATGGGCGCAGGTGGGTGCGCGCAGGGCCGCCACCCCGCATTGCGCGCGCCTCGCATTCTCGTCCCCAACACCGCCTTTTGCTTCCCGCGGTCCCTCCTGTCGCCACTCCTCCAGCCATCCCCTCCCTCTTCCCCCCCCTCCCCCCCATTCCCCCTCTTCCCCCTCTCCCCCCACTCTCTCCCCCACCAATGGCCCCCAGGGCTACCACCGGTTCACGGTGCGGCTGCAGCGGCGGCTGTACGGGCAGAGCAGGCTTGAGCGCTTGCCCTTCCCAACCGTCCCTCCCCGCTTCCCCGCACCCTTTCCCCTTTCTCCTCTTCTTCCCCCCCCCCAGGGCTACCACCGGTTCACGGTGCAGCTGCAGAGGCGGCTGTACGGGCAGGCCCCCTTGGGGCACATCAAGCGGCTGAACGAGGAGAAGGCCGTTAGCACGGCCAGCGAGGTGGTGGGGGAGCTGATTGTGTTCGCCGTGAGTGGGTTGGTGGGGGGTTGGGTGGAAGCGATAGGCTTGGTGGGGGTGTGGGAGGGGAAGGGGGAAGGGGGTTGTGAGTGGGTAGAGGGGCTTGCTGACTGGGTTGAACGAGGAGAAGGCCGTTAGCACGGCCAGCGAGGTGGTGGGGGAGCTGATTGTGTTCGCTGTGAGAAAGGGGGTGTGGGGCGAGAGGATGCTGCATGGGTTACGTGGAAGGGTGGGGGTACTGTGAGTGGGTGGGTTGAGCGGGTTGTTTTTGCCGTCAGTGGACTCATCATTCCTTTGTTCCCCCCCTGCATGTTCATGCATGCACACGGATGTGCACGTGCTGGCATGCTCGCTCTCGCTCGTGCACGGGTGGATGCAGGTGGCGGGGGGAGTGGTGTTTATCGAGGCGGCTAGGAGCGCCTTATTCCTCTGCATGCACGTGTGCCTTCTCCCCCTGCACGTTTCATTCATGCACACGGACATGCACATTCGGGCATGTATGCACACATGTGCATGCGTGGGTGCAGGTGGCGGGGGGCGTGGTGTTCATCGAGGCAGCTAGGAGCGCGAGGTCGAATGCTCGCAAGGAGGCCAAGCTGAAGCAGGAGCGCGAGGTGAGTTGAGAGGAGTGGAAAGGAGTGGGGAGGAGTGGAGAACATCTGAGTCGAAGCACATGCTGGCAGGCGCGCGAGATGAGGCACGAGGAGAAGGTGAGGCAGGAGCGGGGGTTGAGGCAGGGAGAGAGGCACGGGACGGGGAAGAGACAGGGATGAGCGGTAGGGAGGGAGGGAGAGGTGTGATTGTTTCGCTGGTTGATGGCAGCAGGTTGAGTTGTTGTGACTCTCATGGACCGATTGTTGCTCTCTGCTTCATGGTGATCCGCGCCTCTCACCTTCTCCCTCGCCCTCTCTCTCACTCTCTCTCGTTCGTGTGCACACGCACACCCACATTCTCACCCACCCTCCCACATCCGCATACCTGCACCGCCGCACCACCCCCACTGGCATGTGCACGGCAGGCGCTGCACGAGAGGGACAGGCAGCTGGGGGAGGCGAGGCGGCTGAGGGAGCGCGTGGAGCAGCTTGAGACCAACGGTTGCACTCTGGTTCATGGTGCTCTGCGCCTCTCACCCTCTCCCTTGCCCCTCTCTTTCTCCCACGTGCACCCCCACTGGCACCCCCACTGGCACACACACACACTGGCACACACACACACTGGCACACACACTGGCACACACACACACTGGCACACACACTGGCACACACACACACTGGCACACACACTGGCACACACACACACTGGCACACACACTGGCACACACACACACTGGCACACACACTGGCACACACACACACTGGCACACACACTGGCACACACACACACTGGCATGTGCGTGGCAGGCGCTGCACGAGAGGGACAGGCAGCTGGAGGAGGAGGCAAGGCGGCTGAGGGAGCGAGTGGAGCAGCTTGAAGAGGCCTTGGCTGCTGACGTCTGGCTGCCACGTGTCCTCACCGGATTGGCCACTGGATCCACTTCTGCTTCCTCCTCGTCCTCCGCTTCTGATTCCTCCTCAGGTTCCTCTCTCCCCTCTCCTCCTGCAGCTGCGGGGGGGACGACAGAAGGGGAAGCAGAGGGCAGGGAAGGGGGGAGCAGGGAAGGGGGCGAGAGAGAGGGGTATGGGGTGGAGGTGGAGCAGGGAGAGGGATCGGCGGCAGGGAGCAGCAGCAGGGAGGGCAGTGACGGGCCGGGAGAGAGACGGGAGAAGGGCGGGTGGGCAGGTGTGGGAGGGCGAGTGAGAAGATGGATGGGTGGATGGGTGGGTGGGTGGGTGGGTGGGGTGGCGGTTCTAAGCATGTGCCGGGAGCAGCAGCAGGGGATGGGGTGGTGCGGATCAACGACATGGAAGGGGGGGAGGAGGGTGGAGTGGATTTGAAGATGAGTGCAAGCAGATGATGATAGCTGCAGGCATGCAAGGCATGAGTGCAGGTACACATGGCATTAGTGCAGGCACACATGGCGAGACTGCCGGCCCAAGTGACAAAGATTCCATTGCATGTCTCACTTGTGTTACACGGTTACGATGCGTTTTGCGCCAAGCTTTATGACCACTTGTTGCAACACAATGAATCGCCCAGCAGGGGCTATGGGTTATTCCATCTATCGCTGTGGTACATTATTTATTCATTAGTGTACAGTGGACACCCGCAACGTGTATACCGTATATACATTCACAGTGCCAGTCACCACTTGTTGCCATAACACCAGCATTCCCTGATGCAGCCGAGCCCTGTCCGCTTCTCTTGTCAAGTCATACACTGGACCATCAGAACCACCCTACATCCCATTGCAATGCATCATAGAACTGATGGGGTGGGAACTGATGGGGTGGGAACTGATGGGTTGGGAACTGATGGGTTGGGAACTGATGGGGTGGGAACTGATGGGGTGGGAACTGATGGGGTGGGAACTGATGGGGTGGGAACTGATGGGGTGGGAACTGATGGGGTGGGAACTAATGGGGTGGGAACTGATGGGGTGGGAACTGATGGGGTGGGAACTGATGGGGTGGGAACTGATGGGGTGGGAACTGATGGGGTGGGAACTGATGGGTTGGGAACTGATGGGGTGGGAACTGATGGGGTGGGAACTGATGGGTTGGGAACTGATGGGGTGGGAACTTTTGGGGTGGGAACTGATGGGGTGGAAACTGATGGGTTGGGAACTAATGGGTTGGGAACTGATGGGTTGGGAACTGATGGGGTGGAAACTGATGGGGTGGGAACTGATGGGGTGGGAACTGATGGGATGGGAACTGATGGGGTGGGAACTGATGGGGTGGGAACTGATGGGGTGGGAACTGATGGGTTGGGAAATGATGGGGTGGGAACTGATGGGGTGGGAACTGATGGGTTGGGAACTGATGGGGTGGGAACTTTTGGGGTGGGAACTGATGGGGTGGGAACTGATGGGTTGGGAACTGATGGGTTGGGAATTGATGGGTTGGGAACTGATGGGGTGTGAGCTGATGGGGTGGGAACTGATGGGGTGGGTACTGATGGGGTGGTAACTGATGGGTTGGGAACTGATGGGTTAGGGTTGGGTTTCCTTGTCGTTCCCTTGGGTTGGGTTCCCTTGGGTTGGGTTCCCTTGGGTTCCTTCCTCGGGGTTCCCTGGGGTTCCCTTGGGTTGGGGTTCCCTTGGGTTCCTTCCTCGGGGTTCCCTGGGGTTCCCTTGGGTTCCGTTAAGTTCCCGGACAAGATTTAGGGATGCCGATATTTTAGGGCAAATTTGGGGCGTGGTTTTTATCAGGAAGCAAAGGGTGTTTTGGGAACCCAAGCTGGCAACCCCATGTGTCAAAGTATGCACTTTTAGTGCTGTAGTCTATATTGGGGTACACTATAGAGGGGACAACCCTTTTAGGGTTTACTACTTGTATCCCCATCCTACTCAATGCACACATTCTTGTTTCCATATTCTAACATGGCATTAGAGTAGGTACGTTCCTTAGGGCCCACCGAACGTTCCGCCCTGCCCGGACTTGAAACCTTTTTTTCCTGCCCTGCTGCTTAGCGCCTGCGCGCGCCTTACTGCCCTGCCCGCGCGCGCCCAGCTGCCATGCTACTGAGCGCCCTGCTGCCCTGCCTGAGTGCCGCCCTGCCCGCGCACGCTCTGTCTGCAGCTGCGCTGCCCTTCCTGCCCGCGCGCTCTGCACGCGCACCCTACTGCCCACATCGTTAGCGCGCCCCGCTGCCCAGCGCGCCACCGCGCCCCGCTGCCCGACGCGCCAGTGTGCCCCGCTGCCCGACGCGCCAGCGCGCCCCGCTGCCCAGCGCGCCAGCGCGCCCCGCTGCCCAGCGCGCCAGCGCGCCCTGCTGCCCAGCGCACAGCGCGCCCTGCTGCCCAAAAAAAAAAAAAAAAAAAAAAAAAAAAAAAAAAAAAAAAAAAACCCTAGGTGCTGCTGCCCTAGGAGCTACTGCCTGCTAATGCCCTAGGTGCAGCCGCCTGCTACTTCTGCCCTAGGTGCTACCGCCTGTTGCTGCCGCCCTAGGTGCTGATGCCACCCGAGTGCGCTGCCCCGCGCTGCCCTACCCCGCGCTAGTGCCGCCTTGCCCCGAGTGCTGCTACGCTGCTACTGCCGCCTGTGCTACTGCTGCTACTAGCTGCCACTGCCTGCCATGGCCACAACCACTGTCATACGTCAGCGGCAGCCGAGTGTGCAGGAGTCTCTCTCGCCGCAGCAGCTTCGCGAGTGGGCTATCTGGTGGGGCAGCCCCGGTGGCGGAGCTAGCCATGCTAGGGCTCGAGGTGCTAGTGCTGACGGTCCGCGTACTCGTCGGCGGGAGCCGCTCTCGTCGCATCAGCTTCGCAAGAGGGCTGTCCAATGGGGCAGCCCCAGTGGCGGAGCCTGGTGTGCTATTACTGGAGGTCAGGGTTTAGGGTGATTCTACTCTTGTTGGTAGTGCCGCTGGTAGACGCGGAGGTTCTGGGGGTGGACAGCAGCGGCAGCAGCGTCCGCCGGAGACTCTCTCCCCGCAGCAGCTTCGTGAGTGGGCTGACCGGTGGGGCAGCCCCGGCGGCGGAGCTTGGGGTAGTAGTGCTGGGGGTGGAAAGGGACCTGGTGGCATAGAGGCTGCTAGTCTTGGTTCTTTTAACTCAGCTAGCACAGGTGCAGAGCCTGAGGAGGCCTTGCACACTTTTACTCTCGACTCAGGAGCGTCTCGTTGCTTCTTCTGCGACAGCACCACAGTCACACTGGCCGACCCCTCCGGGGGCCCGGTAGTCGCGCGTGGCGCCACTGTTCTCCCTTGTCCGGCGGCTCCTTCGAGCCTCCTCATAGGTCTCCACCTCCCCTTGTTCGCTAAGAACTTGGTGGCTACCTCTGTCCTCCAGGACCAGTGGGTCACTGTCAACCCAGCCTGGAGGCGAGCTAGTGGCGATCTGTACGGACTCGCACACTGGTGAGCACCTCGCCACGTTCACTCGGAGACCTGGGTCTCGCCTGTACATACTGACCACTGAGTCTGCACTGGTAGCTGAATCAGGTTAGGTAGCTGCGTCGGTTGAGGTCGCTGCGTCTTGCTCGTGTCGTCTCCTCACGCACCAGACTCTCCTCTGGCACCGCCGTCTTGGCCACCCCTCCTTGCCACGCCTTCATGGCATGCACTCCCGTCTCCTTGTCTGTGGGCTTCCCAGGTCCCTGCCCCCGCTCCCGAGGTCGCTTGCGCCGCCGTGCCTTCCCTGCGTTGAGGGGCGGCAGCGCGCCACTCCTCACTCCTCCTCGTTTCCTCCGACCACAGCTCCTCTTCAGACCCTCCACATGGACGTGTGGGGTCCAGCCCGAGTCCCTGGACAGGGCGGAGAGCGCTAGTTCTTGCTGGTTGTAGATGACTATACGCGCTACACCACGGTCTTCCCCTTGCAAAGCAAGGCAGAGGTCCGCAGTGTTCTGATCCGCTGGATCCGTGCTGTCCGTCGCCAGCTCAGTGCTCAGTTTCAGCAGGACCTCCCGGTCCTGCCACTGCACTCTGACCGAGGTGGTGAGTTTTCCTCCGGCCTCCTCGAGGACTTCTGTGGTGCTGAGGGCATCCGCCAGACGTTCACACTTCCGGCCTCTTCACAACAAAATGGGATTGCAAAGCGCCGCATTGGCTTGGTAATGGAGGTTGCTCGCACCTCTATCGTCCATGCGGCTGCTCCCCATTTTTTGTGGTCGTTTGCGGTCCGATACGCTGCTCACCAACTCAACCTCTGGCCCCTTGTCTCCCACCCGGAGACCTCTCCCACTCTGTGGTGGACGGGCGAGGTTGGTGATGCGTCGCCGTTTCGAGTCTGGGGTGCCCTTTTGCTTGTTCGCGACCCCCCCGCGGGGAAGCACTCTCCCCGCACTCTTGCTGCGTCTTCCTTGGCTTCCCTACCGACGCCCCGGGCTGGCAGTTTTACCACCCGGGTTCACGTTGTGCTCTCTCCTCCCAGGACGTCACCTTTGACGAGTATGTCTGCTTCTACCGTCTCCACCCCCACCGCAGTTCCCCCGTGCCCCTCCCGCCTCTCGCACTGGTCTCCGACCCCCCCCCCCCCCCGGTAGCCCCACTCCCCCCGCAGGGTCCTGCTCCCTCAGGTGTGTCTCAGGTTGACCCGTCCCCCTTGGTTGAGCCAGTCGAGGTCTCCTCTGACACCTCTGGCCCAGCTGAGGGGGGTGACCCGACTCCTGCTGCCACCGTGACCCCTCGCCGCTTTGCGCGCTTGGCGGTCCTTCCTGGGTTTCCGCCTCGACCGTCTTCACCGCCGCTACAGCCTATCGCTGTGGACGCTGGTGCTGTAGGAGGTGGTACCACTGGGGGTGCTGGTTCTGGGGGTGCTGAGTGTCCTCTGGGTACAGGAGGTACTGGAGGTACTGGTGCTGGTGGTCCTGGTACGAGTCGGCAGGAGGCTCTCTCGCCGGAGTGGCTTCGCGAGTGGGCTGTCCAGTGGGGCAGCCCTGGTGGTGGAGCTAGCCGTCTTCGAGCGGGAGGTGCTGGGACAGCTGGAGCTGGAGGTGCTGGCACTGTTGGAGCTGGAGGTTCTGCTACTGGTGGTACCAGGGTTGCTAGTGCTGGTGGCACTGGTGCACGTCGGCAGGAGACTCTCTCGCCAGAGCGGCTTCGCGACTGGGCTGTCCAGTGGGGCAGCCCTGGTGGTGGAGCTAGCCGTGCTCGTACTACTAGAGCTGGAGGTGCTGGGACTCTTGGTGCTGCTGGAGGTACTGGAGGTGCTAATGCTGTGGGTGCTGGTGCGGGTAGTCCTGGCTCACGTCGCCAGGAATCTCTCTCGCCGGAGCAGCTTCGCGAGTGGGCTGTCCGTTGGGGCAGTCCTGGTGGTGGCGCCGGACGTGCTGGAGCTGCAGCTTTTGGAGGTACTGGCTCTGGTGTTCTTGGTACTGGAGACACAGGTACTGCTAGAGGTACTGGAGGTGCAGGTGCTGCTGCAGGTTCTGGAGGTGCTAGCATTGGAGGTGCTAGTGCTGGTGTTCCTGATACTGGAGACACAGGTGCTGCTGGAGGTACTGGAGGCGCAAGTGCTGCTGGAGGTATTGGCCCTGGAGGTGCTAGTATTGGTGTTCCTGGATTTGGCCATCCCGGAGGTACTGGTACTGGAGGCGGTGCTGACACTGGAGGTACTACTGGAGGTACTGGAGTTAGTGGTGCTAGTCAGCAGGAGTCGCTCTCGCCGCTGCAGCTTCGCGAGTGGGCTGTCCGTTGGGGCAGTCCCGGTGGTGGAGCTGGTGGTACTGGCTCTGGGGGTACTGTTGCTACTAGAGCTGGAGGTTCTGGGGGTGCAACTACTCAGCCGAAGCCGTCTGCGCTTCGTCACCTTCTCAGTCTCCTGCCTGTTGCTACTGAGTTCCCGGTTGCTGGTACTACTCCTCCGTTACTGTTCCCACCGACTGGCCAGTCTCAGCCACAGCTCCTGCCTGGCTCCCCACTGCCTGCTCCTGCTCCTCACACTGAGGTGACTGCGTCCTTGACTGCGCGTCGTGAGTCTAAGACTCGTGCTTCCACTCCTGAGCGTCGAGAGCCTGAGACTAGAGCTTCTATCCCTGCTCGTGTTCGTCGTGTTCGTCGTCCTCGTGCTGCGGGTGTACCAGGCACTCACGATATGACACTCCGTCCTTCCTCTGTTCCACAACGTGTTGTCCTGCCGTCGCCTCCCGCGTCCTCTCTTCCGCACGCTCCTGACCCTAAGTCTGACCTTGTCCGTGCTGCCAGTCCGAGTGTCACTTGTCTCCTTGCCTCAGTTGTGAGTGACACTTCCTTTGAGTGTGCTGCTGCGTCTGCCTTAGTTGCTGAGCTTGTTGACTTTGCCGCTTTGTGCCACCTTGACTATGCTGCGAGTCTTGTTTTTTACTCTTCCTGTCCTCCGTCCGTCGGGGGTGAGCTTGCCCTTGGCTGTGACGTTCTTGAGGACAGACATTTTGAGCTGTAGTGCCTAGCGGCCGCTGCACCTCATCTCGCGTTTAGTGCAGTGCATCCGGCCGCTGCACCTCATCTAGTTGTTCTCACCGGTCACTCAGACGCTTCTTGGGTTGACGACCAGACGACTCACCGGTCGACACAGGGGTACGGTTTGAGCCTCGGCACTGGTTCTGTCTCGTGGAGGTCCACTCGCTCTTCTTCTGTACTTAGTTCCAGCTGTGAGGCCAAGATCTACGCTGGGGCTATGGCTGCATAGGAGCTCCCCTGGCTGACATACCTGCTGACCGACTTGGGTGAGCGACCTCGTTCTCCTCCATTTCTGTACGTCGACAACAAGGCCATGATTGCCTTGTGTCAGGACCAGAGACTGGAGCACAGAACGAAGCACATTGTTCTCCGTTACTTCCTCACGCGAGAGCTGCAGCATCGTGGTCAGCTTCGTCTTGCTTACGTGGCCACACAGGCCAACACTGCTGATGTCTTCACCAAGGCCCATGGGCCTATTGATCATCAGCGTTTTTGCACTGCTCTTGGGCTTGTGCCCACTCTGCCTCACCTGTTTGTCTCTTGATCTTGCCTTGCACTTGCTGTACTTGGATATATATGATTATACCTGCATGTTTCCTGTTGCTAGGTTGTGACCAGTGTACTGCAATTGCTTTTTTAAACTCTGCATGTGAACTGGCCTTGTGGCTGCTTGCTTGTGCTCATAATGTGTGGTGATCTTGAGATTCACCCTGAGCTTTGCTTTGCTTTGCTTTCTTCTCTTGCTTGACTGGTCTTATGATCGCTTTTTGTCCCCCACTTAGCCTATGGGGGTGTGTCAAAGTATGCACTTATAGTGCTGTAGTCTATAGTGGGGTACACTGTAGAGGGGACAACCCTTTAAGGGTTTACTACTTGTATCCCCATCCTACTCAATGCACACATTCTTGTTTCCGTATTCTAACACCATATTCCCCGTGTGTGTTCACTATGTGTGTACTCCGTGTTTCGTCCGTGTGTGTGTTCCCTGTGTCCCCTATTGTGTGTTTCCCTTGCTAAATATGTAGTTGAATTGGCACTTGTTATTTTGAATTGTCAGCATTCAACATCAGTGCTTGTGCCTTATTTCCTAGCGTGCGCACAGCTCAAGGAACCATATACAATCCAGCAATAAGCAGCTGTGAGGCAACAAGTCATGTTGGTCTGTGGCTGGCAGCCCACAGAGGCATACTGGCAGCCCCTGCTGCACTCCCTGCCCCTCCTGCTCCCCCTGCCCCTCCTGCTCCCCCTGCCCCTCCTGCTTCCCCTTCCCCTGCTGCTCTCCCCGCCACCCCTCCGGCACTAAGCAGCTGTTTGGCAACTATTTAAGCTGGTCTGTGGCTGGCAGCCCACAGCCAGTGAGGCATACTGGCAGCCCCTGCTGCACTCCCCGCCGCCCCTCCTGTCCCCCCTGCCCCTCCTGCACTCTCCCCCACTGCTGCGCTCCCCCCTCCCCCTCCCCCACTCCCTCTCTCTGCTGCCCCTCCTCCGCCCCCTGCACTGCTGCCCTGCCTGGGCAGTTGCTGCAAGGGGCTGTATTGGCCCGGGGGTATTTGGGGGTTTGCCCCTTGTTGGGCTTGGGGTATGTGCTGCACCGCCCGCTGCTGATGCTGCTGAAGCTGTGGCAGCTGCTGCGGCTGGGATTGCAGTTGCTGCTGGGACGGTGGCGGCTGTGGCTGCAGCAGTTGTGTATGTAGCTGCTGTGGCTGTAGCGGCGTGGGTAGGTAGAGAGGGGGAGCAGCATCATATGAGGGAAAGGGATGGAAGGACGTTATGGGGGAAGTGGATGATGCTGCCACTGAAGCCTGTTGCTGCTGCTGTTGCTGCTGCTGCTGCTGCTGCTGCTGTTGTTGCTGCTGCTGCTGCTGCTGCTGTTGCTGTTGCTGCTGTTGCTGTTGCTGTTGCTGTTGCTGCTGCTGCTGCTGCTGCTGTTGCTGTTGCTGTTGCTGTTGCTGTTGCTGTTGCTGTTGCTGTAGCTGTTGCTGTTGCTGTTGCTGCTGCTGCTGCTGCTGCTGCAGGTGGTGTTGTTGTTGTTGTTGTTGCTGCTGCTGTTGTTGCTGTTGCTGCTGTTGCATGTGTTGCATGAAATGCTGCTGGGAGGGCATCGGAGCTGCTACCTGCTGGCTGCCGGCAGTGCCAGCCTGCCCCGGGGCACTCACAGGCATGTAGAACCCACCACTGCTGTAGGCCATGTGGGGAAGCGCCATACCACCACCAGCAGCAGCACCAGCAGGACCACCAGTAGCACCGCCAGCACCAGCAGAACCAGCAGCGTGGGGCGGTAGCATGGTGAAGTGCTGGCTGTATGGCGGTGGAGCCGCAGGAGTAACAGCAGCGCCCCCAGCGGCACCACCACCACTGCCTTCCGACCTGTTACCACTCACCACCGTACCTGATGAGGATGCTGGGGGGATGGCCTGCTGCTGCTGCTGCTGCTGCTGCTGCCCCTGCTGCCCCTGCTGCTGCTGCTGCACCTGCACCTGTTGCTGTTGCTGCTGCTGCACCTGTTGCACCTGTTGCTGCTGCTGCCCCTGTTGCTGCTGCTGCTGTTGCGGGGGGGTGGGGGCGGGGACAAGGAAGGGGGCAGTGACATACATCTGCCCAGGGGGGGGCGGGGGGAGCGCCATGGCCATCCCAGGGGCGCCCATGAATGGCTGCATGTGAGCCATCTGGGGCACTTGGTTCATTTGACCTGCCTGACCCATCTGCTGGGCCTGCGCTGCTTGCTGCGCCTGTGCATGCGCCTGCGCCATGTATTGCTGCATCTGCATCATCTGCTGCACCTGCCCCGCTTGCTGCACCTGTGCTGCCTGCTGTCCCTGCGCTACTTGCTGTGCCCCGCCCTGCCCTTCCTGCCCCGCCTGCCCCTTGCCCTGTTGCTCCCCTTGACCCTGACCCGTTGAGCTGGCGCTGACCTGGAATGGAAGCTGACCTGGCAGAAAAGCTGCCATCATCATTTGCTGCTGCGGCGGCTGCTGCACAGAGCTTCCGGTGCTTTTGCCGTCACTCCCAGGCGGGAATGAGGGCGGGGCAGTAGGAGGAAAGGCGTATGGAAAGGCGCCAGCAGGCACAGCGATCCAACCCTGCATGCCTGCAGGTGCGGGGGGCACCGAGCCTGGCATGGAGGCCTGGAAGGGCATGGGAACAGGCATGGGGAAGGCTCCAGGCGGCCAGGCTTGGGGGGGGAAGGAGTGTGGAGGCAGGGGGTGGGGTGGGGTAGGGAGAGTGGCTGGCGGCTGTAAGGGCTGTGCTGTTGGCGGTCGGGTTAGTGCCTCCTGTGACGCTGCTTGCTGCTGCACCTGCTGCTGCTGCTGTTGCTGCTGCTGTTGATGTGGCTGCTGCTGCTGTTGCTGTTGCTGTTGCTGTTGTTGTTGCTGTTGCTGCTGCTGCTGCTGTGGTTGTTGCTGCGGTGGCAGCTGCTGTGACTGTTGTTGTTGCTGTTGCTGCGGCTGTGAGGCCCTGCTGTCAGCAGCGTTGGCATCACCCTCCTCGTGCTTCACCACCACGACAGCAGCCTCACCCCCTCCACGGCTCATGCTCACCAGGGAGCTGCCACCCGCCGCAGCATCCCCATCCTGCCCGGCCTTCTGCCCCCCCTGCTGCCCTCCCTGCTGCTGCTGCTGCCTGCCTGTCTGCCCGGCGCCATCGCTGCTCTCCCGCGGCTCTCCCCCAACGCGGCTCTTCCCCCCCGCTGCTGCCGACGACGCGGCTGCGGAGGAGGCGCGCGGAGTGGGCGCGGAGGAGGAGAGCACGGACACGGGGGGGCTCATAGCCTGCTCCGACCCGCTTCCCCCCATTCCCCCCATGCCCCCCGCTCCCCCCATGCCCACTGCGCTGTCCGCGCCTCTCATACACATCTGCGCCTGCGCCATGGGCGCATGGGACTGTGGTATCGGCGCAAGGGTCTGCGCCATGGGCGCGTGGGGCTGGGGAATGGGCATGGGTGCAGCGTTGGCAGTAGGCATGCGTAAGGGCATGGGCATGGATGCGGGATTATGTGGTGAAGGCGGCATGTGCATGGCAGGCTGAACCATTCCAGGCTGGCTCATGGCTGACGTCAGCATGCCAGGCTGGCTCATAGCTTGCACCCCTTGCTGCATGTGCAGCGGTGACGTCAGCATCTGAGGGCGAAACTGCGGGTGAAATTGCATGGAAGGCGCGGAAGCAGAATCGGCAACGGCGGGGGGAGGGGATGCTGCAGGAGCGGCGGGGGGAGCGGAAGCGGGCGCGGGGGCAGCAAAAGGAGGGCGGGAGGGCTGGGCGGCAGGAGCGTAGCCCGACAGGTGTCTTGACGCCTGAACGTGTCCGTGTACTGGCGCCTGCGTTGGCGTCTGCAACCCACCCCCACTAGCAGCACCAGCAGCCGCGCCAGCAGGAATCGGAGGAGCAGCAGCAGGAACACGGGCGGCTGGAGGCGGCGCAGGGGAAGCGGTGGAAGCAGGGGCGGCGGGGGTAGCGGGGGGCGCAGTGGCGGAAGGGGGCGCAGTGGCCCAGGGCAGGAGCGCGGACATGCGGTGGTGCAGCCGCCCCTTGAGCGCGTCCACCTCGCCCTTCAGCGCGCCCTTCTCCTGCCGCAGCTCCGACTTCTCCGCCGCCAGCTGCGGAGAAAAACCGCACAGGAGAACGATGCGCGCGAAAAGGGAGAGTGAGGGGAGTGACGGGAGAAGGTGTGGTGCACGCGCAGGACAGGAGCAGCCCACGGAAGGAACAAAAAAAGCGACCGTAGCTGACCGCTCGCCAGGCAACTTTATCCCTGCCACTTCCTCCGTCTCGCCTCGCCCCTCCTCGCCTCACCTCTTTCGACTCGTCCACGAGCGCGCTGTGCTCGGCGCGCAGTCGGTTCACGTTCGCACGCAGCTCGCGAAGCATCGTCAGCCCGTCGGTCAGAATCGTTGCCTTATCATTCTTCGGACGGTCAGGATCTGCAGATGGACGACAGGAGAAAGGCGAGATAAACTCATGAGAGTCACTTCGTCAGAATCAAAGGGAGGGTACGAGAGCCCGTGACCTGTGAATTACTGACATGAGTGGGACGCGTTAAGAGAGCATTCTATTACCGAGTACACTCGCGAGTTCCATGAATTGGTCGTTGAGTCGATCCCGCCGCATCTTCTCTCTATCAGCCTTCTGCAGCTTCTTCGCCGCCGTGCTCTCATGCTCTCCCCCTTCGCCCCCCTCCGCATCGTCTCCTCCCCCCGCGCCCCACTGCGCGCTCCCCCCGCCCGCACCCTCTTCCGCCGACACCATCTCCCCCCCTACTACTCCGTACATCAGCCTAGACCCACCAGCGCTTCCGCCCGCGCCTTCCGCCATACCGACGTTTCCTGGGGCTACAGTGGAGTCGAAGGGAATCGAAACCACGACTTCTGGTGTGGGTAGAAGAGGAGGATGAGCGAGATCGCGGCTGAACGACGCTGGTAAAATCACAACCTCCCTCTCCTCGTCCTCGTCTACTGATTTGTCTGGATTCGGTCGAAAATCACCCGCTGCTGCAGCGCGCGCCTTGCGCTTATGTCTGTTTCCCAGCAGTGGGACCCGCCGAGCCGGCTCGACTACTGCGGCGCCGCCCATGTCTCTATTGCTTGCTGATTTTAGTACGGAAAATATACGGAAAAGGGTAACACAGTAACAAATACGAATGGGAGCACAGGGTGACGAATCAACTAACTAATCTACTGAATCAAGGACGAAGTAAAACGAGTCAGGCAAGATAAGCAATCTAAGAAAAGGAGAGAGCGAGAATTTAGCGGTGACATGCACGACAACAGACTGAGAGTGGAAGGCGATTTTTGAGATGTCTCGAAAATCCATATGCACGGAATAGTCGAGCGCGACATCAGAGCAGCTCTACGTGGGAAGGTGAGGGGAGCAAGAGGACGCACGTGCATCGCGATGGTTGCTCGCGGGATTGCCGTCGAAAGGACCTTCCCCCACACTGTTGGCGTGCAATCGTGTGCCTATCCGGATGAGAGTTGGCTTCAAGTGCAGTGCTGGCGAGGGCTAGGGAGCGAAGCGGGTGCAAAACATGTGTCCGCGCGCTGCTCGCTGCCTTGATGTTGGTTCATCGGGTCACATCACACACACTGTGACGAGGAGCAGGTGGAAGTGCACTGGGCGGATAGGGGGAGGCGGATGGGTGGGAGCTGGGTGGGATTGGATGAGCGAATAGCGACTCCGGCCCAGAGGAGCACAGGGCGGGAGCGATGGACAGGCGGAAGGGCACACTCTGCACACGGTACAGAAAGTCGGCAGGTCCTGCTGGTGTGGCTCACGGCGAAGCGGAAAAGAGAGGACAGACCAGAGCTGAGCGTGAGGTGTGCCGTGTGTGGTGGTGGTGAGGCGAGGCGAAGAAGAGGAATCTGTGGCTGTGCAGGTATGGGATGGGAGGGAGATGTGGCGGGTGAAATGACACTCTGAATGGAAGGAGAAAGGTGTGCTGAGTGTGTTGATGCCTCGCCTCTGCCATGCCGTTAGCACAGGTCTTTGCGTGGCTTGGCGATCGGGTCAGCAGCCTAGGGCCTTTCGGCTGGACACGTCAGGTTATTGTGATAGCATTGCGATCGCAGTACGGTTAAAGAAAAATGGTAACCCTCTTCTGTGACCGTCGCTAGAAGTCGTTCGTGTCACCTGGTTAGTCACTTTTTTTCGCTGGATAGCTCGGTTTTATGACAACCCAGTGGCCCACATTATAAGCACGATACACTCAGGGTCAACCTTCCCCAACGAACACGCAGCACGTGCTCCGATGAGGCAACCCCAGCTGTTTGCCCCCGTACACGTTGTTGTAAGCTCCAGTTACACTACACTGTTTCTGTAATCTCACAAAAAGTGTTTTCATCCTGCATCCTTTCAGTCGTTTCCCCATTCGAGCAACATTCAAATCCCAATGCATTCGTTTCACAACACACACCCAGATTCCATTTTCCCTTCTCATGCTGCATTGTCCGCCATACGTAGCCTTTCTCTGCGTCACCTCGCTGCTCTGTCTGCTTCCCATGGCTCCCATCGACCCGCACTCCAACACGCAGGCCGGCGAGCCGCTCACCACGTTCGTCGACTTCAATCTGACCGTCGATTTCGACAACAAGCAGATCTCAGGAACGGCACGATTAGTGCTAGACAAACCCGTAAGCCTCACGGGCCAGCTCCATACCGTGCCTCGCAAATCGTCCTCCGGAATCCGTAATAATCTCTAGTTTCTAGATTTCCCATTTCCAATGGTTCTGATTCCCATTTCCCAAATCTTATGATTTGTTTCCCCTCCGTCCGTGTTCTCCGACCGACTGCCTGCAGGCCGCGGGGACGCTCAGCCTGGACTCGCGGGATCTGACCATTCTCGGCGCCACCGACGCTGCCGGCAACGACGGTGAGATTCCCGTGCGAAATTCTCGCGTTGGAGCTGTTTTCCGTGTCTCTGCTGGTGTTGCCGCTGTCATGACATGGAATGCTCGTGTGCCTTTCCTCCGTGGGCTCGCGTCCGATAGTGACTCCGTTCGTCTGCTGCTTTCCCTCTATCTTCCTCGCTGTCACTCCCCCTTCTCACGTCTGCGCGCTTGGTTCGTTATTGCAGCCATCCCCCTCCTCCCCTCCTCCCCTCCTCCCCTCCACCCCTCCTTCCCTCCTCCCCTCCTCCCTCGTAGGACGTGGCGTTTCGGTTTCCGCCATTTGTAGAATTGCGTCATCATGACCTTCCGTCACCATATCGCATGTCCCCATGATGGCATGTCATCACCACACGGCGTGGTATCATCACGGCATGTATTCACCATATGGCGTGGTGTCATCATGCGGCATGGCATGGCATGTGGCATGGCATGGCGTCCTGCAGTGCCGTTTCAGCTGCATCCTCCACATCACGTGCGCGGATCGCTGCTCCAGCTCTCCCTGCACTCCAACGAAGTCACCATTCGTGAGTCACCATCCCTGTGTCACCGTGAGAGTGTCTCCACTCCATCATGTTCCTACGTCTTGGCCTTCTGTGATGCACGATTCGCCTTCTGCGCCCTGTCTCCCTCTCCTCCCTCAACCATTCCCTACCCATGCTCCCCGCCCCCCTCGCCCCCTTTTCCTCCCCACGCCCCTTTGCGCCTGCAAGCTTCCACCACTGCTCTCTCGCCCCACCCCCTCCACCCGTCCCCACCCACCCCCTCCATCTCTCCCCGTCTCACTCCCCCTTTCCCCACAACGCCTGCAGGCTTCCACACGGGTCCCAATGCCTCAGCGTTGCAGTGGCTGACACCAGCGCAGACAGCAGGAGGGCAGCACCCGTACGTGTTCACGCAGTGCCAGGCCATCCATGCGCGCTCCGTCTTCCCCTGCCAGGACACACCGCAAGCACGCATCAAGTACCGCGGTCAGCCCCTTCTCCTGCCAAGGCTCTGAGTGTTTTGATTCACAGGCCACTCTTGCCTTGACTTGTAAGGCACGTAGAAGTCATCTTATCGCAGTCAGCACGTCCGCTTGCCACGGCCCTGAGCGATCACATTCAGTTCATGCTTTATCCCGTCCATGCCTTCCCTTTGCCCGTGACGTCTTGTTGAACGCTGTTGCTATGTCAGTCGGTCCGTTGTTCCTCGCCATTCACCCCTTCCCCACGCTTTCCCTTCTTCCTCTTCCCCATGGTTATCTCGTTTTCCTTCCCACCAACTCTTCGCCACGTGTGAACATCCACCGCAGCGCGAGTGAACATCCCGGCAGGCCTCCACGCGGTCATGAGCGCGCAGCACGTGGCCACAGAGCAGACGGCGGATGCCGGCCGCGTGGAGGAGGTGTTTGAGATGGACCAGCCCATCCCGCCGTACCTCTTTGCCCTCGCCGTCGGTGACATCGCCTCCAAGACGCTCAGCCCGCGCGTGAAGGTCTATGCCGGTAAGACGATGTTGATTGTGATGTTGATGGTTGATGTGTTGCCAAGCAGCTTCTTGTGCACCAGACAACTCGCCCATGTCTCTCTCCTCCCCTCTTCCCCCTCCTGCCGCCCCCGCCCTCCCAACCCACCCCCCTCGCTCCCCTCTGCACTCTTCCTCTCCCACAGAGCCCTCACAGGTGGAGGCAGCAGCGTACTAGTTTAGCGAGACAGGGGACAAGATCAAGGCAGCAGAGGCCCTGTTCGGCCTGTGTGGTTGGCCGCTCTCTAACCCCCTTCGTACCTCTCTGCACTCACCATCCTTATCCCCTCCCACAGAGCCATCGCAGGTGGAGGCAGCAGCATACGAGTTCAGTGAAACAGAGGACAAGATCAAGGCAGCAGAGGCCCTGTTCGGCCTGTACGGTTGGCCCCTCTTTAACCCCCTTCGTACCTCTTTGCACTCGCCATCCTTATCCCCTCTAACAGAGCCATCACAGGTGGAGGCAGCAGCATACGAGTTCAGTGAAACAGAGGACAAGATCAAGGCAGCAGAGGCCCTGTTCGGCCCATACGGCTGGGGCGATTTCAACCTGCTGCTCATGCCGCCCGCCTTCCCCTACGGCGGCATGGAGAACCCTCGCTGCACCTTCCTCACGCCCACGCTCCTCGCTGGCGACCGCTCATTGGCCAGCGTGGTAGCGCACGAGCTGGCGCACAGCTGGACTGGTAACCTGGTTACCAACGCGGATTACTCCTCCTTCTGGCTGAACGAGGGGTGGACGGTGTATGCGGAGCGGAGGATTCTGGAAGCAACGGAGGGGGAGGAGAAGGCGAAGATAGATGCGGCGATGGGGTGGTTAGACTTGCAGAAGGGGCTCTCACGCTTCACCTCAGAAACGGGCTCATCCAGCCGTCGATTCACGCAGCTGGATCTGGGCACGGACGGTCTGGATGAGATCGATCCAGACGAGGTGTTTTCGGAGGTTCCGTATGAGAAGGGGTTTTTCTTCCTCACGCGTCTCGAGAAAGCCGTGGGGCGGGCGGTGTTTGACGCGTTTATTACCAAATACATCAGCAAGTTTGCCTTCCAGTCCATCACCACCGCCACATTCCTCGAGTTTCTGAAGGCAGAGTTGCCTCAAGTGATGGAGAAGGGAGGCGAGAGTTGGGTGGACGTGGAGGAGTGGGTGAGAGGACAAGGAATGCCGGCCGAAGCGGAGAGTATCGTGCCGCAGTCTGCCAGGCTGGAAGCTGTGCAACGGGCGGCGAGTGGGTTTGTTGAGGATCCGAACTCCAAGTTTGGGCGGGCAGATGCGAGTGACTGGGGTCCTGATGAGTGGCAGATCTTCCTTGCCGGTCTGCCCAGAACTCTGCCCATTGAAACGCTCGTGCGATTGGACGAGGAGTTTGGATTTTCAAAGGTACGTGCTCATGGTTCTTTCCCACTTCCCTGTCTCGCTTTCACCACCGCTTCTCTCCTCCCCCATTTTGTCTCTTAACGTCCTGTTTCAACGCCGTCACTGCCGTGCATTTCGTTTCTTGTCCCTCACGGATCCCTTTTGCACATTTAACCGAATTTGTAACTTTGTTCCTCGCATCCAGCAAACTCTCCAATCCCACACCACCACTCCCACCTGGTGCCCTTCCATCAGAGCAAGAACGCGGAGATAAGTGTGGGGTTCCTGACAGTGGCAGCGCAGTCAGGAGCAACGCAGTTCCACTCCGAGGTGGAGGCAACCCTCATGTCTGTGGGCCGCATGAAGTACCTGCGCCCGCTGTACACTGCGCTGATTAAGGGCGGTGCCAAGGACATGGCTGAAAGGGTGTTCGAGGCGGCCAAGGCGGGATATCACCCAGTGGCATTGGCACTAGTTAGTGGTCTTCTGAAGGGGTGAGGGGAGGTGGATTGATGTGTACAGTGGAAGGATAATTAGTAGCTCATGTATAGAATTAAGCATCTAATATCGATTCTGAATGTACCTTTTCAGCAAAAGCTACATATGAACACTTATCGTTACTGCAAAAGTTTCACTGTCAATGTTTCTTTTAGCGAAGCCTCCCCTATGGGGAGAAGCTTTTGTAACACATCGCCCGCCCAAAGTCATGGAAGTCTCGAGTTCTCTTTGGTTCCTGGATGCTTGGAGGAATCACTCCGGCTGGAACCTCTTCCAGCGAACCAGAGCACTGAATCTGGCGATCTCGCCAGCGCACGAGATTTTAACTATCGTGAACACCAATCGTTTTACCGAAACCCACTGATCGAGGAAAAGCAGCCTCCTCTCCACCAACTCACAGAATGTGCACGTCAGCAAGCCGCATGACCCTTCTTGCCACTGTACTGTACTTCGCCAAAGATTCTGCTCTTTCCCAGACCAAACTACAGTGCAAACCCAAGGTGTGCATGCAATGCAAGTGCGAGTCCCAACCAACCAGAACCAGACAAACGGAGCAGACTGCAGGCAGCAGGGCAGGGCAGATGGAAGAATGCCTCGATTGGATCTGCCCCGCCTTCGATAGCAGACGCTGCTCGCTGGCGCCCAGTCACCCCCTCGCCTCTCATCCGCTCATTTTCCAACGAGCTTTTCTCACTTCAGCTGATTCTGCTCGCTGCTTCGTCTTCGCCCTTTCGCCTGGCTTGCATCTAGCCAAACACCCCCTGTAACCATACGTACTCGGCCAGCAAGTCGCCATGTGGCTCTGCGCGCCGATTAATGCAGTCAGCAGGGCGCCGTGATCCGGTTTTGTGGATTGAGCTTGCAGCGTCTGTGCTGTGTGGTCAACGAGTCGAGGCGTCTTGGAAACGTCGAACACCTAAAACCAGATCACGTGGGTAACGGCAGGTGAACTACCTCGGACTTCTGAGTTGTCTCCACTTGTGCCACGCCGATTGGTTGAATACTGCGTTTCGGAGCGCTAGCAGCTACTCTTTTACTCTATTTATATGTGCTCCTCCCATCGGCTATTACGACCATCGCGGACGTGACGGTTGACGTTTGGTTTGTTAGGTTGAATCTCAGAAGGCAAAGATCTCTGGTATCAAATATAGTCGAGGCCCGTCAGCTTGTAGATAAGTGGATAGGGATTAGGCTCCTTTTCAGATATCAGTGTTTCTTGGATGGAGGAGAGCGGTGACAATGACAGCACGTGGGAGGAGCGACCTCCCAAGACACAGAACCATCTTAGCCCACTCAACGCCGAAGGCGGAGACGTGGGGTCGCACACACCAGCAGCTAGCGACGGCTATGCGTCCGATACCGGCCCCGAGGCTCATGGTGGTGGAGGCGGTAAAGGCGCGGCGGGATGCGGTGGCTCCAGCCACGCTAAGGAAAGGAAGAAAGGTACGTTTTGCAATCACACACGCCCCGCCAATCGTACGCGGCTTTGCATACCTCATTAGAAGTAGAGCTGAGCACTACCGTGTTGAGTAAATTGAGTCTGGCTGGGCTGTATGGGTGATGAGCAGAGAGTGTGTGCCTTGGTTGTGAGCAGGGATTCCATGGACTGAGGAGGAGCACCGGTTGTTCCTGGTGGGGTTGTGCAAGCTGGGGAAGGGCGACTGGCGGGGCATCGCGCGGAGCTTCGTGGTGACGCGCACGCCCACGCAGGTGGCATCGCACGCGCAGAAGTACTTCAACCGCCAGACCAACCTCAACAAGCGCAAGCGCCGCTCCAGCCTCTTCGACATCAACACCGACTCGGTAAGCCGCCCGGAATCTCTCACGCGTTCTTCTCGCCGCTCGCCGCTCCCGTCCTCTTTCCTTGTCGTTGCACTGTTTCCCGTCATTGGAGTCCCACACTGATCATCGTTTTTTTCCCTGCGTGCGGATTCTTCTGTTCCCGCGGTTGCGCGACCCGCAGATTGCGGAGGAGAGGATGGATATGATTCGCTCCGTGAGCACGCCCACCCTCCCCCTCGCGCCTGAAGACGCCAAGTGCAGCGCGCGTGCCGCTCCTACCCGCGATCCACCCAGCCACGCGCATAACCCCCCCTCGTCCGCGTCATCGTCCAAGATTCCGTCCAATCTCCCGTCAGTCAAGCTACCGTCAGTCACGTTACCGTCAGTCACGGCGTCACCGCCACCTCCATACGCGCAGCACGCCGCCCTGCTGGACCTCAACCGCTCGCACTCCTACCCCGTGGTCCCTGGCGCCGGGGATACCCACCTCTCGCGCTCTCTCAGCCGTCCGATGTCCCTCCCATCGCTCACTCCCGCGAATCCCACTGTACATACTCCCGCGGACGTGTTGTTCTCCCCTGCTGACGTCATTCATCCGTGGCGCATCCCGGGCGTTGCTGAACCATGGGGGCCCGGTGGGTACCCCGCAGGAGGCCGCACCTGGCCTCCGCATCATCCTGCTGGGCCCGCGGCCCGTCCAGATGCATTGTATCCGGCGATGATGATGATGGATCCAGCTGTGAGGCACAGGATGGGGTACGAGATGCTGCTGCGCATGGAGGAGGAGAGGAGGCAGCGCGCGCACGCGGTGGCTGCTGCTAATGCGGATGCTGATGTGGATGTACAGGGCGCTGAGAAGAAGTTTAAGGTGGAGAACGAGGGGGGCACGGGGGTGGAAGGCAGTGTACATAAAGAGCTTCTGCCTTTCAAATTTGTCCCTGGTGCCTCTAGATTGTTTGAATCAATGGTTCCCGGTAGTGGTCCTAATAAGAGTAAGCTGGAGGAGGAAGGCGGTGCGTTCAAGGAGGCAGGAGCGACTGCTGCTGCGCAAGCAGATGCAGTGCCTATGAAGCAGTTTCCTCCGCCTTTCTCCCCTCCCCATGGCTTCTACCCGCCCACCTACCATTCCTTCCCTGACCCATCATTCATGTACATGTGGCCTCCCTATCCTCCTCCTCCGCTCAATCCTGGTTGCACCTGGCAGCCTCCCTTCCCTGGTAGTCATTCTAACAGTCCAGCGGGGCCCAGCCGAGTGCTTCGTCCCACGGCCATGCTGGCCACATCGCCCCTCCACGTGCCTGTTGCTGTCAAGGAGAGAGCCGATGGTGTCTCAGAGAAGGGGACGGCTCATAAGCAATTCGAGCTGCAAGGAGACTCCGAGTCCGGTTCCAGGGGGGTAAGTGAGGGGCTGAGGTTAGGGTTAGAGGCGTCTTCGAACCTCGGTTCTTCCAAGCCCTTCACAGTGCTCAGTCTCAGTGCTGCTCCAGGCGCAGCTGATTCTCTACCCCGGAAGACACCTACTACGCTTCAGCTCTTCGATGTGTCCCGCCCTTCAGCGTTTCAGCTCCAGACTACTTCTTTCAAGGAGAGGTCACAGCCGCGCGGTGCTGGGGGTGTTGGCCATGCTCCGATAAGCGTCTCGTAATGCTCCTCCAAAGGCTATGCGACCAAGGCTGTCTTGTGCCTATCTCTTTTCTAGTGGATTGTGTACATAGTGTATAGAATGATTGTTGCTGTGTGGTCTAGCTTTTGTGTTGGCTTGTGTCTAGTACTTTGTATATCATTTATGTATATGGTCGTTTCCAATAAAATTTTGTGTGCAAATGCTAAATGATGGGCTAATGGGGTTCAGCCTTCCGCTGATTCGTGGGAAAGCAACCAACCATGACACGGAAACTCGATCCTCATTGACCAGCGTTACTGCTATGTGCTGTCCTCGTCGTAGCCGTCGATCTTTGACAATCAACCAGGTCAACAACAATTGTTTGTATGATAGACGTTCGATGGATATTGGGTGACCTCTGGCAGCCATAACTCCCCCTGACACATCCATGTCGCGTCGCAGCATCGCGTTCCGCATGTCGAACCTAGACTGACCAATCACAAGCGCCTTCCAGCACCTTCTGCCCTATTCGACGTGCAATCCCTACAACCTCACGCACAACGACGGAACATTCCAAAATGCAGAACCCTCACCGCCAGTCGCGCGGATGACCAGCTTGGCTGGGAAGGGAAGGAGAATGAAGCGAAACTGTGAGAAATTCGGTTCTGCCTTGAGGTTGTCGCGTCGGCTCAACTCAGCTGCAACGTAACTGCTGAACTGATCCCGTGAGCTCCACGGCTCCGAGTTGTTTATGTAGTCGATACTATCTCAGGTGACTTCCTACTGCCTTTTTCGAGCTTGTAGAACGTAGATTGTGCGGTCTCCTCGACTCTTTATTAGGCGCAGCACAAGCTTCCGACTTCACCGCAAATCAGCTATCGTTAGAAGGTTTTCTAGCTGCGTCTGCACGTTGTAGCGTTGAACTCGCAACTTCTTAACCGCTTGAAACAGCAGAGCATGGCGATGGATGTAAGAGTAGCGCTGTCACTCGGACGGCGGCTCTTGTTTCTCGCTGCCATAATCAGCGTTTTCTCAGCGTCCATCGCTCTAGCAGCATCCGTCACTCAAGAACCGTCTCCTACATTCGGAGCATCAATCCAAGAGGCTCTGAAGGTAGTAACATTTGGAAGAATCCAGCACGACTAAATAATGACGAGGGACTGACAGTGCAGTTCTGTTATTACCATGACCAGTCGACGTTCACAAACTGCGAGCTGCGGGCGCGTCGTTTCAAGGGTCGTTTCATTGAGAACTTGCTAATCGCGTGAGGCTTTGCTACTTCGCTCCCTCCTCTCTCCTGCTCGCAGGACTTCACCCGCCACGTGAGCATTGAAAACCGGTGGCCTACGTCAATGACTCGTGTCAGCAGAGTGGATTTGGAGGACGCCACGTGGCAGCGCGTCCTGCAGTACGACTTCGAGGTGCAACTCGGCGCGCAGCGGAAAGCGTTTTCTCTTTCGGAGCAGCTAAGCCCTCCCGAGTACCTCCTTCCCCACTTGCCGCCTCTCGCCGCGCCCGACGCTGCTAGCATCGACGAATCGACGGGAGAAGCAGAAGAGGAACAAGCAATCGGTGCTTCCGAGGAGAGTAAAAGCGGAGACTCAGGAAAATCAGGAGCCCATGCTTCTCCGGACGGGGGTTCTCTTGCGCTGCGAGGCGACTCTCTGTTACAATCAGTTTCAGGGTCGGTGCTGACGTCAGCGGCGGCGGGGTCACTGCCGCCGGTGACGGTGGAGGGGCCGATGGAGATGTGGGTGCAGGACGCGGAGCAAGTGCGCCTCGCCATGCCGGTGAGTTGCGCTGCAGGGTTGTGGGTCACCCCAGTCCTTCCCCTCTCCCTTCCGTTATCCGAATGTCGCATTGTTCCCCATTTCTTGTCCTTTTGGGATGCTCTCTTCTCACCGCTCGCCGCTCCTCCCCTCTCTCCCCTTCCCGCGCCGCCAGCACGACGTGGATGCGGGCGAGGTGAGGAAGGTCGTGCTCGCGTCAGGCGCCGCCGTCACGGTGCACGGCGCGCAAGCAGTCGCCTTGGCGCGCCCGCTGCAGCTCCCCCTCCCGTCTCTCTCCCCGCGCTCCCTCTCCGCCTCCTCCGCCTCTTCCGCGCTTCTCGCCCTTGCGGAAAAGCTCAAGGCCGCCGCGCTGTCCTGGACCTCCCCGTCCCGCGCGCCCTCGTCCGCGTCGCCCCTGCCGCGCGAGCTCGTGTCGCTCCGCGTGGTGCGCCCATCCGCCATCGTCTCCGCCAGCGTGCCGCTCTCCCCGCTCCCCCCCGCTCGCGACGTCGCTAGCATCGGCCTGGTGGAGGCTGTTTCTGGGGCGGGTGCGACTGACGACCTCGGGAATACCGCCTCTAGTACCGCTACTGCCCTTGCACCCGCCAAGCTCAGAGTCAAACGGATAGCAGAAGGCGCAGTGGAGCTGACGATAGCGAAGCCGCGATCGACATCAGCAGCAGCAGGAAGAAGCGCCCTTTCTTCCCTCGCGGCGGCGCTACCTCTGGCGTCGCTCACAGCCCCCCCCGGGCCATGGCCGTTCCCAGCAGTGAACCGGTCGGATGGGCGGCTGACGGCGCTGGGGGAGGCGCTGCAGGGCGCGCTGGGGGAGGTGGTGGCGCATCAGGGCAGGGGGAAGGGCGGGAAGGACAAGGGGAAGGGCGGGAGTGGTGGTGGTGGTGCGTCTGACGGCTTGCCCCGCGTGTTCCAGCTGGTAAAGGCCAGTGCTTCTGCTGGCCGGGTGGTTCGCATTCCTCTGCAGGTGGAATTGCGCGTGGAGGGCGTTGGCCAGTCCATGCTGCCAATGGCGCTCAATAACGAGACTGCTTCAAAAGAGGATGGAATGAAGGCAGAAACGGGGGAGGGTGGGATGAAGGAGGAAGCAGAGAAGCGGAAGGTGGATGGGAGTGACAGCAGGGAGAAGAAAGGAGGGGCGGGGGGGAAGGAGAAGGGCGGGCAGGAGTCAGTTGTCATGACTCGTCAGCAGTGGGAGTTGGTAGCGCAGGTGGATGGCGGCGGTCGGCTGGTTCCCGTGCATGTGAGACGAGTGGGGTCGGTGGGGCCGTCCATGGTGGTGGCGCCGCATGTGCTCTCCCCCAACACCACTGCCTCCCTGCCCAACCTGCCCCCGCCCAGCCGACTCATGCTTTGAGTCGCTTCCACCTGTTGGTTGGTATGAGATCAGTCGCACAATGGCAGGGTGCTTCTTATAGAGAAAAGATGCCGCATGGCTGCCTTGACTCACACACAACGCGTGTGGTACATAGTGTATGGAGTATTGCTGAATGGCCTAGGGTGCCTGATGAGATCTACTAGATTACCGTGGGTTACATTTGTGGGGATGACCCGTTGTGGCAGTACTAGTTACTTCTGATTGTGCATTATGTAGATGCCCTTGCGAATTTGTTTGAATAGCTTCGGCTGGCTGCACTATTGCATGCAAGACCAGGAACTCGGGGCGGGTTGGCCACAGCAGAGAGCCAATGCTAAAAACTCCGCTTGTTTTGTCAGGCTGAAATCTTACTGATACAGAGTCTTTTGAGAAACACTAGGGAGGCCCGTATGCCGCAGCAGCAGGGATAGGTGGCAGTATGGCAGTACAGCCGTTCATGGGTGTTACAATCCCAAGTGGGACTTAGCGAAGGTTCGCTCAGGGTTGATCGCAGGGTAGTGTTGCAGCGGAAGATTCAATCTCAGGTCAGAGTGAATGTAAATGACTAAGTTGATAATACCGTAGCATGCATACATCGGGTTTATATAAGAATACAAAGGGAATACGAAAAGACCTAGACTAGCCATGTACTCTAAGGGGTACATTCCCTTATTGCAGCGAATTCAAACCGTGCGGCGCGGGAACCCGTTTCAAACCTGTTCCCGCTCTTTTCACTTCGAATGTTTCTGCCTGCATCGGTCTTGATCAGACGGTTACCAGTGTCGCTTCGACTCTTCTGACTACTCGGCTTCATACACTTTAGAGTCGGTCCCTGTAGCATACATGAATGCCTTCTCATAAAGTTTCATATCGTAACACTCCCCTTCATTCCTGGGCGCGCAGGGGGCTGACTCGCTTGACCACTCCAGTGAGGTCGGAACAGTGCTTGTACTGCTGACGTGGCAGTCGCTTGGTGAGAAAGTCGGCTGCCATCTCGGTGGTAGGGCAGTACGTGAGATCAACCTTGCCCTGGTCAATTTCGTCCTTGACGAAAAGGTACCGAAGCGCGATGAGCTTCGTGCGGTTCACGAAACCTGGCTTGTTCGCAATCTTGATGGCACTCTGATTGTCGCAGTGAAGACGAAGGTGGGCGAAGTTGAAATTTTCGCCTCCTGCAGTAGCTCCTTCGCGAACTGCTGCTGTCGCGGCGATGTATTCTGCTTCGACAGGGCAACCAGCTCCTGCTTTTGCGAGTTCCAGGAGATTGGTCCTGTTGGTTCCAGGCGAAAAACGAAGCCGGTTCGGGACCGTCGATTTGCAGGGTCAGCGGCATGATCTGCATCCACGTAGCCGTTGAGGTTGAAGGAGGTTGTCGTCAGCGTGGAGTAGGAGAGCCCGATGTCAGGTGTGGAAATGAAGTACTGTAGGGCGCGTTCCAGATCCAGGTGGTTCTCTGCTACTGGCTTGCGAGAGTACTGTGCCAGTTGGCTGGCGATGTACGAAAGGTCGGGTCGGTAGGTGACAGAGGCGAACAACAAGCACCCCAATTTCTGCTGGTACATTTGGAGTCTTGCGGGCGACAGAGGTTTGTTGTCCGCTTTGTAGTTGGCACTGGGGTTGCGGTAAGGAGTTGAGTGTGGTGCGGGTGAAATGTTGAAGCGTTCCCCCAGCTGCTCTGCGTATTTGGAGGCTGACAGATGAATTGCGTCTGGCGCGTAGGTGATGTTTAACCCCAGAAACTGTGTGACGTTGTGGTTGATGGTGATGTCAACGCGCTGCGCCAGGTTCTCTTCGAACTGATTAAGAAGCTTGTTGCAGGTGCCGGTGTACGGCAGGTCGTCGACGTAGACTGTCAGAAGAATGTAGTCACCGTTAAAGTGAAGGATCGTGCGGCAGCTGCCTGAAGCCGATCTCCAGGAAGATTTTGTGCAGATGCTGCTGCCAGAGAGGCGGCGCTTGCTCTATCCCGTAGATGGATTTCTTCAGTTGGCAGACCCTGGGGTCTCCTTCCCCGTAGGTATGTGGCTGTTCCACGAAGATGGTTGCATCCACCAACGCGTACAAGAACGCGTTCTTCACGTCGATTTGCCGCAGTGGTAGGTGCTTAGCGGCGGCAATGGCGAGTAGAATTCTGACGGAGGTGTGACGACCAACAGGAGCGAAGGTTTGATCGAAGTCGATGCCGTGGCGCCGATCGTACCCGCGTACGACCCAGCGTGCTTTGAAGCGCTCGATGGTGCCATCCGCGTTAGTTTTAAGACGGAAGACCCACTTTTCGCTTAGCACCCTCCTCCCCGTCACTGCTGCACGATCGACTAGGACCCATGTGTCGCGTGATTCCAGTGTTTGTAGCTCCGCGTCCATAGCAGCACGCCACTCCTTGGCGTGGGGACCGGTAAGGGCCTGGCGAGGGTTCTTGGGTTCGACGGCGCGCGTGAGAGTAGTGACAGACGTGTGTAGGCCGAGAAGCTGCAGGCCGGACACGGTGGTGGTGTTGCTGGTGGTGACCTCCACCACATCGTCATCGTCACTCTCGTGGGCAGTTGCGGCGGTGCTGGGCTCAGGTTGGCGACGTGATGGTCCTGGCGCGGGTGTGTCGTCGTCATCGTCGTCGCGCGGGCGAGGCGGAACGCCGGGATGTTCGTCGGCGGGATCGCGGTCGAGTGCTGCTGCTGCTGCTGCCTCGTCCTCTGGGGATGCAAAGCTGCGGCCGCTGTTGACATAGCCGCGTGCCTCGTTGCGACGCTCGTCTTTGATCCACTGATTCAGGGTGAGTCGCTCGTAGAAAAGAATATCACGCGCGGGAACAACCTCCTTGCTGTTAATGTCGAGAATGAGCCAGCCTTTGTGCTCGTTGCTGAGTCCCAAATGAATTCCCCAGCGCGCGCGGTGAGCGAACTTGCCAATTGTGGCTGAAGTCGGCCGATACTGCACCATGCACCCCCAAACCCTCAGCATGGAGGGGTCTCCCCTTGAGCCGGTCCACTTCATGTGCGGGGAAAGGTTGTCCCTGTTGGCCGTGGTGGAGAGAAGGTTGTGCAGGCGCACCGCGTGGTTCATCGCGTAGGGCCAGTACTTCTTGGGTAGGCCGGACTGATTCATGAGGGTGCTATTGACCCTCTCTGCGACGCCTTGCTACTGATGTGCGTAGGGGAGAGACATCTCATGCTTGATCCCTTTTTCAGTGAGGACGCTCTCCAGTTCGTAGCTGCGAAATTCCTTCGCCCCGTCACTCTGCCAATTTTTTAGCTTCCTCCCCGATTGACGTTGCGCATGTGCGAGCCAGATGCGCAGGACCTCTGGAGCCTTCGAGCGAGCATCGACGTTGGCGATCCAGACGTGGCGTGAGTAGGCGTCGATGAAGGTGAGCGTGTACTTTTCACCGTTGATGCCGTCGCAAGTGAGCACGATGAAGTCGCTGTACACCTTCTCTAACTTCTTGTAGCGATTGGTGCTTGGTTCCAGAGATGGGTAGGCGCTGTGAGAGAGAGCAGCTGTGGGGCAAACGGTGCAGGTGATTGGGCGTGAGGTGTTGTGTGGTTCTGTGCCATCGGAGCGCAGCAATGCTCCCGGAGGAAAAATCTTGGCGTGGAGTTAGTTAGCAAGTGTCGGGCGCGAGGGGTGGCCGAGCCGTTGATGCCAGAGATCGTCTTCGGCGTGAATGCCGGAGGTGCGCATGTAGCGTGCAAGATGCTCGGCTGCTTCCGCCTATATTTCTTGCGGAATATGGAGTATGGGTTCCTCCTCTTCTCCTGGTTTTGCTTCGTTGTCCGGCTCACCTGTTTCTGCTTCCGTCGCTGTTTCCCCTTCTGCAGGTACCGTCGTGAGATAGAGTGCGAGAAATTCGCGGTCGGGGATGATGTTGAGCGGAGTCCTTGTTCCTTCGATAAAGCGAGCAAACGGATCTGGACGGGAGATTGGACCAAGTGAATCACGCGGGGGAGTTGGTGGCACATTCCCCTCCTCAATCTCCGTCCAGGGATTGTTCCAGCGATAAGGTGAGCTTGGGGGTGAGCGAGTGCGCGGGGGCCTTCCGAGCGGAACGGCGACTCGTGGAGATTGTTCTCCGCACTCAACCCTCATTTCCCGTTCCATCTCTTCTTCTTCTTCTTCTTTGGTGAGCGGAGCATCCACGTATTCGTCTCCTCCCCATCCGCCTGTGTCGCCCCATCCGCCTCTATGCACTGTGCCGGATGCGCCAGTTGCGGATCCCCATGTTGCACCTTCCTCCGGTATGTAGTCATCGTCTCCCCATGCACCTCGTCGTGCTGATTCTCCGTCCCATCCGGCCGCGACGCGCTCTTCATACAGCTTTTGTTTCTTTTATGCCTTTGCTTGATCTTCCTCCTCCTTGACGCTCAGCTCTTCTTTTGCGTCAGAGTCTTTCCACCCTTTGTCGATCTCCTTGCGGTAGACGTCGCGGGTGTATGGGCGTGGGCGTCCTTCCTCGTCGAATGTTCCGATGTTTGCCTCTAGGACCCATCGGAGGGTTTCTGCGTGTGGCGTTGGGCGTTCTTGCCGCTGTTGACCAAGCCGTTCGTTTTCTTCGCCGAAGATGCGGTGAGTAGTCACGGCGAGTTCCATCTCGGTCATGCCCGTAGTTTCTGCCTCGGCGCTTTCCGCTTCCTGGATTGCCGCATAATCTCGCTCCACTTGTTATGTGCGGCTTGTCGTGGGTGTGTGGCAGGTGGTGCAGAGACCGTTGATGTCGGGCTCGTGCAGGTTGATTTCACGGGGATGAGGGCTGCCGCGAATCCACGGCCTCCCGTCTGGGTGCTGCCATGACCCTTTGTTCATGAAGGGGAAGTCGAGGGGGACGAGATCCACGAGCTCGTCGGATGAAGCCTGACAGCTCGGTATGTCGAAGTCCAGGACGTAGATGCCGTTGATCGAGCGAGCTCGTCCCAGGTATTTGTGCGACTCGGGGGGGGGGGGGGGGGGGGGGGGGTGTCCGGAGGAGCAAAGGTGAGGATGAGGTCGCGTGTATCCGGGGTCCGTGGCGAGCATGGCCCCGCAGTCTCGGAGTTGTCCTGCTGAGAGTAGGTTAAACCGAAGATCCGGGACGTAGAGCACGTCGTTGAACGAAATGTGAGTGTTACTGTCTCGTGCTTGCAAAACCACAATCCCTTGCGCGTTGGCGCGCAGCTGTTCGTTGTTAGCGACGGTGACGTAGATGGCGGGGGCGCGGCTGAGGTTCGAGACGTATCGCACAGATCCTACCATGTGCTGTCCGCAACAGCTGTCCAGGTACCAGGTGTTGTGGTTGTCGGTGTTGTTGTCACGCAGTAGTAGCGCGAGTCGCGGAGTCACCAGTGTCGCCTTGTAGCGTCCGTGGAAAAATGGATCTTCGTCTTCTTTCCATCCCATAGGTACGAAGTGCTGGTTGTCATGAGGCAGGCTTTCCCGCAGTGTTATTGGCTGATGCCAATCTTGATCGTCTTCGTCATAGCGGTAGTAGTGATCTTTTGTGAGAGGGTTGTTACACCCTTCTTCAGGTTGAATGAGCCCGCCGCGAAGTTCGTCCTCTTCGTCTGGTTCAGCAGCGAGAGGGCGAAGTCTTGCCGCCATGTTCGCAATCACGTTTCTAGGAGCTCCCGCTTGAGATCCTTGTCCTTGCTGTTGTTGGTGCTGTGCAGGGGGACGAAAGTTTTGATGCTGGGGCTGAGAATGACAATCGTCTTGTCGGCCGACCCAGTTGTTGTGGTGAGTGGAATTTGGGTGGCGATAGTTGGATCGGGATTTGCATCGATCCGTTGAGTGTTCGAAGACCTTGCATATTTTGCAATAATGACGCCTTGGTTGTCGTCGCTCTTCACGGTTGTCTGTGTAGAAGGCGAGGCGCTCTCGGCGCGGCGCGGAGCTTGTTCTGCTCGAGTCCATGTCCTGCTGTTCAGTCAGGAGAGCGGCGCATAGCGCGGCTTCAGAGATGATTCCGCGTTGTCGGAGTAGCGCTTTGCAGGGCTTCCACTCTGGCCCGAGTCCTTGAAGGACTATATTAACGAAGATCTCTTCTGAGATTGCGCTCCCATGCTTCTTGATCTGGTCACGGATGTTCCGACAGCGGTTAATATAATAGATTTCTTTCTCCCCGTGCCCCATCTTTGTCTCCATGAGTTGCTGCAGGAGCCTGCTGGCGGTGACCGAATCCTTCGGCTGATATACCTCAACGAGGTGCTTCCAGGCTTCCAAGGCTGGAGCGGCGCTCTCTTTGTAGGAGCGAATGCTAAGTTGTTCCGCAGGCGTTGTCAACATATATTTTATATGTGTTGTTTAGGTTAGTCTAGGTGTTACATTTCTACTTACTTGCATGATTAGGGTTTGCTATATCTAGGGTTGTACTTCACATTTTCTACCAATTCATTCTTATCGTAACATGGTATAGAGCTAGGTTTCCCTTAGGCGATTTTTCCCCTAGGCGATTTTTTCCCTTAGGCGAAATTTCTCTCGATAGTCTATGGGCCCACCACCCGCGCGCCTCGTAGCGACCCATAGCCCGAAGCGCCCTGCCCCGTAGAGCCCGAGTAGGTCGCGCCCCCCGTCGACATCGCGAGTCACCCGTTTCTGCCCTGCGCCCCACCCGTTTTTTGCCGAGCGTCACTCGGTTTTTAGCCCCGCGCCCCACTCGTTTTACCCCGTGTGTTGCTCCCCAGTCCTCTAGCGCGCAGCAGACGAACGCACGTAGCTGCGCGCGCAGCCTTAGTCGCACCCGCAGCTCCGCGCTAGTACGTCGTAGCTGCGCGCACGTGCAGCCCACCGTCGTAACCGGCCCCCAGACCTGAAATCCCCCTCAGAACCGCACAGAACCGCCGCCTTAACAGCTTCCCCACCTGAAAACCGCCGCCCCAGACCTGACAACCGCCGCCCCACCTGGAAACCTGCTGCCCCACCCGTTCCAGGCACCTCACCCGGGATCAGCCGCCCCACCCAGTCCTCTCCACCGCATTGAACCGCACAGAACTGCACATAACTGCACAGAACCGCACAGAACCGCCGCCTTAACAGCTTCCCCACCTGAAAACCACCGCCCCAGACCTGACAACCGCCACCCCACCTGGAAACCTGCTGCCCCACCCGTTCCAGGCACCTCACCCGGAATCAGCTGCCCCACCCAGTCCTCTCCACCGCATTGAACCTCACAGAACCGCACAGTACTGCACATAACCGCACAGAACTGCACAGAACCGCCGCCTCACCCGTAGCCCGCTGCCTTAACAGCTTCCCCACCTGAAACCTGCCTCCCCACGATCTACCACACCCGCCGTCAGTAGCCCCAGCCGATTACACTGCCGCCAGCTACACCAGCAGCAGCATAGGCTGCCCCCAGCGCACCAGCAGCAACGTAGGCTGCCCCCAGCAGAACCAGCAGAACCAACAGAACCAGCAGAACCAGCAGAACCAGCAGAACCAGCAGAACCAGCAGAACCAGCAGAACCAGCAGAACCAGCAGCAGCATAGGCTGCCGCCAGCACACTAGCAGCAACATAGGCTGCCCCCAGCGCACCAGCAGCAGCGTAGGCTGCCCCCAGCAGAACCAGAAGCGGCATAGGCTGCCACCAGCGCACCAGCAGCAGCATTGGCTGCCCCCAGCAAAACCAGTAGCAGCTAAGGCTGCCCCCAGCAGAGCCAGAAGCAGCATAGGCTGCCCCCAGCGAACCAGCAGCAGCATAGGCTGCCGCCAGAGCACCAGCAGCAGCAGCATAGGCTGCCCCCAGCGAACCAGCAGCAGCATAGGCTGCCCCCAGCGCACCAGCAGCAGCTTAGGCTACCGCCAGCGCACTAGCAGCAGCTTAGGCAACTGCCAGCGCACTAGCAGCAGCATTGGCTGCCCCCTGGAGAACCAGTAGCAGCCTAGGCTGCCTCTCAGCAGAACCAGAAGCAGCACAGGCTGCCCCCAGCGCACCAGCAGCAGCTTAGGCTGCCCCCAGCAGAACCAGCAGCAGCATAGGCTCACATGGCATGTACTAGGGTTCTACAGCAGCAGGGCCAGCCGCAGCACTCCCGTCAGTGGGGGCCTGCGGGTCCAAAGTGTGGCGCCCCCAGCAGTGGCTCAGCTAGCAGTGGGCGAGACGTCGGCCCCTGCGGGTACCGGGCCCTGACAGGCCCTGGTGCTGGCACTACCTGCTGGAGTCCTGACCACACTGCGTCCAGCTGCTACCGTCGACTCGACGACCTCCACCGTGAGCGTTTTGGTCCTCACGCTATTACACCGCACTGGCCTTCGCGCCTTCGCCAGCGCACTACTGCACCAGTTGAGTCTCACCTGCCTGGTCTAGGTGTCAACATATGTTTTATATGTGTTGTTTAGGTTAGTCTAGGTGTTACGTTTCTACTTACTTGCATGATTAGGGTTTGCTATATCTAGGGTTGTACTTCACATTTTCTATCAATTCATTCTTATCGTGACATGGTATAGAGCTAGGTTTCCCTTAGGCGATTTTTCCCCTAGGCGATTTTTTCCCTTAGGCGAAATTTCTCTCGATAGTCTATGGGCCCACCACCCGTGCGCCTCGTAGCGACCCATAGCCCGAAGCGCCCTGCCCCGTAGAGCCCGAGTAGGTCGCGCCCCCCCGTCGACATCGCGCGTCACCCGTTTCTGCCCTGCGCCCCACCCGTTTTTGCCGTGCGTCACTCGTTTTCTGCCCCGCGCCCCACTCGTTTTACCCCGCGCGTTTCCCCCCAGCCCTCTAGCGCGCAGCAGACGAACGCGCGTAGCTGCGCGCGCAGCCTTAGTCGCACCCGCAGCTTCGCGCTAGTACGTCGCGGCCGCGCGCACGTGCAGCCCACCGTCTTAACCGCCCCCCAGACCTGAAAACCCGCCATTACAGACCTGAAAACCGCCGCCGAACTTGGAAACCCGCCGCCCCAGACCTGAAAACCGCCGCTCCAGACCTGACAACCGCCGCCCCACCTGGAAACCTGCTGCCCCACCCGTTCCAGGCACCTCACCCGGGATCAGCCGCCCCACCCAGTCCTCTCCACCGCATTGAACCGCACAGAACTGCACATAACTGCACAGAACCGCACAGAACCGCCGCCTTAACAGCTTCCCCACCTGAAAACCACCGCCCCAGACCTGACAACCGCCGCCCCACCTGGAAACCTGCTGCCCCACCCGTTCCAGGCACCTCACCCGGAATCAACTGCCCCACCCAGTCCTCTCCACCGCATTGAACCTCACAGAACCGCACAGTACTGCACATAACCGCACAGAACTGCACAGAACCGCCGCCTCACCCGTAGCCCGCTGCCTCCCCACGACCTACCACACCCGCCGTCAGTAGCCCCAGCCGATTACACTGCCGCCAGCTACACCAGCAGCAGCATAGGCTGCCCCCAGCGCACCAGCAGCAACGTAGGCTGCCCCCAGCAGAACCAGCAGAACCAGCAGAACCAGCAGAACCAGCAGAACCAGCAGAACCAGCAGAACCAGCAGAACCAGCAGAACCAGCAAAACCAACAGAACCAGCAGAACCAGCAGAACCAGCAGAACCAGCAGAACCAGCAGAACCAGCAGAACCAGCAGCAGCATAGGCTGCCCCCAGCGAACCAGCAGCAGCATAGGCTGCCCCCAGCGCACCAGCAGCAGCTTAGGCTACCGCCAGCGCACCAGCAGCAGCTTAGGCAACTGCCTGCGCACTAGCAGCAGCATTGGCTGCCCCCTGGAGAACCAGTAGCAGCCTAGGCTGCCTCTCAGCAGAACCAGAAGCAGCACAGGCTGCCCCCAGCGCACCACCAGCAGCTTAGGCTGCCCTCAGCAGAACCAGTAGCAGCATAGGCTCACATGGCATGTACTAGGGTTCTACAGCAGCAGGGCCAGCCGCAGCACTCCCGTCAGTTGGGGCCTGCGGGTCCAAAGTGTGGCGCCCCCAGCAGTGGCTCAGCTAGGAGTGGGCGAGACGTCGGCCCCTGCGGGTACCGGGCCCTGACAGGCCCTGGTGCTGGCACTACCTGCTGGAGTCCTGACCACACTGCGTCCAGCTGCTACCGTCGACTCGACGACCTCCACCGTGAGCGTTTTGGTCCTCACGCTATTACACCGCACTGGCCTTCGCGCCTTCGCCAGCGCACTACTGCACCAGTTGAGTCTCACCTGCCTGGTCTAGGACCCTTTCCGGCTGCACGAGTAGAGACCTGTGTTTCCAGTCTTGGTGCGTGTGTTGTTTCCAGTCCCGGCGCCTCTGAGGGTCTTTGTGTAGAAGCTGCAGCTACCACTAGTCTAGCACTAGCCTTTGTAGCTGGTTCGGGTGCGACCCCACAGACTGCACAGCTTTCCTTCACCCTAGATTCTGGAGCGTCCAGCTGTTTCTTTCGCGACTGTACCGACCTCACACCACTGCGCACTCCAGTCACTGTCGCCTTGGCTGACCCCTCTGTGGGACGTGTAGTTGCTAGCAGCACCACCACTCTTCCGTGTCCGGCGGCTCCCTCAGGTTTTCTTACAGGTTACTACACCCCCTCGTTCTCTAGGAACTTGGTGGGTGTCAGTCACCTTCACGACCTAGGCGTAGTCACTACTTTCCCACTGGACGAGCCTGTTGCCTCCTGCACTGTCGGTGCCACTGGGGCGCCCCTGGCCACATTCCACAGAGAGCCGGGATCTGGTCTGTACTCACTACACACTGGGTCCCACCACACTGAGTCGGGTCAGGTCAGGTCAGGTCAGGTAGCTGCTGTGTCGTGTGACTGTCGGTCCCTCACCCACCCGTCGGTCCTCTGGCACCATCGTCTAGGTCACCCGTCGTTCCCGCGTCTTAGTAGGATGGCACGTTACCGTCTGGTCTCAGGTCTCCCAGGGTCGCTTGCACCGCTTCCCCGCTCGCCTGCGCCGCTGTGCACTCCTTGCGTCGAGGGTCGGCAGCGCGCTGCCCCTCACTCCTCCTCGTTCCCCCCCACCACGGCTCCCTTCGAGACCCTGCACTTGGACGTCTGGGGCCCCTCTCCGGTCCTTGGCCCACGTCAGGAGCGCTACTTCCTGATTGTGGTGGACGACTACTCCCGCTACACCACGGTTTTCCCCTTGCGACGGAAGGCCGACGTGCCTACCGTCCTCGAGCCGTGGCTACTAGCGTGGGGTGGCGCCCAGGGCCTGTGTGGGCTTCGCCTACACTCGGACCGTGGTGGTGAGTTTTCTTCCACTCGCCTGGAGACGTTCTGTCAGGGTCGGGGGATCATCCAGTCTTACACGCTACCAGCATCACCGCAGCAGAACGGGGTAGCCGAGCGACGCATCGGCCTGGTCATGGAGGTTGCCCGGACCTCCATGTGCCATGCCGGTGCCCCCCAGTTCTTGTGGCCCCAGGCAGTCCGCTACGCCGCGCACCAGCTGAACCTGTGGCCCAGTGACGCACGGCCAAGGGTGACGCCGGTCTCCCTTTGGACAGGTTCTCCGGGCGTAGCAGCTGACTTCCGCGTCTGGGGTTGTCTGGCTCACGTTCGCGCCCCTGGCGCGAACAAGTTGTCTCCGCGCACTCGTGCCTGCGTCTTTCTTGGCTTCCCTTTGGACGCCTCCGGCTGGGTGTTCTACGACCCGGTCACCTACCAGTTCTTCGCTTCGCAGGACGTCACGTTCGACGAGTCTGTCTGTTACTACAGGAGTCGCCCCCACCGAGGTACTGAGGCCTTTTCCCCCCCGCTGTTCCTCACCCTTGAGCCCCCACCAGTCGCCCCGGTAGCCCCCCCCCCTTCGCGTCCTGCCCCGTCAGGTGTGTCGCACGTCACTCCACAGTCTTCCCCCCCGCAGCGTCCAGTCCCTGTCGTGTCTGGGGGTGCGGGAGGTGCAGTTGCGGAGGGTGAGGGTACTGGGGCTGCAGGAGCTGGTGGTGTCGGCTCTGGGGGTGCAGGGGTTGTGGGCGTGGAGGTCACTCCTGTGGAGGACACGGCAGCCTCGACTCGGCGGCCTCGCCCTGCCTCACCCCCTGGCTTCCCGTCCGTCCCGCAGTTTCCTCCTCCTTCTTCTCTGCGGTCGGTTGCTGCGGAGCCTGGGGGTGTTCCTGCGGGAGGTACTGGAGGCCTCGGGGGTGTCGGTGGTGGCGGTGCTGGTTCTGGGGGTGCTGGAGCTGGAGGCACTGGCACTGTGGCGCCTACACCGCGCACTGTACGTTTCCTGACCCGTGAGCAGCGTCTCCTCCGGTTGGAGAGGGAGGAGCGTGAGCGATTTGAGAGGGCACAGCAGCAGCAGCAGCAGCAGCAGCAGCAGCAGCAGCAGCAGCAGCAGCAGCAGCAGCAGCAGCAGGAGAGAGTAGAGGAGGAGTCACAGCAGCAGCACGAGAGGGTAGCGCAGGAGTCCCGGTCGCAGCAGCGGGTGCAGCTGCAGCCGCAGCAGGAGAGGGTAGAGGAGGAGTCACGGCCGCACCAGGAGAGGGTAGAGCAGGAGTCCCGCCCGCAGCAGCAGGTGCAGTTACAGACACAGCAGGAGAGAGTAGAGGAGCAGTCACGGCCGCACCAGGAGAGGGTAGAGCAGGAGTCCCACCCGCAGCAGCAGGTGCAGTTACAGACGCAGCAGGAGAGAGTAGAGGAGGAGTCACGGCAGCAGCAGGAGAGGGTAGCGCATGAGTCCCGGTCGCAGCAGCGGGTACAGCTGCAGCCGCAGCAGGAGAGGGCAGAGGCGGAGCCACAGGAGCAGCAGCAGGGGCCGGTACCGTCGCAGCAGACGCCAGAGGAGGCGGAGCAGCAGCGACTGCGACTACGCGACCTCCCCGACCCAGCACCTGCACGCTTTGTTCGTGGTCCCCTACCGTCCCCTCCTGTTCCACCAGTTGAGTCCCTTTCCTCCTCCCAGTGGACTCGTCGTCCTCCCCTCAGTCGTGCTGTGTCTCCACAGCCCCGTCGGTCCCGTTACCGTGCAGACGGTCCGTTTCACCTTGTTCTCCGCTCTCGTGTTCCACCTCCTCCTATCCTTCCACAACCCCCTGAGTCGTCCCTCACTGTGCTTCACGACCCGTTGTCCGACTACCTCCGTGCCTCCCGTCCTGTCGTCTCCCGTGTTTTGTCCGCGTTGGTCACTCACCCGACTGCACCTCTGTCGTCTGTCTCAGCACTTGTTACCACTGTCTCTGGCTTTGCCTCTTCCCACCGCCTTGACTACGCCGCTCACTTGGTGAGTGGCCCTGCACGTTCTCCGTCCTCTGGGGGTGCTCCTGTCTTTCCCCTGGAGGTCGTAGAGGACAGGCAGTTCGAGCTTGGTTTCCTTGCGGCCGCTGTTCCTCATCTCTGCGCCATGCTGCTTGCCTCTGAGGGGGATCCAGACGCCCTTGACATCCCGATCCCTCGCACTCACGCCGAGGCGGTCTCGGGAGCCTGGGCTTCGTACTGGATAGCAGCTGAGGAGGCAGAGATGGCATCTTATAGGTCCACAGGCACTTACGTCGACGCAGTCCCACCACCTGGGACGAATGTCGTCAGTGGCCGATGGCTCTACAAGGTGAAGCGGCCGCCTGGATCACCACCTGTGTTCAAGGCGCGCTATGTTGCGAGAGGCTTCAGTCAGCGAGAGGGGGTGGACTTCTTCCAGACCTTCGCTCCCACCCCGAAGATGAGTACTCTTCGGGTGTTGCTGCATATTGCAGCCCAGCGCGACTACGAGTTGCACTCCTTGGACTTTTCCACCGCGTTCCTTCAGGGGAGCCTGCACGAGCAGATCTGGCTGCGTCGCCCGCCTGGCTTCACTGGCTCTTTCCCACCTGGGACCCAGTGGCAGCTGCGTCGACCAGTCTACGGCCTGCGTCAGGCCCCACGTGAGTGGCACGACACACTTCGCTCGACCCTTGCAGCTCTTGACTTCTTTCCGTCGTCTGCTGACCCGTCACTGTTCGTTCGCCGTGGCTCGACCCCGTTCTTTGTCCTGGTCTACGTCGACGACCTAGTGTTCGCCACTCCCGACCGACGCGCGCTGGCCTCCGTGAAGGAGGAACTGCAGAGGAGACACACTTGCACTGACCTTGGTGAGCTGCAGCACTACCTTGGCCTGCAGATCACCAGGGACAGGGCAGCTCGCACCATTACGCTGACTCAGTCGCATATGGTCGAGCAGATCCTCACGCGGTTTCGCTTCCCGTTCTCCAAGGTACAGCTCACCCCTCTTGGTGTGGATCATGGGCTCACGGCTCCACCTTCGGACGAGTCATTTGAGTCCAGTGGTCCATATCCTGAGCTGGTGGGTTGTCTCATGTACCTGATGACCTGTACTCGCCCAGACCTAGCTTACCCTCTTAGCGTCCTTGCGCGCTTTGTTGCGCCTGGGAGACACCGACCTTCCCACTGGTACGCTGCTAAGAGGGTGGCGAAGTATGTGGCGAGTACATCAGGCATGGGACTTGTCCTTGGAGGGAAGCAGCCAGTTACACTCACAGGTTACTCGGACTCGTCGTGGGCCGACGACGCGGAGACGCGTCGGTCTACACAGGGGTACTCCTTTAGCCTCGGGGCAGGTGCTGTTTCGTGGCGGTCGACTCGGGCGTCGTCCGTCGCCGGTTCCAGCTGTGAGGCAGAGGTGTACGCTGCGGCCATGGCCGCTCAGGAGCTTCGCTGGCTGTCTTTCCTTCTCACCGACCTTGGTGAGCGGCCTCGCTCTCCCCCAGTCTTGGTCGCCGACAACAGGTCTGCTGTCCTGTTGTGTGAGGAGCCCCGACTGGTTGGGAAGGCGAAGCACATCCAGCTTCGTTACTTCCTTCTGCGTGAGTTGCAGCAGCGTGGACAGGCACTCGTTCGACGTGTGGTCTCTGAGGCCAACACGACAGATATCTTCACCAAGGCGTTGCCGCCTTGTGACCACCAGCGTTTCTGCACCCAGCTTGGCCTTGTGCCTGCCCGTCCTCACTTGCTTGCTTAGAGATGCCTTGTCCTGCATGTCTTGTACTCTTGCATCTCTTTATATTTGCTATATACCTGCATGTGGACTGGCCTTGTGGCCCCTTGCTTGCTCTCGGAGTGTGTGGTGACTTTGAGCTCCACCCTGAGATTTGTCTTGTTCTTGTAGACTGGTCTTGTGACTGTTGCTTGCTCTTGTTGTTTCTACAGGACTTCCGTCACCTAGACTATGGGGGTGTGTCAACATATATTTTATATGTGTTGCTTAGGTTAGTCTAGGTGTTACATTTCTACTTACTTGCATGATTAGGGTTTGCTATATCTAGGGTTGTACTTCACATTTTCTACCAATTCATTCTTATCGTAACAGGCGTCATATTGCAAAGCAGCACACTGTATGCCATGAGGGACTCGCTGTAATACTGAGCCCTGGAGTCGTCGGTGTCTTCCACCAGTTTTGCGTAGGAGCCGTCGAAGTAATGGTAGATCTGCGCTGTTTGTAGGAGGAGCTCAAGCTCGAAACTCCATGTATAGAAGTCCTTGCCGTCAAATGCGGAAGTAGTCTTAATTTTTGAAACGCTGAGAAAGCGTGCTTGCGCAGAGTTGATAACTTCATCACTTGGACGGGGGGCAGTTGTTGTTGATTTGTCTGTGTCGAGGGAGAAGGTGTGCGCGGCGGTATCACGTCTTTTTGCGGCCGGTTGTCCAGGTTGAAATGGTTGGGAAGAGGTTCCCGCATCGCCTTTGCGCAGTTCTTGGAGGTCTTTCTCCATAGTTGATAGTCGCGAAAATTACTGCTCGAGTGCGGCAGTGCTGATCGTGGTTGTCGCCTCATTTGTCGCAGCCAAGTTGGTTTGTCCTTCGGCCATCGGATTTGCTTGGCCTCCGGATCTTCCGGCGATCTTGGTCTTGGATCGTGTGCCGCTCGCCAGATCTTGGTTCGGCGTATTTCACGGAAGTGAAGTTGGAAGAACATGAGTAGCTCTCATACCATGTTACAATCCCAAGTGGGACTTAGCACACGGCAAGTCCGCCGGCCGCCGGCCGCCACACCGGAAGGCCGCCACACCGGAGGGCCGCCGTCCGCCACACGGCAAGGCCGCCGGCCGCCGGCCGCCACACCGGAAGGTTATCGGCCGCCGCACGGCAAGGCCGCCGGCCGCCGCACGGCAAGGCCGCCGGCCGCCGGCCGCCGCACGGCAAGGCCGCCGGCCGCCGCACGGCAAGGCCGTCGGCCGCCGCACGGCAAGGTCGCCGGCTGTTGGCCGCCACACGGCAGCCGGTCGCCACACGGCAATGCCGCCGGCCGGCACACGGGAAGGCCGCTGGTTTCCGGCCGCCGGCCGCCACACGGCAAGGCCGCCGGCCGCCACACGGCAAGGTCGCCAGCCGCCGGCCGCCACACGGTAAGGTTGTCAGCCGCCGGCCGCCACACGGCAAGGCCGCCGGCACACACGGCAAGGCTGCCGGCCGCCGGCCGCCACACGGCAAGGCCACCGGCCGTCGGCCGCCACACCGGAAGGCCGCCGCCCCCCACACGGCAAGGCCGCCAGCCGCCGGCCGCCACACGGCAAGGGCCGCCAGCCGCCGGCCGCCACACGGCAAGGCCGCGGGCCGCCACACGGCAAGGCCGCCGGCCGCCGGCGGCCACACGGCAAGGCCGCCGGCCGCCGGCCGCCACACGGCAAGGCCGCCGGCCGCCGGCCGCCACAGGGCAAGGCCGCCGGCCGCCGGCCGCCACACGGCAAGGCCGCCGGCCGTCACACGGCAAGGCCGCTGGCCGCCGGCCGCCAACCGGCAAACCCGCCGCTGGCCGCCGGCCGCCAACCGGCAAGGCCGCCGGCCGCCACACGGCAAGGCCGCCGGCCGTCTCACGGCAAGGCCGCCGGCCGCCACACGGCAAGGCCGCCGGCTGCCAGCCGCCGGCCGCCACACGGCAAGGCCGCCGGCCGCCGTCCGCCACACGGCAAGGCCGCCGGCCGCCGGCCGCCAACCGGCAAGGCCGCCGGCCGTCACACGGCAAGGCCGCCGGCCGCCGGCCGCCCCTCGGCAAGGCCGCCGGCCGCCACGCGGCAAGGCCGCCGGCCGCCGGCCGCCACGCGGCAAGGCCGCCGGCCGCCGGCCGCCACCCGGCAAGGCCGCCGGCCGCCGGCCGCCAACCGGCAAGGCCGCCGGCCGCCGGCCGCCGGCCGCCACACGGCAAGGCCGCCGGCCGCCGGCCGCCACACGGCAAGGCCGCCGGCCGCCGGCCGCCGGCCGTCTCACGGCAAGGCTGCCGGCCGCCGGCCGCCACACGGCTGTCAAACTATACTTGTTATAGTTTGTTAGTTTAGTCTAGGTGTTACATTGAGTTATGTTGTAGAGGGTATAACCCCCCTTAGGGTTTGCTATATCCTCCCTTGTACTGCTTGTTTCTACTCATTCATTATTCCAGTTCTATCTTTGACTTGGTATAGAGCTTAGTTCGTTCCCATGGGCCCACCTCCGTACGCCCCGTTCGTTACTCGATAGCCGCCCGTAGCGCGCTCGCCGCCCGTTGGCTCGCTCGTTTTAGGGATTCACATGCTAGCCGCTTGGTAGCCGCCCGTTAGCCGCCCGTCCACCGTCCGTTCGCCGTCCGTTAGCCGTCCGTTAACGCCCTCGGCAGGTCCCGTCACCCCACGGGCCGTAGCGCGGCCCCCGCGGGCCTTCGTCCGTCCCGTAGCACGCCGCCCCCCCCCCCCCCCCCCCCCCCGTGGGCGCTCCCGTTCGTCCTTAGCGCGCCCCCCCACGGGCGCTCCCGTTCGTCCTTAGCGTGGCCCCCGCGGGCGCACTCGTCCGTCCCGTAGCGCACGCCCCCCCACGGGCGCTCTCGTTCGTCCTTAGCGCGGCCCCCACGGGCGCCACACGGCAAGGCCGCCGACCGTCACACGGCAAGGCCGCCGGCCGCCGGCCGCCAACCGGCAAGGCCGCCAGCCGTCACACGGCAAGGCCGCCGGCCGCCGGCCGCCACACGGCAAGGCCGCCGGCCGCCACACGGCAAGGCCGCCGGCCGCCACACGGCAAGGCCGCCGGCCGCCGGCCGCCACACGGCAAGGCCGCCGGCCGCCACACGGCAAGGCCGCCGGCCGCCGGCCGCCACACGGCAAGGCCGCCGGCCGCCACACGGCAAGGCCGCCGGCCGCCACACGGCAAGGCCGCCGGCCGCCACACGGCAAGGCCGCCGGCCGCCACACGGCAAGGCCGCCGGCCGCCACACGGCAAGGCCGCCGGCCGCCACACGGCAAGGCCGCCGGCCGCCACACGGCAAGGCCGCCGGCCGCCACACGGCAAGGCCGCCGGCCGCCACACGGCAAGGCCGCCGGCCGCCGGCCGCCAACCGGCAAGGCCGCCGGCCGTCACACGGCAAGGCCGCCGGCCGCCGGCCGCCCCTCGGCAAGGCCGCCGGCCGCCGGCCGCCAACCGGCAAGGCCGCCGGCCGCCCCTCGGCAAGGCCGCCGGCCGCCGGCCGCCGGCCGCCAACCGGCAAGGCCGCCGGCCGCCCCTCGGCAAGGCCGCCGGCCGCCACACGGCAAGTCCGCCGGCCGCCAACCGGCAAGGCCGCCGGCCGCCACACGGCAAGGCCGCCGGCCGCCACACGGCAAGGCCGCCGGCCGCCGGCCGCCAACCGACAAGGCCGCCGGCCGCCGGCCGCCACACGGCAAGGCCGCCGGCCGTCGGCCGCCAACCGGCAAGGCCGCCGGCCGCCACACGGCAAGGCCGCCGGCCGCCGGCCGCCAACCGGCAAGGCCGCCGGCCGCCGGCCGCCACACGGCAAGGCCGCCAGCCGCCGGCCGCCAACCGGCAAGGCCGCCGGCCGCCACACGGCAAGGCCGCCGGCCGCCGGCCGCCAACCGGCAACGCCGCCGGCCGCCGGCCGCCGGCAGCCAACCGGCAACGCCGCCGGCCGCCGGCCGCCGTCCGCCAACCGGCAAGGCCGCCGGCCGCCGGCCGCCAACCAGCAAGGCCGCCGGCCGCCGCACGGCAAGGCCGCCGGCCGCCGGCCGCCACACGGCAAGGCCGCCGGCCGCCGCACGGCAAGGCCGCCGGCCGCCGCACGGCAAGGCCGCCGGCCGCCGGCCGCCAACCGGCAAGGCCGCCGGCCGCCGCACGGCAAGGCCGCCGGCCGCCGCACGGCAAGGCCGCCGGCCGCCGGAGCCGCACGGCAAGGCCGCCGGCCGCCACACGGCAAGGCCGCCGGCCGCCGGCCGCCAACCGGCAAGGCCGCCGGCCGCCGGCCGCCACACGGCAAGGCCGCCGGCCGCCGGCCGCCAACCGGCAAGGCCGCCGGCCGCCACACGGCAAGGCCGCCGGCCGCCGGCCGCAGGCCGCCACACGGCAAGGCCGCCGGCCGCCAACCGGCAAGGCCGCCGGCCGTCACACGGCAAGGCCGCCGGCCGCCGGCCGCCAATCGGAAAGGCCGCCGGCCGCCACACGGCAAGGCCGCCGGCCGCCACACGGCAAGGCCGCCGGCCGCCACACGGCAAGGCCGCCGGCCGCCGGCCGCCACACGGCAAGGCCGCTGGCCGCCACACGGCAAGGCCGCCGGCCGCCCGCCGCCGGCCGTCACACGGCAAGGCCGCCGGCCGCCACACGGCAAGGCCGCCGGCCGCCGGCCGCCACACGGCAAGGCCGCCGGCCGCCGGCCGCCAACCGGCAAGGCCGCCGGCCGCCGGCCGCCACACGGCAAGGCCGCCGGCCGCCGGCCGCGAACCGGCAAGGCCGCCGGCCGCCGGCCGCCACACGGCAAGGCCGCCGGCCGCCACACGGCAAGGCCGCCGGCCGCCGGCCGCCAACCGACAAGGCCGCCGGCCGCCGGCCGCCACACGGCAAGGCCGCCGGCCGTCGGCCGCCAACCGGCAAGGCCGCCGGCCGTCACACGGCAAGGCCGCCGGCCGTCACACGGCAAGGCCGCCGGCCGCCGGCCGCCACACGGCAAGGCCGCCGGCTGCCGGCCGCCGGCCGTCTCACGGCAAGGCTGCCGGCCGCCGGCAGCCACACGGCAAGGCCGCCGGCCGCAGGCCGCCGGCCGCCACACGGCAAGGCCGCCGGCCGCCACACGGCAAGGCCGCCGGCCGCCCCACGGCAAGGCCGCCGCCCGCCGGCCGCCAACCGGCAAGGCCGCCGGCCGCCACACGGCAAGGCCGCCGGCCGCCGGCCGCCAACCGGCAAGGCCGCCGGCCGCCGGCCGCCACACGGCAAGGCCGCCGGCCGCCGGCCGCCACAAGGAAAGGCCGACGGCTGCCGGCCGCCAACCGGCAAGGCCGCCGGCCGCCGCACGGCAAGGCCGCCGGCCGCCGGCCGCCGCACGGCAAGGCCGCCGGCCGCCGGCCGCCAACGGGCAAGGCCGCCGGCTGTCACACGGCAAGGCCGCCGGCCGCCAACCGGCAAGGCCGCCGGCCGCCACACGGCAAGGCCGCCGGCCGCCACACGGCAAGGCCGCCGGCCGCCGGCCGCCACACGGCAAGGCCGCCGGCCGCCGGCCGCCACACGGCAAGGCCGCCGGCCGCCGGCCGCCACACGGCAAGGCCGCCGGCCGCCACACGGCAAGGCCGCCGGCCGCCGGCCGCCAACCGGCAAGGCCGCCGGCCGCCGGCCGCCACACGGCAAGGCCGCCAGCCGCCGGCCGCCAACCGGCAAGGCCGCCGGCCGCCACACGGCAAGGCCGCCGGCCGCCGGCCGCCAACCGGCAACGCCGCCGGCCGCCGGCCGCCGGCCGCCAACCGGCAACGCCGCCGGCCGCCGGCCGCCGTCCGCCAACCGGCAAGGCCGCCGGCCGCCGGCCGCCAACCAGCAAGGCCGCCGGCCGCCGCACGGCAAGGCCGCCGGCCGCCGGCCGCCGCACGGCAAGGCCGCCGGCCGCCGCACGGCAAGGCCGCCGGCCGCCGGCCGCCAACCGGCAAGGCCGCCGGCCGCCGCACGGCAAGGCCGCCGGCCGCCGCACGGCAAGGCCGCCGGCCGCCGGAGCCGCACGGCAAGGCCGCCGGCCGCCACACGGCAAGGCCGCCGGCCGCCGGCCGCCAACCGGCAAGGCCGCCGGCCGCCGGCCGCCACACGGCAAGGCCGCCGGCCGCCGGCCGCCAACCGGCAAGGCCGCCGGCCGCCACACGGCAAGGCCGCCGGCCGCCGGCCGCAGGCCGCCACACGGCAAGGCCGCCGGCCGCCAACCGGCAAGGCCGCCGGCCGTCACACGGCAAGGCCGCCGGCCGCCGGCCGCCAATCGGAAAGGCCGCCGGCCGCCACACGGCAAGGCCGCCGGCCGCCACACGGCAAGGCCGCCGGCCGCCACACGGCAAGGCCGCCGGCCGCCGGCCGCCACACGGCAAGGCCGCCGGCCGCCACACGGCAAGGCCGCCGGCCGCCCGCCGCCGGCCGTCACACGGCAAGGCCGCCGGCCGCCACACGGCAAGGCCGCCGGCCGCCGGCCGCCACACGGCAAGGCCGCCGGCCGCCGGCCGCCAACCGGCAAGGCCGCCGGCCGCCGGCCGCCACACGGCAAGGCCGCCGGCCGCCGGCCGCGAACCGGCAAGGCCGCCGGCCGCCGGCCGCCACACGGCAAGGCCGCCGGCCGCCACACGGCAAGGCCGCCGGCCGCCACACGGCAAGGCCGCCGGCCGCCGGCAGCCACACGGCAAGGCCGCCGGCCGCCGCACGGCAAGGCCGCCGGCCGCCGGCCGCCAACCGGCAAGGCCGCCGGCCGTCACACGGCAAGGCCGCCGGCCGCCGGCCGCCAACCGGCAAGGCCGCCGGCCGCCACACGGCAAGGCCGCCGGCCGCCGGCCGCCACACGGCAAGGCCGCCGGCCGCCGGCCGCCACACGGCAAGGCCGCCGGCCGCCGGCCGCCACACGGCAAGGCCGCCGGCCGCCGGCCGCCACACGGCAAGGCCGCCGGCCGCCGGCCGCCACACGGCAAGGCCGCCGGCCGCCGGCCGCCACACGGCAAGGCCGCCGGCCGCCGGCCGCCACACGGCAAGGCCGCCGGCCGCCGGCCGCCAACCGGCAAGGCCGCCAACCGGCAAGGCCGCCGGCCGCCGGCCGCCACACGGCAAGGCCGCCGGCCGCCACACGGCAAGGCCGCCGGCCGCCGGCCGCCACACGGAAAGGCCGACGGCTGCCGGCCGCCACACGGCAAGGCCGCCGGCCGCCAACCGGCAAGGCCGCCGGCCGCCGGCCGCCGGCCGCCGCACGGCAAGGCCGCCGGCCGCCGGCCGCCAACCGGCAAGGCCGCCGGCCGCCGGCCGCCAACCGGCAAGGCCGCCGGCTGTCACACGGCAAGGCCGCCGGCCGCCAACCGGCAAGGCCGCCGGCCGCCACACGGCAAGGCCGCCGGCCGCCACACGGCAAGGCCGCCGGCCGCCGGCCGCCACACGGCAAGGCCGCCGGCCGCCGGCCGCCACACGGCAAGGCCGCCGGCCGCCGGCCGCCAACCGGCAAGGCCGCCGGCCGCCACACGGCAAGGCCGCCAGCCGCCGGCCGCCAACCGGCAAGGCCGCCGGCCGCCACACGGCAAGGCCGCCGGCCGCCGGCCGCCAACCGGCAACGCCGCCGGCCGCCGTCCGCCAACCGGCAAGGCCGCCGGCCGCCGGCCGCCAACCAGCAAGGCCGCCGGCCGCCGCACGGCAAGGCCGCCGGCCGCCGCACGGCAAGGCCGCCGGCCGCCGCACGGCAAGGCCGCCGGCCGCCGCACGGCAAGGCCGCCGGCCGCCGGCTGCCGGAGCCGCACGGCAAGGCCGCCGGCCGCCACACGGCAAGGCCGCCGGCCGCCACACGGCAAGGCCGCCGGTTGCCAACCGGCAAGGCCGCCGGCCGCCGGCCGCCACACGGCAAGGCCGCCGGCCGCCGGCCGCCACACGGCAAGGCCGCCGGCCGCCGGCCGCAGGCCGCCACACGGCAAGGCCGCCGGCCGCCAACCGGCAAGGCCGCCGGCCGTCACACGGCAAGGCCGCCGGCCGCCGGCCGCCAATCGGAAAGGCCGCCGGCCGCCACACGGCAAGGCCGCCGGCCGCCACACGGCAAGGCCGCCGGCCGCCCGCCGCCGGCCGCCACACGGCAAGGCCGCCGGCCGCCGGCCGCCACACGGCAAGGCCGCCGGCCGCCGGCCGCGAACCGGCAAGACCGCCGGCCGCCGGCCGCCACACGGCAAGGCCGCCGGCCGCCACACGGCAAGGCCGCCAGCCGCCGGCAGCCACACGGCAAGGCCGCCGGCCGCCGCACGGCAAGGCCGCCGGCCGCCGGCCGCCAACCGGCAAGGCCGCCGGCCGTCACACGGCAAGGCCGCCGGCCGCCGGCCGCCAACCGGCAAGGCCGCCGGCCGCCACACGGCAAGGCCGCCGGCCGCCGGCCGCCACACGGCAAGGCCGCCGGCCGCCGGCCGCCACAAGGCAAGGCCGCCGGCCGCCGGCCGCCAACCGGCAAGGCCGCCGGCCGCCACACGGCAAGGCCGCCGGCCGCCGGCCGCCAACCGGCAAGGCCGCCGGCCGCCGGCCGCCGCACGGCAAGGCCGCCGGCCGCCGCACGGCAAGGCCGCCGGCCGCCGCACGGCAAGGCCGCCGGCCGCCGCACGGCAAGGCCGCCGGCCGCCGCACGGCAAGGCCGCCGGCCGCCGCACGGCAAGGCCGCCGGCCGTCGCACGGCAAGGCCGCCGGCCGCCAGCCGCGCCGGCCGCCAGCTGCGCCGGCCGCCGCGCGGCAAGCCGCCGGCCGCCGGCCGCCACACGGCAAGGCCGCCGGCCGTCGGCCGCCAACCGGCAAGGCCGCCGGCCGCCACACGGCAAGGCCGCCGGCCGCCGGCCGCCACACGGCAAGGCCGCCGGCCGCCGGCCGCCAACCGGCTAGGCCGCCGGCCGCCGGCCGCCAACCGGCAAGGCCGCCGGCCGCCGGCCGCCACACGGCAAGGCCGCCGGCTGCCGGCCGCCAACCGGCAATGCCGCCGGCCGCCACACGGCAAGGCCGCCGGCCGCCACACTGCAAGGCCGCCGGCCGCCGGCCGCAGGCCGCCACACGGCAAGGCCGCCGGCCGCCGGCCGCCACACGGCAAGGCCGCCGGCCGCCGGCCGCCACACGGCAAGGCGGCCGGCCGCCGGCCGCCACACGGCAAGGCGGCCGGCCGCCGGCCGCCAACCGGCAAGGCCGCCGGCCGCCACACGGCAAGGCCGCCGGCCGCCGGCCGCCACACGGCAAGGCCGCCGGCCGCCGGCCGCCACACGGCAAGGCCGCCGGCCGCCGGCCGCCACACGGCAAGGCCGCCGGCCACCGGCCGCCGGCCGTCTCACGGCAGAGCCGCCGGCCGCCGGCCGTCACACGGTAAGGCCGCCGGCCGCCAGCCGCCACACGGCAAGGCCGCCGGCCGCCAACCGGCAAGGCCGCCGGCCGCCGGCCGCCAACCGGCAAGGCCGCCGGCCGCCACACGGCAAGGCCGCCGGCCGCCGGCCGCCAACCGGCAAGGCCGCCAACCGGCAAGGCCGCCGGCCGCCGGCCGCCACACGGCAAGGCCGCCGGCCGCCGGCCGCCACACGGCAAGGCCGCCGGACGCCGGCCGCCACACGGCAAGGCCGCCGGCCGCCGGCCGCCACACGGCAAGGCCGCCGGCCGCCACACGGCAAGGCCGCCGGCCGCCGGCCGCCACACGGCAAGGCCGCCGGCCGCCGGCCGCCACACGGCAAGGCCGCCGGCCGCCACACGGCAAGGCCGCCGGCCGCCGGCCGCCAACCGGCAAGGCCGCCGGCCGCCGGCCGCCACACGGCAAGGCCGCCAGCCGCCGGCCGCCAACCGGCAAGGCCGCCGGCCGCCACACGGCAAGGCCGCCGGCCGCCGGCCGCCAACCGGCAACGCCGCCGGCCGCCGGCCGCCGGCCGCCAACCGGCAACGCCGCCGGCCGCCGGCCGCCGTCCGCCAACCGGCAAGGCCGCCGGCCGCCGGCAGCCAACCAGCAAGGCCGCCGGCCGCCGCACGGCAAGGCCGCCGGCCGCCGGCCGCCACACGGCAAGGCCGCCGGCCGCCGCACGGCAAGGCCGCCGGCCGCCGGCCGCCAACCGGCAAGGCCGCCGGCCGCCGCACGGCAAGGCCGCCGGCCGCCGGAGCCGCACGGCAAGGCCGCCGGCCGCCACACGGCAAGGCCGCCGGCCGCCGGCCGCCAACCGGCAAGGCCGCCGGCCGCCGGCCGCCACACGGCAAGGCCGCCGGCCGCCGGCCGCCAACCGGCAAGGCCGCCGGCCGCCACACGGCAAGGCCGCCGGCCGCCGGCCGCAGGCCGCCACACGGCAAGGCCGCCGGCCGCCAACCGGCAAGGCCGCCGGCCGTCACACGGCAAGGCCGCCGGCCGCCGGCCGCCAATCGGAAAGGCCGCCGGCCGCCACACGGCAAGGCCGCCGGCCGCCACACGGCAAGGCCGCCGGCCGCCACACGGCAAGGCCGCCGGCCGCCGGCCGCCACACGGCAAGGCCGCCGGCCGCCACACGGCAAGGCCGCCGGCCGCCCGCCGCCGGCCGTCACACGGCAAGGCCGCCGGCCGCCACACGGCAAGGCCGCCGGCCGCCGGCCGCCACACGGCAAGGCCGCCGGCCGCCGGCCGCCAACCGGCAAGGCCGCCGGCCGCCGGCCGCCACACGGCAAGGCCGCCGGCCGCCGGCCGCGAACCGGCAAGGCCGCCGGCCGCCGGCCGCCACACGGCAAGGCCGCCGGCCGCCACACGGCAAGGCCGCCGGCCGCCACACGGCAAGGCCGCCGGCCGCCGGCAGCCACACGGCAAGGCCGCCGGCCGCCGCACGGCAAGGCCGCCGGCCGCCGGCCGCCAACCGGCAAGGCCGCCGGCCGTCACACGGCAAGGCCGCCGGCCGCCGGCCGCCAACCGGCAAGGCCGCCGGCCGCCACACGGCAAGGCCGCCGGCCGCCGGCCGCCACACGGCAAGGCCGCCGGCCGCCGGCCGCCACACGGCAAGGCCGCCGGCCGCCGGCCGCCACACGGCAAGGCCGCCGGCCGCCGGCCGCCACACGGCAAGGCCGCCGGCCGCCGGCCGCCACACGGCAAGGCCGCCGGCCGCCGGCCGCCACACGGCAAGGCCGCCGGCCGCCGGCCGCCACACGGCAAGGCCGCCGGCCGCCGGCCGCCAACCGGCAAGGCCGCCAACCGGCAAGGCCGCCGGCCGCCGGCCGCCACACGGCAAGGCCGCCGGCCGCCACACGGCAAGGCCGCCGGCCGCCGGCCGCCACACGGAAAGGCCGACGGCTGCCGGCCGCCACACGGCAAGGCCGCCGGCCGCCAACCGGCAAGGCCGCCGGCCGCCGGCCGCCGCACGGCAAGGCCGCCGGCCGCCGGCCGCCGCACGGCAAGGCCGCCGGCCGCCGGCCGCCGCACGGCAAGGCCGCCGGCCGCCGGCCGCCAACCGGCAAGGCCGCCGGCCGCCGGCCGCCAACCGGCAAGGCCGCCGGCTGTCACACGGCAAGGCCGCCGGCCGCCAACCGGCAAGGCCGCCGGCCGCCACACGGCAAGGCCGCCGGCCGCCACACGGCAAGGCCGCCGGCCGCCGGCCGCCACACGGCAAGGCCGCCGGCCGCCGGCCGCCACACGGCAAGGCCGCCGGCCGCCGGCCGCCAACCGGCAAGGCCGCCGGCCGCCACACGGCAAGGCCGCCAGCCGCCGGCCGCCAACCGGCAAGGCCGCCGGCCGCCACACGGCAAGGCCGCCGGCCGCCGGCCGCCAACCGGCAACGCCGCCGGCCGCCGTCCGCCAACCGGCAAGGCCGCCGGCCGCCGGCCGCCAACCAGCAAGGCCGCCGGCCGCCGCACGGCAAGGCCGCCGGCCGCCGCACGGCAAGGCCGCCGGCCGCCGCACGGCAAGGCCGCCGGCCGCCGCACGGCAAGGCCGCCGGCCGCCGGCTGCCGGAGCCGCACGGCAAGGCCGCCGGCCGCCACACGGCAAGGCCGCCGGCCGCCACACGGCAAGGCCGCCGGTTGCCAACCGGCAAGGCCGCCGGCCGCCGGCCGCCACACGGCAAGGCCGCCGGCCGCCGGCCGCCACACGGCAAGGCCGCCGGCCGCCACACGGCAAGGCCGCCGGCCGCCGGCCGCAGGCCGCCACACGGCAAGGCCGCCGGCCGCCAACCGGCAAGGCCGCCGGCCGTCACACGGCAAGGCCGCCGGCCGCCGGCCGCCAATCGGAAAGGCCGCCGGCCGCCACACGGCAAGGCCGCCGGCCGCCACACGGCAAGGCCGCCGGCCGCCCGCCGCCGGCCGCCACACGGCAAGGCCGCCGGCCGCCGGCCGCCACACGGCAAGGCCGCCGGCCGCCGGCCGCGAACCGGCAAGACCGCCGGCCGCCGGCCGCCACACGGCAAGGCCGCCGGCCGCCACACGGCAAGGCCGCCGGCCGCCGGCAGCCACACGGCAAGGCCGCCGGCCGCCGCACGGCAAGGCCGCCGGCCGCCGGCCGCCAACCGGCAAGGCCGCCGGCCGTCACACGGCAAGGCCGCCGGCCACCGGCCGCCAACCGGCAAGGCCGCCGGCCGCCACACGGCAAGGCCGCCGGCCGCCGGCCGCCACACGGCAAGGCCGCCGGCCGCCGGCCGCCAACCGGCAAGGCCGCCGGCCGCCGGCCGCCACACGGCAAGGCCGCCGGCCGCCGGCCGCCACAAGGCAAGGCCGCCGGCCGCCGGCCGCCAACCGGCAAGGCCGCCGGCCGCCACACGGCAAGGCCGCCGGCCGCCGGCCACCAACCGGCAAGGCCGCCGGCCGCCAACCGGCAAGGCCGCCGGCCGCCGGCCGCCAACCGGCAAGGCCGCCGGCCGCCACACGGCAAGGCCGCCGGCCGCCGTCCGCCAACCGGCAAGGCCGCCGGGCGCCGGCCGCCGTCCGCCAACCGGCAAGGCCGCCGGCCGCCGGCCGCCGGCCGCCAACCGGCAAGGCCGCCGGCCGCCGGCCGCCGCACGGCAAGGCCGCCGGCCGCCGCACGGCAAGGCCGCCGGCCGCCGCACGGCAAGGCCGCCGGCCGCCGCACGGCAAGGCCGCCGGCCGCCGCACGGCAAGGCCGCCGGCCGCCGCACGGCAAGGCCGCCGGCCGTCGCACGGCAAGGCCGCCGGCCGCCAGCCGCGCCGGCCGCCAGCTGCGCCGGCCGCCGCGCGGCAAGCCGCCGGCCGCCGGCCGCCACACGGCAAGGCCGCCGGCCGTCGGCCGCCAACCGGCAAGGCCGCCGGCCGCCACACGGCAAGGCCGCCGGCCGCCGGCCGCCACACGGCAAGGCCGCCGGCCGCCGGCCGCCAACCGGCTAGGCCGCCGGCCGCCGGCCGCCAACCGGCAAGGCCGCCGGCCGCCGGCCGCCACACGGCAAGGCCGCCGGCTGCCGGCCGCCAACCGGCAATGCCGCCGGCCGCCACACGGCAAGGCCGCCGGCCGCCACACTGCAAGGCCGCCGGCCGCCGGCCGCAGGCCGCCACACGGCAAGGCCGCCGGCCGCCGGCCGCCACACGGCAAGGCCGCCGGCCGCCGGCCGCCACACGGCAAGGCGGCCGGCCGCCGGCCGCCACACGGCAAGGCGGCCGGCCGCCGGCCGCCAACCGGCAAGGCCGCCGGCCGCCACACGGCAAGGCCGCCGGCCGCCGGCCGCCACACGGCAAGGCCGCCGGCCGCCGGCCGCCACACGGCAAGGCCGCCGGCCGCCGGCCGCCACACGGCAAGGCCGCCGGCCACCGGCCGCCGGCCGTCTCACGGCAGAGCCGCCGGCCGCCGGCCGTCACACGGTAAGGCCGCCGGCCGCCAGCCGCCACACGGCAAGGCCGCCGGCCGCCAACCGGCAAGGCCGCCGGCCGCCGGCCGCCAACCGGCAAGGCCGCCGGCCGCCACACGGCAAGGCCGCCGGCCGCCGGCCGCCAACCGGCAAGGCCGCCAACCGGCAAGGCCGCCGGCCGCCGGCCGCCACACGGCAAGGCCGCCGGCCGCCGGCCGCCACACGGCAAGGCCGCCGGACGCCGGCCGCCACACGGCAAGGCCGCCGGCCGCCGGCCGCCACACGGCAAGGCCGCCGGCCGCCACACGGCAAGGCCGCCGGCCGCCGGCCGCCACACGGCAAGGCCGCCGGCCGCCGGCCGCCACACGGCAAGGCCGCCGGCCGCCGGCCGCCACACGGCAAGGCCGCCGGCCGCCGGCCGCCACACGGCAAGGCCGCCGGCCGCCGGCCGCCACACGGCAAGGCCGCCGGCCGCCGGCCGCCACACGGCAAGGCCGCCGGCCGCCGGCCGCCACACGGCAAGGCCGCCGGCCGCCGGCCGCCACACGGCAAGGCCGCCGGCCGTCACACGGCAAGGCCGCCGGCCGCCACACGGCAAGGCCGCCGGCCACCGGCCGCCGGCCGTCTCACGGCAGAGCCGCCGGCCGCCGGCCGTCACACGGTAAGGCCGCCGGCCGCCAGCCGCCACACGGCAAGGCCGCCGGCCGCCAACCGGCAAGGCCGCCGGCCGCCGGCCGCCAACCGGCAAGGCCGCCGGCCGCCACACGGCAAGGCCGCCGGCCGCCAACCGGCAAGGCCGCCGGCCGCCAACCGGCAAGGCCGCCGGCCGCCGGCCGCCACACGGCAAGGCCGCCGGCCGCCGGCCGCCACACGGCAAGGCCGCCGGCCGCCGGCCGCCACACGGCAAGGCCGCCGGCCGCCGGCCGCCACACGGCAAGGCCGCCGGCCGCCGGCCGCCAACCGGCAAGGCCGCCGGCCGTCACTCGGCAAGGCCGCCGGCCGCCGGTCGCCACACGGCAAGGCCGCCGGCCGCCACACGGCAAGGCCGCCGGCCGCCACACGGCAAGGCCGCCGGCCGCCACACGGCAAGGCCGCCGGCCGCCGGCCGCCACACGGCAAGGCCGCCGGCAGCCACACGGCAAGGCCGCCGGCAGCCACACGGCAAGGCCGCCGGCAGCCACACGGCAAGGCCGCCGGCCGGCGACCGCCACACGGCAAGGCCGCCGGCCGCCACACGGCAAGGCCGCCGGCCGCCACACGGCAAGACCGCGGGCCGTCGGCCGCCACACGGCAAGGCCGCTGGCCGCCACACAGCAAGGCTGCCGGCTGCCGGCCGCCACACGGCAAGGCCGTCGGCCGCCACACGGCAAGGCCGCCGGCCGCCGGCCGCCACACGGCAAGGCCGTCGGCCGCCACACGGCAAGGCCGCCGGCCGCCGGCCGCGAAACGGCAAGGCCGCCGGCTGCCAGCCGCCACACGGCAAGGCCGCTGGCGGCCACACGGCAAGGTGTCGAGATTAGAACGGGTGAAAATATTGACTAAGGGAAACGAGATACAAAAAGATATAGCTAACCCTAGGAATATGAAATGGTACACGTACACTAACATAAACTAAACATATAAAAATATATGTTGACACACCCCCATAGTCTAGGTGACGGCAGTCTTGTGGAAAGCAACACAAATCTCAGGGTGGGGCACACACATTCTGAGAGCAAGCAAGGGTCACATGACCAGTCAGCAAGAACAAGCAAGGGTCACAAGACCAATCCACAAGAACAAGGCAAATCTCAGGGTGGAGCTCAAAGTCACCACACACTCCGAGAGCAAGCAAGGGGTCACAAGGCCAGTCCACATGCAGGAATATAGCAAATATAAGAAGATGCAAGGGTACAAGACAAACAGGACAAGGCGTCTCTAGGTAAACAAGTGAGGACGGGTAGGCAGAAGGCCAAGCTGGGTGCAGAAACGTTGGTGGTCACAAGGCGGCATCGCCTTGTTGAAGATATCTGCCGTGTTGGCCTCAGAGACCACACGTCGTACGAGTGTCTGGCCACGCTGCTGCAACTCACGCAGAAGGAAGTAACGAAGCTGGATGTGCTTCGACTTCCCAACCAGTCGAGGCTCCTCACACAACAGGACAGCAGACCTGTTGTCGACGAACAAGACTGGGGGAGTGCGAGGCCGCTCACCAAGGTCGGTGAGAAGGAAAGACAGCTAGCGAAGCTCCTGGGCGGCCATGGCCGCAGCGTATACCTCTGCCTCATAGTTGGAACCGGAGACGGACGACGCCCGAGTCGACCGCCACGAAACAGCCATGAAACAGCACCTGTCCCGAGGCTAAAGGAGAACCTCTGTGTAGACCGACGCGTCTCCGCGTCGTCGGCCCACGACGAGTCCGAGTAACCTGTGAGTGTAACTGGCTGCTTCCCTCCAACGACAAGTCCCATCCTGATGTACTCGCCACATACTTTGCCACCCTCTTAGCAGCGTACCAGTGGGACGGTCGGTGTCTCCCAGTCGCAACAAAGCGCGCAAGGACGCTAAGAGGGTAAGCTATGTCTGGGCGAGTACGGGTCATCAGGTACATGAGACAACCCACCAGCTCAGAATATGGACCACTGGGCTCAAATGACTCGTCCGAAGGTGGAGCCGTGAGCCCATGATCCACACCAAGAGGGGTGAGCTGTACCTTGGAGAACGGGAAGCGAAACCGCGTGAGGATCTGCTCGACCATATGCGACTGCGACTGCGTAACGGTGCGAGCTGCCCTGTCCCTAGTGATCTGCAGGCCAAGGTAGTGCTGCATCTCACCAAGGTCAGTGCAAGTGTGTCTCCTCTGCAGTTCCTCCTTCACGGAGGCCAGTGCGTGTCGGTCGGGAGTGGCGAAGATCAGGTCGTCAACGTAAACAAGAACAAAGAACGGGGACGAACAGTGACGGGTCGGCACACGACGGAAAGAAGTCAAGCACTGCTCGCGAAGTGTGTCGTGCCACTCACGTGGAGCCGGACACAGGCCGTAGACTGGTCGACGCAGCTGCCACTGGGTCCCAGGTGGGAAAGAGCCAGTGAAGCCAAGCGGGTGACGCAGCCAGATCTGCTCGTGCAGGCTCCCCTGAAGGAACGCGGTGGAAAAGTCCAGGGAGTGCAACTCGTAGTCGCGCTGGGCTGCAATATGCAGCAACACCCGAAGAGTACTCATCTTCGGGGTGGGAGCGAAGGTCTGGAAGAAATCCACCCCCTCTCGCTGACTGAAACCTCTCGCCACGTAGTGCGCCTTGAGCACTGGTGGTGATCCAGGCGGCCGCTTCACCTTGTAGAGCCATCGGCCACTGACGACGTTCGTCCCAGGTGGTGGGACTGCGTCGACGTAAGTGCCTGTGGACCTATAAGATGCCATCTCTGCCTCCTCAGCTGCAATCCAGTACGAGGCCCAAGGTTCCGAGACCGCCTCAGCGTGAGTGCGAGGGATCGGGATGTCAAGAGCGTCTGGATCCCCCTCAGGAGCAAGCAGCATGGCGCAGAGATGAGGAACAGCGGCCGCAAAGAAACCAAGCTCAAAGTGTCTGTCCTCTAGGACCTCCAAGGGAAAGACAGGAGCACCCCCAGAGGACGGAGAACGAGCAGGGCCACTCAACAGGTGAGCGGCGTAGTCAAGGTGGTGGGAAGAGGCAAAGCCATCGACAGTGGTAACAAGTGCTGATACAGACGACAAGGGTGCAGTCGGGTGAGTGACCAACGCGGACAAAACACGGGAGACGACAAGACGGGAGGCACGGAGATAGTCAGACAACGGGTCATGAAGCACAGTGAGGGACGACTCAGGAGGCTGTGGAAGGACTGGAGGAGGTGGAACACGAGAGCGGAGAACGAGGTGAAACGGGCCGTCTGCACGGTAACGAGACCGACGGGGCTCTGGAGACACAGCACGACTGAGGGGAGAACGACGAGTCCACTGGGACGAGGAAAAGGACTGGACGGGGGGAACAGGAGGGGACGGTAGGGGACCACGAACCAAGCGTGCAGGTGCTGGGTCGGGAGACCCAGGAATAAGGGAAACGAGATACAAGAAGATATAGCTGACCCTAGGAATATGAAATGGTACACCTAGACTAACATAAACTAAACATATCAAATATATGTTGACACAAGGACGCCGGCCGCCGGTCGCCACGCGGGTAGGCCGCCGGCCGCCACACGGCAAGGCCGCCAGCCGCCACACGGCAAGGCCGCCGGCCGCCGGCCGTCACACGGCAAGGTCGCCGGCTGTTGGCCGCCAAACGGCAAGGCCGCTGGCCGCTGGCCGTCACACGGCAAGGTTGCCGGCTGTTGGCCGCCACACGGCAAGGCCGGCACACGGGAAGGCCGCTGGTTGCAGGCCGCCGGCCGCCACACGGCAAGGCCGCCGGCCGTCACACGGCAAGGCCGCCGGCCGTCACACGGCAAGGCCGCCGGCCGCCGGCCGCCACACGGCTGTCAAACTATAATTGTTATAGTTTGTTAGTTTAGTCTAGGTGTTACATTGAGTTATGTTGTAGAGGGTATAACCCCCCTTAGGGTTTGCTATATCCTCCCTTGTACCGCTTGTTTCTACTTATTCATTGTTCCAGTTCTATCTTTGACGTGGTATAGAGCTTAGTTCGTTCCCATGGGCCCACCTCCGCACGCCCTGTTCGTACTTGATAGCCGCCCGTAGCGCGCTCTCCGCCCGTTGGCTCGCTCAGTTTAGGGTTTCACATGCTAGCCGCTCGGTAGCCGCCCGTTAGCCGCCCGTCCACCGTCCGTTCGCCGTCCGTTAGCCGTCCGTTAATGCCCTCGGCAGGTCCCGTCACCCCACGGGCCGTAGCGCGGCCCCCGTGGGCCTTCGTCCGCCCCGTAGCACGCTCACCCCCCCCCCCCCCCGTGGGCGCTCCCGTTCGTCCTTAGCGCGCCCCCCACGGGCGCTCCCGTTCGTCCTTAGCGTGGCCCCCGCGGGCGCTCTCGTCCGTCCCGTTGCGCGCCCCCCCACGGGCGCTCCCGTTCGTCCTTAGCGCGGCCCCCACGGGTGCTCCCGTTCGTCCTTAGCGCGGCCCCCCGCGGGCGCTCTACTTCGTCCCGTAGCGCTCGTCGCCCGTAGCGCCCGTCGCCCGTAGCGCCGTCGTCCGTAGCGCCCGTCGCCCGTCGCCCGTAGCGCCCGTCGCCCGTAGCGCCCGTCGTCCGTAGCGCCCGTCGCCCGTCGCCTTAGTGCCCGCGCCCGTCACCCTAATTTTCGCGCCCGTCGTCTGTCCCTGTCGCCCGTCCTCCCCCCCCCCCCCCCCCCCACCGTAACCCTAGCTCCTGCCCGCGCGCGCGCCGCCAGCACGTACACAGCCGCGCGCACGCAACGTACAATTTCGAGTTGGATAGAACTGAATCTGCGCAATCAATTCAACCGAACTGCAAAGCTTCCATCTTGGGTTCCTTTGCGAGCTCGTCCTTTCTGCTTGCACTGTTCATAGCGCGTACAATGTTGTGCCAAAGTGCACATTGCACGAGTACCGGCAAATGCATCAAGCGAAAATTGCGAAAGCAAACAAACACACGAACATTCCATTCACACCCAAATGCATTTGCACACGCATACTCGTACAGACGGCATGATGTCGTGCAATGTGAATTTGCACCCAACACTGACCCTGTGTCTGACCTCGCCCGTGCTGAATGTTCAATTGTCACTCGTTTTCTCGCCACGCTTGTGACTGCGCGCACACAGGCCGCGAACGCAGCCGCGCGCGCAAGCTCACGCAGCCGCGCCCACGCGACTGCACAGACGTAGCCGCGCACCTGCAGTCGTGCGCGTCCCATTTCCTAGGCCGCCCGCGTCCCTCCCTTGGCCGCCCGTGCCCTCCATGATTTAAGAAAAAAAATTAATTAATTCGGTAAAAAAAAAAAAAAAAAAAAAAAAAAAAGAGCTTGCATCAGCTTTTGCTATGAAGCGTCACCATGCGCCAGCACCCGCGTTTAGCGCATCAGCAACAGCTTAGTTCACCTTCAGTCGCCCTTGCACAAGCTTAAGCCGTCCAGCCGCCTCGACTAGCCCCTCCCCGTACTAGCGTGCCATTTCGATGTGGCGACAGCGGCAGCAGCAGCAGTGGCCGCAACGGCAGTGGTCGCCGCAGCACCTGTGGCCGCAGCACCACTGGCCGCAGCTGCAGCAGTGGCCGCAGCAGCAGCAGCAGCAGCAGCAGCTGCGGGTTCAGCAGCAGCGACAGCGGCAGCCTCCACCGCGGGGCACTGTCGGACCCGGCCAGTACACACAGCGGTACGTGGGAGTTGCAGCTGGGGTTGAGACTTGTGCTTCCAGTCTTGGTGCTTGTGTAGTTTCCAGTCCAGGCCCCTCAGAGGTTCTTAGTGTGGGAGTTGCAGCTACCACTAGTTTAGTACCAGCCTTTGTTGCTACCTCATGTGCGACCTCAGAGACTGCACAGCTTTCCTTCACCCTCGACTCTGGAGCGTCCAGCTGTTTCTTTCGCGACTGTACTGACCTCACGCCACTGTGCACTCCAGTCACTGTCGCCTTGGCTGACCCCACAGTGGGACATGTCGTAGCTCACTACACCACCATTCTCCCGTGTTCGGCGGCTCCCTCTGGGTTTCTCACAGGTTACTACACCCCCTCGTTCTCTAGGAACTTGGTGGGTGTCAGTCACCTCCACGACCTAGGAGTTGTCGTCACTTTCCCTCAGGACGAGTCTGTTGCCTCCTGCACAGTCGGTGCCACTGGAGTGCCTCTGGCCACTTTCCACAGGGAGCCGGGCTCTGGTCTGTACTCACTACACACAGGGTCCCACCACACTGGGTCAGGTCATGTCAGGTCAGGTCAGGTCAGGTCAGGTAGCTGCTGTGTCGTGCGACTGTCGGTCACTCACCCACCCGTCGGTCCTTTGGCACCACCGTCTAGGTCACCCGTCGTTCCCACGTCTGAGTCGGATGGTACGCCACCGTCTGGTCTCAGGTCTCCCAGAGTCGCTTGCCCCGCTTCCTCGCTCACCTGCGCCGCCGTGCACTCCCTGCGTCGAGGGTCGGCAGCACGCTGCCCCTCACTCCTCGTCGTTCCCCCCCACCACGGCTCCCTTCCAGACCCTGCACTTGGACGTCTGGGGCCCCTCCCCGGTCCGTGGCCCACGTCAGGAGCACTACTTCCTGATTGTGGTGGACGACTACTCCTGCTACACCACGGTTTTACCTTTGCGACGGAAGGCCGACGTGCCTACCGTCCTCGAGCCGTGGCTACTAGCGAGGGGTGACGCCCAGGCCCTTTGTGGGCTCCGCCTGCACTCGGACCGTGGTGGTGAGTTTTCTTCCACTCGCTTGGAGACGTTTTGTCAGGGTCGGGTGATCAGCCAGTCTTACACGCTACCAGACTCGCCGCAACAGAACGGGGTAGCCGAGCGACGCATCGGCCTGGTCATGGAGGTTGCTCGGACCTCCATGTGCCATGCCGGTGCCCCTCAGTTTCTGTGGCCCCAGGCAGTCCGCTACGCCGCGCACCAGCTGAACCTGTGGCCTAGTGACGCACGGCCACGGGTGACGCCGGTCTCCCTTTGGACAGGTTCTCTGGGTGTAGCAGCTGACTACCGCGTCTGGGGTTCCCTGGCCCACGTTCGCGCCCCTGGCGCGAACAAGTTGTCTCCGCGCACCCGTGCCTGCGTCTTTCTTGGCTTCCCACTCGACACCACCGGCTGGCAGTTCTACGACCCGGTTACCTACCAGTTCTTCAGTTCTCAGGACGCCACTTTCGACGAGTTGGTCAGTTACTACAGGAGTCGCCCCCACCGAGGTTCTGAGACCTTTTCCCCTCCGCTCTTCCTCACCACTGACCCCCCCCCCCCCCAGTCGGCCCGGTAGCCCCCCCCCTTCGCGTCCTGCCCCGTCAGATGTGTCGCACGTCACTCCCCAGTCGTCTCCCCCGCAGCGTCCAGTCTCTGTCGTGTCTGGGGGTGCGGGAGGTGCAGCTGCGGGGGGTGAGGGTACTGGGGCTGTAGGAGCTGGTGGCTCCAGCTCTGGGGGTGCAGGGGGTGTGGGTGTGGAGCCCCCTCCAGTGGAGGACACCGCTGCCTCGAGTCGGCAGCCTCGCCCTGCCTCACCCCCTGGCGTTCCGTCAGTCCCGCAGTTCCCTCCCCGTTCGCCTCAGCGGCTGGTCGCTGCGGAGTCTGGGGGTGTTCCTGCTGGAGGTACTGGAGGCCCTGGGGGTGTTGTCGGTGGAGGTTCTGGTTCTGGGGGTGCTGGAGCTGGAGGCGCTGCCACCTCGGCGCCTACACCGCGCACGGGCCGTTTCCTGACACGTGAGAAGCGTCTTGTTCGTTTGGAGAGGGAGGAGCGGGAGCCGTTTGAGAGGGCACAGCAGCAGCAGCAGCAGCAGTCCCAGTCAGAGCGTCAGGAGAGAGCAGAGGAGGTGTCGCAGCCGCACCAGGAGAGAGTAGAGGAGGAGTCACGGCAGCAGCAGCAGCAGCAGTCTCAGTCGGAGCGTCAGGAGAGATTAGAGGAGGAGTCACGACAGCAGCAGCAGCAGCAGCAGCAGCAGTCCCAGTCAGAGCGTCACGAGAGAGTAGAGGAGGAGCCATGGCAGCACCAGGAGAGAGTAGAGGAGGAGTCACGACAGCAGCAGCAGCAGCGTCGCAGTCTCAGTCGGAGCGTCAGGAGAGAGTAGAGGAGGAGTCACGACAGCAGCCGCAGCAGCAGCAGCAGCAGCAGCAGCAGCAGCAGCAGCAGCAGCAGCAGCAGCAGCAGTCTCAGTCGGAGAGTCAAGAGAGAGTAGAGGAGGAGCCAGAGGAGCAGTAGCAGGGGCAGGTACCGCAGCAGCAGTCGCCAGAGGAGGCGGAGCAGCAGCGACTGAGAGACCTGCCCGACTCAGCACCTGCACGCTTTGTTCGTGGTCCCCTACCGTCCCTTCCTGTTCCCCCTGTCGAGTCCCTTTCCTCGTTCCAGTGGACTCGTCGTTCTCCCGTCAGTCGTGCTGTGTCCCCAGAGCCTCGTCGGTCCCGTTACCGTGCCGACGGCCCGTTTCACCTTGTTCTTTGCTCTCGTGTTCCGTCTCCTCCGGTCCTTCCACAGCCTCCTCGGTCGTCCCTCACTGTGCTTCACGACCCGTTGTCCGACTACCTCCGTGCCTCTCGCCCTGTCGTCTCCCGTGTTCTGTCCGCGTTGGTCACTCACCCGACTGCCCCTCCGCTGTCTGTCTCGGCCCTTGTCACTACTGTCAGTGCCTTTGCCTCTTCCCACCGCCTTGACTACGCCGCTCACCTGGTGAGTGGCACTGCTCGTTCTCCGTCCTCTGGGGGTGCTCCTGTCTTTCCCTTGGAGGTCCTGGAGGACAGGCAGTTCGAGCTTGGTTTCCTTGCGGCCGCTGTTCCTCATCTCTGCGCCATGCTGCTTGCCCCTGAGGGGGATCCAGACGCCCTTGACATCCCGATCCCTCGCACTCACGCTGAGGCAGTCTCGGGACCTTGGGCTTCGTACTGGATAGCAGCTGAGGAGGCAGAGATGGCATCTTATAGGTCCACAGGCACCTACGTCGACGCCGTCCCGCCACCTGGGGTGAACGTTGTCAGTGGCATGTGGCTCTACAAGGTGAAGCGGCCGCCTGGAGCACCACCCGTGTTCAAGGCGCGTTACGTGGCGAGAGGCTTCAGTCAGCGAGAGGGGGTAGACTTCTTCCAGACCTTCGCTCCCACCCCGAAGATGACCACTCTTCGGGTGTTGCTGCATATTGCAGCACAGCGCGACTACGAGTTGCACTCCTTGGACTTCTCCACCGCGTTTTTTCAGGGGAGCCTGCACGAGCGGATTTGGCTGCGTCGTCCGCCTGGCTTCACTGGCACTTTCCCTCCTGGGACCCAGTGGCAGCTGCGTCGACCGGTCTACGGCCTGCGCCAGGCTCCCCGCGAGTGGCACGACACGCTCCGTACGACTCTTGCAGCGCTTGACTTCTTTCCGTCTTCTGCCGACCCGTCGCTGTTCGTCCGTCGTGGCTCGACCCCCTTCTTTGTTCTGGTCTACGTTGACGACCTGGTTTTCGCCACTCCCGACCGACGCGCACTGGCCTCCGTGAAGGAGGAACTGCAGAGGAGACACACTTGCACTGACCTTGGTGAGCTGCAGCGCTACCTCGGCCTGCAGATCACCAGGGACAGGGCAGCTCGCACCATTACGCTAACGCAGTCGCATATGGTCGAGCAGAACCTCACGCGGTTTCGCTTCCCGTTCTCCAAGGTACAGCCCACCCCTCTTGCTGTGGACCATGGGCTCACGGCTCCACCTTTGGACGAGCATTTGAGTTCAGCGGTCCATATCCTGAGCTGGTGGGTTGTCTCATGTACCTGATGACCTGTACTTTCCCTGACCTAGCTTACCCTCTTAGCGTCCTTGCGTGCTTTGTTGCGCCTGGGAGACACCGACCTTCCCACTGGTACGCTGCTAAGAGGGTGGCGAAGTATGTGGCGAGTACATGGCATGGGACTTGTCCTTGGAGGGAAGCAGCCAGTTACACTTACAGGTTTCTCGGACTCGTCGTGGGCCGACGACGCAGAGTCGATGCGGTCTACACATGGTTACTGCTTAAGCCTTGGGACCGGAGCTGTTTCGTGGAGGTCGACTTGGGCGTCGTCCGTCTCTAGTTCCAGCTGTGAGGCAAAGGTGTACGCTGCGGCCATGGCCGCCCAGGAGCTTCGCTGGCTGTCTTTCCTCCTCACCGACCTTGGTGAGCGGCCTCGCTCTCCCCCAGTCTTGTTCGCCGACAACAGGTCTGCTATCCTGTTGTGCGAGGAGCCCCGACTGGTTGGGAAGGCGAAGCACATCCAGCTTCGTTACTTCCTTCTACGAGAGTTGCAGCAGCGTGGCCAGGCACTCGTGCGACGTGTGGTCTCTGAGGCCAACACTGCAGATATCTTCACCAAGGCGTTGCCGCCTTGTGACCACCAGCGTTTCTGCACTCAGCTTGGCCTTGTGTCTACAGGCCCTCACTTGTTTGCGTAGAGATGCTTTCTCTTGTACTCTTGCATCTTACTATATCTCCTATATATGTGCTTGTGGACAGGCCTTGTGGCCCCTTGCTTCTGTAGAGATGCTTGTCATGCATGTCTTGTACTCTTGCATCTTTTATATCTGCTATATCCTTGCATGTGGACTGGCCTTGTGGCCTCTTACTTGTTCTCGGAATGTGTGGTGATCTTGAGATCCACCCCGAGTGTTGCTTTGTTCTTGTGAACTGGTCTTGTGACCGTTGCTTGTTCTTGCTGACTGGTCCTGTGACCCTTGCTCTTGGGTTGTGTGTTGCTTTCCACAGGACAACCGTCACCTAGACTATGGGGGTGTGTCAAACTATAATTGTTATAGTTTGTTAGTTTAGTCTAGGTGTTACATTGAGTTATGCTGTAGAGGGTATAACCCCCCTTAGGGTTTGCTATATCCTCCCTTGTACTGCTTGTTTCTACTTGTTCATTGTTCCAGTTCTATCTTTGACAACGGCAAGGCCGCCGGCCGCCGCACGGCAAGGCCGCCGGCCGCCGCACGGCAAGGCCCGCCGACCGCCGCACGTCAAGGCCGCCGGCCGCCGCACGTCAAGGTCGGCCGCCGGCCGCCGCACGGCAAGGCCGTCGGCCGCCGGCCGCCGCACGGCAAGGCACGCCGGCCGCCTAGGCCGCTGGCCGCCACACGGCAAGGCCGCCGGCCGGCGGCCGCCACACGGCAAGGCCGCCGGCCGGCGGCCGCCACACGGCAAGGCCGCCGGCCGCCACACGGCAAGGCCGCCGGCCGCCGCCCGCCACACGGCAAGGCCGCCGGCCGCCGCACGGCAAGGCACGCCGACCGCCGCACGTCAAGGCCGACGGCCGCCGCACGTCAAGGCCGGCCGCCGGCCGCCGCACGGCAAGGCCGTCGGCCGCCGCACGGCAAGGCCGACGGCCGCCGCACGTCAAGGCCGGCCGCCGGCCGCCGCACGGCAAGGCCGTCGGCCGCCGCACGGCAAGGCACGCCGGCCGCCTAGGCCGCTGGCCGCCACACGGCAAGGCCGCCGGCCGGCAGCCGCCACACGGCAAGGCCGCCGGCCGCCACACGGCAAGGCCGCCGGCCGCCACACGGCAAGGCCGCCGGCCGCCGGCCGCCACACGGCAAGGCCGCCGGCCGCCGGCCGCCACACGGCAAGGCCGCCGGCCGCCGGCCGCCACACGGCAAGGCCGCCGGCCGCCGGCCGCCACACGGCAAGGCCGCCGGCCGCCGGCCGCCACACGGCAAGGCCGCCGGCCGCCGGCCGCCACACGGCAAGGCCGCCGGCCGCCACACGGCAAGGCCGCCGGCCGCCGGCCGCCACACGGCAAGGCCGCCGGCCGCCGGCCGCCACACGGCAAGGCCGCCGGCCGCCACACGGCAAGGCCGCCGGCCGCCACACCGGAAGGCCGCCGGCCGCCACACGGCAAGGCCGCCAGCCGCCGGCCGCCATCCCCATGCTGGGCGCCATCCCCATGTCTTAAGGTGTGGAGGTGTGGGAAGTGGAGGTGTGGGAAGTGGAGGTGTGGGAAGTGGAGGTGTGGGAAGTGGAGGTGTGGGAAGTGGAGGTGTGGGAAGTGGAGGTGTGGGAAGTGGAGGTGTTGGAAGTGTAGGTGTGGGAAGTGGAGGTGTGGGATCTGGGTGAGTGAGCGAACGTGATTGAGTGAGTTTGAGTGTGAGTGTGAGTGTGAGGGTGAGAATGTGAGTGAATGAATGAGCAAGGGTGAGTGAGTGCAACAGAATGAGTGAGCGACGAGTGAAGTAGTGAGTGAGTGTTATGAGTGTGAGTCTGAGTTTGAGTTTGAGTGTGAGTGTGAGCGTGAGTTGAGTGTTAGTGAGTGAGTGAACGTGACCGAGTGAGTGTGAGGGTGAGAAAGTGCGTGCTGGTGGTGAGTATGAGTGTGAGTGGTGGTATGTGTGAGTGTTAGTATGAGTGGTGGTGAGTGTGAGCACGAGTGGGGATGGGTGGGGAGTGGTGGAGTAGAGTGGTAGTTGCATATGCGGTGGTGGTGATGGTGTGTCACGATAGCGTCTTAGTTAGGAAACGGGTTTGACTTACGGCCTAGGCTTAGGAGCCTAGGCCAAGCGGGTGTCGAGTTGGATGTGCAAGGGAGAATCGAGAAAGAGTGGTTTCACTATAGAATGTGAAGAACATATAGTGAACAAAAGGTGCACCACCAACAGCAATGCACTATAACTACACTACAGCTACAGCTACAGGCAGTTGTAAAGATATTATATAAAATAGTGTGACTGGTGGTTAGCGTCGGTGCGACGGCCGCCACCCCTTTCCCCCTTTCCACCCCCCCACAGCGACTGCCTGCGCAAACGCAAAGTGTTGTGGGGCGGGTGGAGCGCAAGGAGGCCGCATGGGGCGGCACAGCAGCTGCACTCGCGGAATGTGCAGCGACTGCAGCAGCGGGAGGGCGGGCGGGGATAGTTGCTGGTGCGCAACGGGCGGCGTGAAGCTGATGACGGGCGGCGAGGATGTGGCGACGAGCGGCGACGGGGAGGTGACGAATGGGGCGACGAACAGGGCGACACATCGACGGGCGGAAGAACGACGGGCGGCAGCTGCTGCTAGTGCGGGGATCTGACGGTCGGCAGTGGGCTGGCTGGCGCGTCGGTTGGCGAGCTGACTGATGGTCCGCCGCCACGCCCTCCCCCCTTCCCTCTCTCCCGCCACATCGCGACCGTTGCTGCACACGCGTACAGCCGCGACGTTGGGTGACGAGCAGGGGCCGCGGGGCCTTCGATCGAGCGGGACGCATACGACGGGGAGCGAACTGGCGGCGGTAAGCGTACGGACGGCAGGGTGTGCGCGGAACGCAGGGCGAAGGGCGAGCGGGCGACGGGCTGATCGTGAGAAAACGCTCACGAGGCTCGCTACGGGGCGCGTCATTGCGAGCGCTGACGGTGGGCCCATTTAAAACGGTCCTAAATCGGACCTAGCTCAATACCATGTCACGATAGCGTCTTAGTTAGGAAACGGGTTTGACTTACGGCCTAGGCTTAGGATCCTAGGCCAAGCGGGTGTCGAGTTGGATGTGCAAGGGAGAATTGAGAAAGAGTGGTTTCACTATAGAATGTGAAGAACATATAGTGAACAAAAGGTGCACCACCAACAGCAATGCACTATAAGTACACTACAGCTACAGCTACAGGCAGTTGTACAGATATTATATAAAATATATAATCTGACATGGTGGTGGGGCAGTGGGGTTGAGAGCCGATTCCAGCCCTGCAGGGGGAGTCGAAGAGTGAGGGGGTGGGTTATCACTATGGGCAGAGGGCACACCTCCTCTGCCCTTGCCCTGCCTTGCTCGGGGGGTTTCACCCCGCCTCTCTTGCTGCTTACTGGCCGTGCTGTGGGGGGCTCATCCTCTCAGCCTTTCATCGATGCCCTCGCCCTACCCAGGGGGTTCAGCCCCCCTCCACCACCACACCTTTGCCGTATAATCAGTCAACCCCTCCACCCCTCTTCCCTCCTCGTCCCTCCCATCCAGTCATTGCCTTCCTTCGTGCTCCACGCCCCTGCACCTGCTGCCAGCCTGCACATGGCATGACGCCAGCAGCACCACCCCCAACTGCCAGCAGCACCAACCCCCACTGCCAGCAGCACCACCCCTCACTGCCAGGAGCCATCGCACGCAGTTCTACCACTCTCCCATGTCTGGCTGTCTGGTTCTCTCACAAGCCTTGTGGCAGGCATGGCTGCCTCACCTCACCTGCCATGCCATGCATCACGCTTGTTGTAACTTGTAGTGGTTCCTTAGGCTTGGAAAACACAAGGGGTATGTTTCAAGCACAGCGGCGTCTGGCTCTGGCTTTGCGATGCGATCTCTATCTATGCTTGATTTCTTGTGTGTACTAGAGGTCCTGATTTCAATTGTGCAAATAGACCCTATGTAGTATGTAAATGCATTGCATATCCACCAAGCAAGAGAACACAAAGTAACTGTGAACCTGCCTGTCTTCCTTACACATCAAACCATCCTGTATAATTCGCGTTCAAACAGCAGCATGCTTGTCAGATTCTATCAATACCGGTACTACCGGTAGTGGTGGCCCATAAAATATCAATACATATCTTCATGCTGTGCATTGCTGGTTCAGAGGACCCATAGAGCACGCACTATATCAGTTACCAACACGCTTGCCAGAACACTGTTGAAACTAGGCGATAAGAAGGAATGGTAGAAGAGGGTTTGCACTAGCAGGCAGGTGGGATACATGTAGGAACCCTAAAAGGGTTGTACTCTCTGTTGAGTACCCCACTACAGCCTACAGAGCAAATAACAATTTGACACACCCCCATAGGAAAAGTGGGGGATAGCCAACACAACAAGCAGTCGCAGAACCAGGTCACAAGCAAAGCCTAGTGGCAGGAACAGAGGGCAAGTGAGGAGGAGGAGGAAACTGGAAAGGAGACGAGGTGGGCGGCCGCTGAAGCTGCTGGCACTGGTCGCAAACGGCGTAACCGGCTCTGCTCGCCGGCAAGAGCAACTGACCCTCTGGGGACCGGAGCAACGGGTAACCGGAGTAACTGGCTCGCTCGCCGGCAAGAGCAACTGACCCACCGGCCTCTGACGCAATGGTCTCACGGGCGACTAGAGCTGCAGACTTCACGACGGCTACCTCCGTTCAACCTCCCCCCATTGCCCCAAACCCCCTTGTCACATCCCCCTCTGCATCCCTAGCACCACTCCCTCAACTCCCACACCATCCCCCCCTCAGCAGCAGCTGCAGCAGTGGGAGAGAAAGGAGGAGGAGGAGCAGCCAACCACTCACACCCGCCACCCCCATACCCTCCCCCCACGGCTGCACGTGCAGCAGGGAGATGAAGGAGAAGAAGGGGGGGGCGGGGGAGCGGGGTAGGAGCTGCCTCGCGACTGCAGGAGCGGGAGCGCGGGCTGCAGAGGCGGCGCACTGGCTGCAGGGGCAGCGCACAGGCTGCAGGGGGGGCTCGCGGGCTGCAGGGGCGGCTCCCTGGCTGAAAACCGCCGCCCCCCCGAGGCGCGCGGGGGCACAGGGGCGACGCGCGGGTCCCATGGGGGCGACGCGCGGGTCCACAGGGGCGACGCGCGGGTCCCACGGGAGCGACGCGCGGGTCCACAGGGGCGACGCGCGGGTCCACAGGGGCGACGCGCGGGCCCCACGGGGACGACGCGCGGGTCCACGGGGGCGACGCGCGGGTCCCACGGGGCGGCGCGACGGGTGCACGGGGGCGGCGCGACGGGTGGGAAACCGCCGCGCGCCTCGGGGCGCGCGGGGGGCAGAAAACCGCCGCGCACCACGAGGCGCGCGAGGGGCAGAAAAACGCCGCGCACCACGGGGCGCGCGGGGGGCAGAAAAAATGTCGCGCGTCCGGGGCGCGCGACTAACAGGATAGCAGCGGAAGCAGTAGGGCCCATCCACATGATCGACCAAGAAGGGTCGACCTGCTCTGATACCATGTTGAAACTATGCGATAAGAAGGAATGGTAGAAGAGGGTTTGCACTAGCAAGCAGGTGGGATACATGTAGGAACCCTAAAAGGGTTGTACTCTCTGTTGAGTACCCCACTACAGCCTACAGAGCAAATAACAATTTGACAAACACCATCTCCCTACAACCCTCTAGCCTGGGGTTGGAAAGCACAGCTGGCCACAGCTGAACGCTGATCAGCATACCATCAAACTCAAGTGGAATCAATGTCAACGGCTTCATTCACATGTGCACAATATATACAAGCAGCAACACCATGCTGCCACCTCTGTCGCCAGTCCATGAGCCTTGATTCCTTCTCCTCGATTTTCCAATTTACCGTCCCTGCCAATGCCCCTGCCAATGCCCCTGTCAAGGCCCCTGCCAAGGCCTTATACAGCTCGAAACCCGGAAACATGCTGCTGTTTGAACGCGAATCATACAGGATGGTTTGATGCGTAAGGAAGAAGGGGCGGTGTGGTTTGTGCAATCACAGCTCGAAACCCGGAAATTGCGCGTCGTCAGGCCGGGCCAGGTCCAGGAAGAGACAAGCCACGATGCCCAGGCCCTCCATGAGGGAGAAGGGGCGGTCGCCGCAGTGCAGCAGGGCGGCATGTGCGAGGCGCTGGCGGTGGGCCACGAGGAAGGCGGCAAACACACGCGCTCTGTGCAGGTGCGTGCTGGGAGGGGGCAGGGCGGGAGTGGTGTTTTCCTGCATGCTGTTGGTTTGCCTGTTGCTGCTGTTGCTGCTGTTGGGTTGCCTGTTGCTGCTGTTGCTGCTGTTGGTTTGCCTGTTGCTGCTGTTGCTGCTGTTGGTTTGCCTGTTGCTGCTGTTGCTGCTGTTGGTTTGCCTGTTGCTGCTGTTGCTGCTGTTGGTTTGCCTGTTGCTGCTGTGGCTACCAGCGATGCCGTGGCACAGCCCCATCTTGCGCAGCAGGCCCCGCTGCCATGCCACCTCGCCCGCTGCCACCGCTGCTGCCAGCAGGTGCTGCCTGCTCGGGTGTGACTGGTGCATGGGCGGGGTGGGAAAGGGCATGCATAGGAGAGATGATAATGCTGCCATGCCACCTCGCCTGCTGCCACCGCTGCTGCCAGCAGGTGCTGCCTGGACGGGTGTGACTGGTGCAGGATAGGGGTGGGAGAGGGGGCATGTGCATGGAAGGGCAGAGATGGAGAAGCAGAGATTGCAAGGCAGTAAGTGGAAGCAGTAAGCAAAAAGGCATGCAATCGTCGCACCGTGGAAGCAGTAGCAGGCAGCATGTGCACAGAGGAAAGCCCACTGCAGCACTGCAGGTCACGTGCACAATGCAAACAAATGCCACAGAAACCACAGATGACAGCACAAGGTGCATGCACAGGCACACGCACAGTCACATGCCGTAGCAGCGTGGGCAAGCGCCATGGCCACACCAGGAGCGCCGTGGCACCACTGCACCAACCTGTCCGCCCCACCTGCTGCCGCCCTGACTGCGTCCCCCCCAGCCCCACCTCCCCCAGCCCCACCTCCCCCAGCCCCACCTCCCCCAGCCCCACCTCCCCCAGCAGCAGCAAGGCGTTTCTCGTCACTGGAGGGGTAGTTGCCGCTCGGCAGCTTACCAGCCACCATCCACTCCAACACCGCCACCGCCTCCCTGCCCCCTTCTTCCACAACCTCTTCCCCTGCCTCCCCCTCTGCGTACGACGCTGCTGCCTCCCCCACCCCCACTCGTCCCACGTGCCCCACATGCCCCACCTGCCCCACATGTCTCTCCCCCAGCAGCAGCGTGTGGGCAATCCCTGCCAGCCCATGTGCTGCCCCCCAGTAACGCTTGCCGTGCCATGCGAACATGAGAGGGGGGGCGCGAGGGGCGGAGGCTGGTGGTGGTGGGGAAGAGGAGGAGGATGAGGGGGGAGAGGGGGAGGGTGGAGGAGGGGAGGAGGAGGCTGCAGGTGTGGGGGTGGGAGTGAGGTGTTCTCCACTCGTGCTCTCCTTGCGTCGTTTGTGGGGGGAGGAGTGAGGTGAGGATGGAGAGTGAGAGTGATGAATGTGAGTGTGAGGGTGGGACTGGGTATGGGAGGAGGGAGGTACGGCCTGAGAGGGGGGATACCACGACTGTGCAAAGAAACGCCCGCCAGCAATGATTGATTCCATGATCGGGCGGCAAACAGAATCAGGAACAGCAGCCCGCCCCAGATGCTGCCGAATGAACATTGCCGCCCACAACAAGCCCGCCCGCCCGTACAGCAGCTCGTAGGGAATGCCAGCTGGCGCGATGTCATTGGTGGAAGAGGGCCGCTGGGAGAGCGCAGGGAGTGCGTCAGTGATGAGGTCGAGGAACCTTCGCAGAAACTTCTCGCTGTCGTGCTGGCGGCGCTGCAGGTGAGCCACGACCGCCCCCAGGGCGAATATTCCGGGCTGCCCGCAAAAGAAAGAATGGCGGCTGACAGAGATGGGGGACCGGGGGTGGGTGGCGAGAAGAGAATGGCATGAGCGCAAGGGAAAGAGGGGTGTGATGTGATGTGAGGGAGGCATGTGCGTGGTTGTAGCGATGAGTGAGTTGCTGGCAGGTGGGGCTGGAGGCGGGGCAGGGGCGGCTAACGAGGTACATCAAAATCCGTTGAATGAATGGAGAAGGGTGTGAGCGAGGCGAATCTTTAATCAGCGTGGAACTTGGGCACTCACACGTGGTCCTGACTCTCTGCCAGCTCAGCAGCGGCTCGAGTGATGTCAGCAGCGAGGTCCAGGTCAGCCCTGCTGCGAGTGACGTGGAAGGCACGCAGGCACACGAAGGCGGTTCCCAACAGGCCCGTGTACAGGAAAGGGTCTGTCTTGCTGCCACGTGGAAGCATGCGGTTCCGCCACGTGGCATGGACCACCTGAGAGCGGGTGGAAAGGGGAAGGCGCGAGGTGAGGCACTCGTTTGGGTGGTTGTCTTACATCATACCCTTCAAGGCACGCAATCATGATGATGAGGCGCCTTGAGCAAGCCGTTTCGCATATGCAGCACTTACCCATGAGAGCACGCACCAGCGGGCGCCCAGGCCGCAGTGCGCGCCCATGCAGCGCGCTTACAGCGCCCCAGCGCGCGCCCATGCAGCGCGCTTACAGCGCCCCAGCGCGCGCCCATACAGCGCGCTTACAGCACCCCGGCGCGCGCCCACGCACCATGATGCACCGCGTAGCGCCATCGTCCCACCTCATCTTTGAGCGCAAGCCCAGCCCCAAGAAACACCTCCTCCGAAGGAAGCGCCAATCGCCTCTCGACACGTGTCGCGTCCGCCCCCTTCTCCTCTTCCTCGCCGCTCTCCCCCATCTGCCCGCCCTTCCGCATGCCCGTCCGAACGCCCTTCCCCACGTCCTTCCGCCCGCCCTTCCGCCTCGTCCGCTTCGGGCAGAAGGTTGCGGAAGCGGCGGTCGTCTAGCACCGCAACGGGGAATGCTTCTTCCGGAATTCGCGCGTCTTGCTGTGCCGCCATGTGGGTGAGATTCGGAAAAGCTGGCCGGGAATTTGGATGACCTGTTATTATTGATGTGAATATATTAATACACTTAGGAGCAATGTACGTGGTCGCGTGGCCTAATGGATAAGGCGCTCGCCTCCGGAGCGGGAGATTGTGGGTTCGAGTCCCACCGTGATCGGCCGCAGTTTTGCATTTCTTCGCTTGCTTTTTCACACATCACCGTTCTCTGCGGTTCCTCAAAATTGCTTCTCGCATCCCAACCCAAATGTCACGCGTCGCCTCACACTGCATACTTCGTTTTGCCACGCCGCATGCGTTTCCGCTTCTACATCGCGCGCCTTCCTCCGCTGCCCCTCACTGCGCGCCGAGCGCGCTGATCGCGCCCCTCGCTCTGCGTGCCATGCGATGGACGCCTCTCGCGCCGCTGGTCCGCGCCAGCCGCCACCTTGCCGGTGCAGCGAGCGCACGTCCAGCCACTCTGGGGCTGCCACGTGGGGGCAGCAGCTGCGGAGATGGCTTGCTGACGTCATAGTTACTCTGGCCTATGAGCCGCCACAGCCGTCCTTGGCCGCCCGCCTTTCCCGGCGCGTTTCCCCGAACACCCCCGCGCATCCGCCGACCGCACACACTGTGCCTTCTCAATTGCCCCCTTCCGCTTCCCCCGGCGCTCCAGGGGGGAGCTCCGCCAGTGATGAGGGTTGCGGGGAGGCGCAAGTCGCGAAGCGGGCGCTTCCGCGTCCGCGCGTGTGGCTTCCGCGCCCGCTGCGAGCGGTGGCGGTGGCGCTGCTGGCGGGGGGAGCCGCGGGGTACGGTGCAGTGATGCGCGCGCGGTGGGAGATGTACCAACGCGGATGGCGGAAGCGAAGCAGGTGCGCGTATGGGGGGGAGGAGGAGGGCGGAGAAGCATAGACGTATGACCCGCTGATGCGCACCCATTCTTGCTGCCCTTCCCGTTCCCACCTCTCTGCTTCTCCTCTCTTTCTCTTTCTCTTCCAATTCCCCCTTTCACTAACCTCCGCTTCCCGGCCATCCTCTCTTTCCCTCTTCCCGGGGCCACTGTGGGGAGGGGGCATGGCAGGGTGGGGGTGGCGGTGATAAGCGTGGGGAACATCACCTGGGGGGGAACCGGCAAGACGCCCATGGTCGCCTCCACCGCTCTGCACCTCCTCTCACTCCTCAACACCACCCCGCACTCACAACCTGCCTCACAACCTGCCTCGTCAGCCACTACCACCATCCCCGCATCCTCCTCCCCTTCCTCCCCTTCCCCCACCCCTCCCCCTCGCACGCCTTCGATCCTCATCCTCTCCCGGGTGAGCTCCCCCCCTCCCGCCTCCAGACTCCCCTCCTCCCCTCCTCCGCTCCTCCCCACTTCTCTACTACCCACACCTCACAGCCTTTGATATACAGCCTTCATCTCCCCCCCCTTTGTTTCCTCTCTTACCCTCTCATCCCCACCTTTCCATCCGTCTTCACATCCCTCCTCCCACCTTCCCCCGCCCCACCTGCCACGTGGCTCCAAGGGCTATGCAGGGGGTGACGAGGCGCGCATGCTGCAGCGCCAGCTCAGCGGCCGGCCGGTTATCATTGCCGTGGGACGGAAGCGCGCTGACGTGGCACGGCGAGTGATTGGCCAGTTCGGGGCGTGGAGGGGATGGGGAGGGGGAGCAGCGGAGGAGGGAAGGCATGAGGGGAGGAAAGAGGAGAGGAGGAAAGAGGAGAGGAGGAAAGAGGAGGGGAGGAAAGAGGAGAGGAGGAAAGAGGAGAGGAGGAAAGAGGAGAGGAGGAAAGAGGAGGGGAGGAAAGAGGAGAGGAGGAAAGAGGAGAGGAGGAAAGAGGAGAGGAGGAAAGAGGAGGGGAGGAAAGAGGAGGGGAGGAAAGAGGAGGGGAGGAAAGAGGAGGGGAGGAAAGAGGAGGGGAGGAAAGAGGAGGGGAGGAAAGAGGAGAGGAGGAAAGAGGAGGGGAGGAAAGAGGAGGGGAGGAAAGAGGAGGGGAGGAAAGAGGAGGGGAGGAAAGAGGAGGGGAGGAAAGAGGAGGGGAGGAAAGAGGAGGGGAGGAAAGAGGAGAGGAGGAAAGAGGAGGGGAGGAAAGAGGAGGGGAGGAAAGAGGAGGGGAGGAAAGAGGAGGGGAGGAAAGAGGAGGGGAGGAAAGAGGAGGGGAGGAAAGAGGAGGGGAGGAAAGAGGAGGGGAGGGGCCATGGGGGGGTGGATGGGGGTGGTGCTGTGGGGCCTGTTGCTGCGGTGATCATGGACGATGGCATGCAGGTGTGTGCGCCAACCTTTACATGTCCTGCATCATTCTGCATGATTCAGCGTTTCCATTCGTGCATTGTTCAACACGCACATTGGTCAGTTTCACACCTGTACCCTCCCGTGCTCCTGCCATTCTCCCTGCCTGCCCTCATCCTCCCCTCCTCCGCTCTTCCCCCGCCAGCACTGGGCGCTGCATCGCGATCTCGACATTGTCATGCTCAATGCCATGCCGCCACATGCGCAAGGGCAAGAGCAATCACAAGCGCAAGCGGATTCTTATGCGCAAGGGCAATCAGGGTGCAGCAGTCCGTGGGGCAATGGGCAGCTGGTGCCACGTGGACCAATGAGGGAGCGGCTTGAGGCGCTGCAACGGGCAGATGTGGTTGTCATTCACAATGCTGACCTGGTAACCTGCCTTGCTGTCGTAATTTGCTTCACTCGCATGGTGATTTACAAGCTGCTTGGTGATTCTTCAGTCGACTCAGAATCAACCTCATGGGTGGCATGCTGATCTGCTATTCGGATATGCCTCTTACCTCCGTCATGTGTGCAGGCGCCCCCGGCGTGTGTGGCAGCGCTAGCAGCACAGCTACAGCACCACATGCCACCACACGCCCTCCTCCTCCACTCCTCCCTCCGCCCCCTCCACCTCCTCTCCCCCTCGCCCTGCTACTGCGTCTCTTCTCCTCTCCATTCTCTCCCCACTCCATCAGATCACCCTTTCACGTGCTCTCCTCCCACGCCTGCCTCTCCTGCCGGCCCGGCCTCCCCGGCGTGCCATGAGCCGTGGGGCAGCACAGCCTTGAAAGGCGCCCAGGGCAGAGGGAACTCGCACCTGCTGCTGTGCCACAGGGAGGGGGGGGCTGGGGAAGGAGGAGGGGAGGAAGGGGAGGCAGGAGGCGGGGACAGGGTGGTGGCGTGTGCCAGCGTGGCGGGGCGTGATGCCGTGTGTCTCTCTGCCATTGGCTCGCCTGACGCCCTGCAAGCCACACTGCAGACGCAGGTGAGGGTGCCAGGTGGATGGATGGCAATTGGGCTGATACCAATTGTGTGTGGAAATACATTTGGCGGTACTGATCGTGATTGTTGCAGTAGGCCCATCATCCGTGCATCATGCACCTCCACTGCTTTTCCCCATGTGCCATCCTCCCTCCTGTGTGCAACCCTCCTTCCCCCCAGCTGCACCTGAGGCGGGTGGTGAGCATTGCCCTGCCCGACCACTCGCCCTTCTCCCTCCAGGTCAGCTGCTCACACTCCCCTGCCAAGCCAGCTACCACAGCCACCTGCCCATGTGCATGCGTGCATGCATGCATGGCAATGGTGCTGCGGCACGCTACCAACTGGCATTCCTTTCCTTCTACCAACTCGTGCGAATTCCCTTTCCCTCTCCCTGCCCGCTGCCCGCCTGTGACTTCTCGGGCAGGAGGTGGGGGCAGTGCAGCAAGCCCTCGCCCTCCTCTCACGCACACCTGATTCCAACTCGCCCTCACATGATGTGCAAGGCGCACACGCACACGTGATGAAAGGAGAGGGTGGAGGCTGCGAGGGGGATTCTGCGTGTGGGCGTGGGCCGTTGTTGATACTGACAGAGAAGGTGAGTGCTTGTAGTGAAATGAATGTTGGCATGCTGCTGTTACCCATCGGAGTGCTTTGCTCATTTACTCACTCCACGGAAGTCCTTTTTCTCCTGCTTTCTCCCAGCACCCAATCTCTCTTTCCCCCATTTCCTCACTGCCCTCCCGCGTATCTGCAGGACTTCGATAGGGATCCGCATTTTGTCCGGCACCATCTAGCTCCCTTCTCCCCTCTCATCCTTTGTTGCTCTCTTGAGCTTCTCGATCAACCTTCACAAATTGCACGCTTTCACGAACTATTAGAGAAAACCCTACTGAATTCCGGCGGGAAGGATATGAAATGAGCTTCATGTAGTATACCACAAGGCTCCCGTATAAATTTTATCTTTGAATTAATTTGTAAAGCCTCTTGGAAACTTGGAGCTCTTCATTTAGAGGAATTGTAGCGTGCATAGTGTGTACCCCTACCTTCCTAGTCTCCGCCTAACCTGCTGAACGAACCTGACGTTGGCGAAGATGCATAGCGATTTCCGTAGGTGTGATGTGGCGCTGCGTACGCATTCGGGAGAGAGACGAGCTTTGCGCCACTTTCGGTGATGTTGACCACGTCAACCAGCTTCGAGCCGTACCCGTTACAGCTGCACTGAACGAACCCCTCTCTGCCATGGTCCCAACCCCCAAGCCAAATCATCGAATTTTGTCCTCTGGTGTCGGAAGAAACAAAAGACATGAAACGCATCGACCATGCTCGTTCGTTCCCCCTTCGCCAGGCTTGCTGGCGTGGCGTAAGAGCGTGGCACCATTTTAATTTACCCAAAGTTCGTTCTAACAATAGCGGACCGTCCTTTTAACGCGTAGCGAACCGTAAGCGGACGATAATCGGACGGAAGCACGAACGGACGACGTTGTGACACCTTTTTCATGCTTTTGAAATTCCAATCTACTGTGCATTCGTTAAAACAAATTAAGAAGTTTCGTCGTTTCGCCAAGCATTTGCGCACCAACCAAAACGCAAGGCGAGGCGGCTCGAATATTTCGGAAACCTGCCCTATTCGCGCGCCAACCAAAAGGCAATACTGTAGAGTCGTCCGTTCGGAAAACGGACGACGAATGAACTGCAGTTTCGACCTGAAAAAGGTGGAAAAGTGGCACAGCGATGCGGTATGCATGCGACGTCGCATGCGTCCTGACGAAATCTCCAGCGAAGCTTGACGAATACAATTACCACCCTACGGTTCGAACGGTCCACGGTTCGAACCAAGGGGTAGCAAAATGGTGCCACGCTCTAATCTTGCCAGGAGGGTCATTCCGCGTCAGCGATAACACCGACATTCGGTGGCGGCAAGGATGGCTTTCAAGTCGGGGAGGCTAGGCTAGGCTCTCAACATCGACGCGCGAAACTGGAACGCGACGCGGCTACGTACGAAGTGAGGGGCCAGCCACACGGATGCGAGAAATTCGCAACTGGCGAGCTGCGCATTTCGAATAAATTTGGTTGCGCTGCACGCATAACCATCCACATTTCTCGTCACTCTTCACTGCCATTCCTCCTGCTCACGTCTCAGCTTACTCATTGGGACGTTTTTACAGGAACACCATACCCACGCAACTGATCTCCAAGTCTCGCGACACAAGCACCCCCCTTCTTCTTTCTTACCCACCTCACAAAAGCACATGGCGTCGGCATCCAGAGGGAGCATTCTCTCCGAGCTAGGCATAACGCCCACCACACTCATCTCGCTCGTCTCGCCACTCCTCTCCATCCCCTGCTGCCTGCTCCTCCGCGCCACCCCCTCCACCTCCGCGCGCCATGCCATCGGCGCGCTTACCGGACTGTTTCTCGCGCTCTCCGCTTTCGGTCCCACCATCTGGGCGCACTATGCTGTGCTCCTCACCTTCGCTTATAGCGCAATGTGCTTGTTTCGGAAACGATGCGGGATAATCACTCTGCTCGGCACATTCGCTTACCTCATCGTATGGTAAGCCTCGTCTGTTTTATCCTTACGCTTACTTCCAAGCACCGTTTTGCACTCGCGTCCTCCCTTCCGCGCTCTAAAGTCTCTATTATTAACTAACCCTGCTACCCGATCTTTTCTTCACCTCCCCGCTGTTCCCTCCGACATTTCAGCCACGTGGTGTACGATAGCGGCTCGGCGCGCAGGGATCAGGGCATCGACTTCGCCGGTACGCTTATGATGGTGACACTCAAGCTGACGTCATGCGCCTTCGACTACCAGGACGGCCAATACCTCTCCGACCCCGTCGCCGCCGATTCCGCCGCGAGTGCCGCTGCTAATGGGCGGCCCATCCGCGGTGCGGACCGGCATTTGTGCGACCTTCCTTCTCCGCTTGAATTCATGGGTTACATGTTCTGCGGCGGGTTACATCTCACAGGACCGTACTTCGAAATGAAACCGTACCTCGAGTGGGCGAGGCACGAGGGTGTGTGGTCACGATCCGCGCGAAAGGCGCCGTTCTTGGTGCCGCTTTTGACGGCGCTGGCATGGGCCGTACCGTCGGGGCTGCTCCACCTGATGCTTAAACCGCGTATGAACGTCGCAATTACCTCAGACCCCGCTCAGGTCTGGAGCGTTTCGTACGTGGCGCGATGGGGGTACGCGATCCTGGCGACGTACGCCGTACGTACGAAGATCTACTACGTGTGGATGGTGGCGGAGGGCAGCATGGTCGCGAGCGGACTAGGTTTCAGCGGATGGGTGCCGCAACGCGGAGCTGCCGCTTCTAACAGCAGCAGGGGAAGCAGCAGAGCGCGGGGAGAAAAAGCGGAGCTAAGGGGACGGCGCGGGGGACTGGCCGGACAGGCGGATTGCGAGCCAGTGAGGGAGGTTTTCGGGGAGAGGTGTGTGAACGGTGGTGACGCGGACGTACCTGCACTGACGACTGCGGCGGTCACAGGAAGTGTGATACTATCGGATAGTGATGAAGACGAGAACAGCGCGCCTGTGATTAGGGCGAGTGTGCGAAAGACGAGCAGCAAGTCCAGGCCGAGAGTGGCTTTGACCGCAGCAGTGCCGCAGCTGGAGCAGATCGACTCGGACGAGGAGAGGGAGAGGGAGACGGGGGGGAAGAGGGGGAGTGGGGAGGAGCGGGAGGTGGAAGCGAAGGAGGCGAGCTGGAAGCGGGCGCGCAACATTGACATCGTGGGGGTGGAGGCGGTGACGGGCATGCATGGCTTCGCCAAGAACTGGAACGTGCGCACCGGCGAATGGCTCCGCACCTGTGAGTCCGCCTTTCAGCCCCCCTCCCTTTTTGCCGCTCTCTATTGCTTTCCCGCCATCTCACGAGACTGCTTTCCTTTCTGTCAGTGTTCTCATCTCACGCGTACTCACTCTCTCCTCCCCACGCCATTCGTCCCCCAACCATTGACGTGCAGACATCTACGAGCGCGTGACACCGGAGGGGCAAAAGCCAGGCGTGCTGCCACTGATCCTCACAGTCTGCACCAGCGCCGTCTGGCATGTAAGCCCACGTTCCGCCCTTCCCCTCTCTCACCTTCTGCTCCACTTGCTCCACTCCACCTTATGATGATCCCATCCCCACATTCCATGCCATTCCAGCACTTGCCATGTCCCTCTGCCGTGACTTCTCCCTACTTTGCCACGCCCTGACAATGCATCTACCCCCATGACCTCATGACCTCCCTATTCTGTGTTCTATGCAGGGCGTGTACATGGGAGACTTCTTCTTCGCCATCAACATGGCGTGGCTCATCATGGGCTCGCGCATCATCTACCGCTACCAGTGCACCATCCCCGCCTCCTCACGCCTCCTCTCCCTCACCGTCTCCACACTGCACTCCCTTTACTCCTTCCTCGGCGCCAACTACTCGGCGCAAGGTTTCATTCTCCTCTCTGCCTCACAAACACTTGTGGCGTACAGCGGCATGGGTTGGGCTGGCACGCTGTTGCCTCTCATTCCTGTGGCACTGTCACAGTTGGGCAAGCTAAGGGGGGCCCGGATCTCGGAAGTGGCATCCACAAGACATTCCAAAGTTCAGTAGCATGACTGTAGTAGGGAAACATTATATGTATAGGTTACTGTAGATAGACTTCTCAAATGGTGAGCTCATATGGATTGAAGGGCATGCCTTTCATGCCTTGCAATCCCCATGAGCTGATCAAACAAACTGTCTGTATGGATGACTACATACTGGTAATCGATAGTTCCAATTTATTCGTGAAGTCAAAAATAGCTGCAAGCTGCAAATAAATTCGTGTACCCGAATTTTCTGCCACACCAGCATGACGCGGCCATGCGAGGTCACTGGAGCTGTTGGTCGCCCCCGCCAGCACAGCTGGGTATGCTTCCATCCAGGCCGTTTCATCCCCAAATCATCCCAATCCTACGGGTCTCAACGGACACATACGGCTAGCTGGCAGAATGCATTTTCGGCGCGCAAGCCAAGACCACCAAGCAGAACAGCAGAGCAGACTTCCCTCGGGAATATCCTGCTTTTCACTTCCCACCTGTGATTTGAATTCACTCCATGCTATGATCAAACCCAGTTCCTGACAAGCAGAAAAAGCAAGTTTACGTTGATTAGAGGAGCTAATAGCTTAGAGCTATATTCAATCACAATCGGACGTAGCATTCAGGCTGCGTTTCACTGGAACGTAAGGCCAGAGCGAGAAGGTCTTTGTTAGGCTTAGATTCATTAAGAACTCCACAGCTGCTGCAGCCATGTCGCAAATACCCAAGACCATTCTGGTGCCGGTGGATCAGTCGGAGAACAGCGAGCGCGCCGTGCAGTACGCGCTCACGCGGCTGTGCCGCGCTGGCGTCGACACGCTGCATCTGCTGCACGTGCAGGACTCCACGCACCTCAGCGTCTCCATTGCAGGCGGTGAGTCCTTCTCCGCGACACACGGCTCGGGTTCCCACATTCGTCATGAAATTCGTGTAGATATCCGCGTCGAACAGCTTAGGCTGTCGCAAGTAGCGCCCGCAGGAATGTGTCCTTCACGCTGTTGATCGTTTTGCCGGTTCTGAGTCCGTTTTTGTCATGCGTGTCGCCCGCGGCGCGGCAGACATGGTGGTGCCGCCGGCGGTGGTGGACGAGATGTCGCGGCGCGCGTCGAGCGAGGCGTCCGTTCTCGTCCGCAAGTACCTCGCCGAGGCCGACGCCGCCAAGGTGCGTTGCGCCCACCCGCACTCCGCCAAGGTGCGTTGCGCCCGCACGCCGCCAAGGTGCGTCGCGCTGTCGTGTGGCATTCATCGGAATTTCTCTAATCCATTCTTCCGTTTACAACATTCTCTACTAGCGTGATGGATACAGACGAACTGATGCGCGCATGTGTGACCGGTTTTTGCGCGCATGTGCGGGGGGCGCGCAGGTGCCGGCGCAGGGGTACTACGCGCTGGGGGACGCGCGCGAGGTGATTGTAGCGAGGGCCGCGGCGATCAAGGCGGACCTGATCGTCATGGGCACGCGCGGCATGGGCGCTATCTCGCGGTGAGTGGCGCGCTGCGCGGAGAGAAAGGGGGGAGTGGGGGGGAAAGGGGGGAAACAGAGGGAAGGGGCATTGCATACGAGCGGATGTGCAAGGGGGTGCGGAAGGTAGCTCGGCAATCGCGAAGCATGCGAGAGGTGAGGCAATGTGGCTTGCCCACCACCATATTTTCAACTCTACCATCCCTCCCCCTTCCCCCACCAGCCCCCTCACTCCCAAGGCTGCCCTTACGTCCCTCCCACCACGTCCTCACACACCCCCACTCCTCTCTCCTCTCACCTATCACCTCTCTCCTCTCTCTTCCCTCTTCCCTTTCTCCCCCCCTCCCACCTGCGCGCTGGCAGAGCGATGCTGGGCAGTGTGAGCGACTACGTGGTGAACCACGCCACGTGCGCCGTGCTCATAGTGCGCCCACCGCCCCCGCCCTGGAGTCAACCACACCATCCCTCCCCCCCCTGCCTATCCTGCAGAGCGATGCTGGGCAGTGTGAGCGACTACGTGGTGAACCATGCCACGTGCGCCGTGCTCATAGTGCGCCCACCGCCCCCGCCCTGGAGTCAACCACACCATTCCCCCACCCTCCCCTCACAACCACACCGTTCCCCTCCTTCCTACCCCGCAGAGCGATGTTGGGCAGTGTGAGCGACTACGTGGTGAACCATGCCACGTGCGCCGTGCTCATAGTGCGCCCGCCGGCCCCACCCTCCGCGGACCAGCCCCAGCAGCAGCAGGCGCTGCAGCAGGCGCCTCTGGACCACCCGTCTCAGCGCGTGCTGCTGCTCGCCGTTGACAACTCCGATGGCAGCCGACTCGCCCTCAGGTGAGGCCGCAGGTGGGCTCAAGAGGGTCTCAGTTGGGCCTCAGGTGGGACTCAGGTGGGCCCCAGGTGGGCTCAATTGGGCCTCAGGTGGGCCTCAGGTGGGCTTCGGGTGGGCCTCAGATTTGTCTCAGGTGGGCCCCAGGTGGGCCCCAGGTGGGCCTTAAGTGGACCCTGGGTGGAGCCCAGGTGGGCGTGAGTGCGTGAGTGGAGGGAGAGACGCATGTGGGGGTGCCTGAAATGCGTGTCTCCCTCGCATGCTCTCAAGGTCGCTCACTCACCCACCCACTCTCAGGTCCGCCAAGCATTTCACTCCATTTCTCCCACCCCCCTACACCTCTTCCTCTTCGTGCCCTCCCCCCCCCCTCCCCCCCCCCCCCCCCCGCTCCTTGCTGTGGTTCACCAGGTATGCATTGGAGGAGTTCTGCCGGGCGGACGACATAATCATTCTGCTCGCAGTGCTGCCCACACCCCCCTGGGCCGCCTACGGCGAATACTACAACCAAGGTCAGCCGCCCACGCCTACACCCGCCTCTTTTCTACTCAGGAACGCCTCATCCTCCTCATCCCACCCTGATCCCCATGCATCCCACAATCGCTCATACTTATCTCCCATGTCCATGCAGCATCACGCATGTCATCCCCTATCGCCGACCTCATGCTTTTTCACCCCCCCATCCTGTATCCACCTGATGCCCCCGTGACACCCTTCACCCATGCATGTGTAACGCCACGGGGCAGAGATGATAGAGCGGTTGGAGCGGGCGGAGCTGCAGGAGGCGGATGCGATGCTGGAGGAGTTTGCAGAGCAAGTGCGCGCCATGCACATCGAGTGCAAGAAGGTGGGGCGGGGGTCCATACGGCTTGCAAGCCTTACTGCTTCAGTTCGTGCAAGATTTGTACCTTTCTCAGCCGTTCTATCTGCAAAGGCTCAAAACTGTCATGTGGCAATCTTCTCTGTGTGCGTGCATGGGTGTGTGCATGTGTGGCTCATGGGTGGATGGGCTCGTGCATGTGTACTCGCTTGTGTGCGTGCGTGACGCCATGGGCGTGGCAATGTGGCTCTCAATGTGTGGCGTGTGCATGTGTGTGCACACCAGGAGGTGATACGAGGGGACGTGCGCGAGACCATCTGCTACTCTGCTGAGCAGTTCGGGGCCGACGTGCTGCTCATGGGGTGCAGAGGATTGTCAGGGCTCAAAAAGTATTTGCCTGTGCTTTCAGCCTTCTCGTGCTCTCTTTGTTCTGCAGCCTTGCTTCTTCACGATCACCAGCAGTCTTCTCGTGCAAGCACCATTTTAGTCCAAGTGCCATACTCTCAGTGATGTCCTCTGCTTGCTTCCGGAGCCCACGTTTCTTCAATTGCATGTCGACATGTTTTCCTGCCTTTCCTCCTTTTGGTTCATAGCCTGCTGTTCGCTGCTGTTCTCCCTGTGCCTGTGCTGCGCAGAATGCTTCTTGGAAGTGTCAGCGACTACTGTGCTCACCATGCGGTAGGAGACCCACCCTTGCCTGCACTGCTGCTTTTTACACCCCCTTCCACCCGAGTGTTTCCCTCTTGCCCCCCTGCAGTGTGCCAAATTCATGCCTTTTCTACAACTCAACAGAACTGAACAGTTCTGATGCCATTGACATGTCAATAGTGTGGTTGGCTTTCTCATGCTGGTGTCTGTTTATATTTTCCCTTTCCCCTACGTTTTGCCTGGTCATGCTGATACCCTTACTGCGACGACAGAATGTGCCCATGCTCATAGTGAAACCACAGGAGCACTCCACTGTGGACCTTCTCTCCCCTCGAGTTGTACCAGTTGGCCATTCAGCAGAGGAATCATAAGAGTTGCCCATTCGAAATGGAATAATCCCACTAGCTGGGAATATAAAGAGGTGGTAGAGCTCTTGTAATGTGAGCACCTTGAATTCCTTCAGGATTCACAAAACAGAAAATTTACTTGTTGTAACACCCTGCAGCCTTGTAAATGCAGAAAGTACACTATTTCCATTCGAGGATTCGAGTTCCGGCTGAGGAGGATCTGAATCTCCAGACACGCGAGAGATTTGTGGATGCCTCCCGATGTGTGCCGTGGCAACGCCTCTGATTGGCATGACTGTCTTCCTTCTTCCTCTCTTTGTGGAACGTTGCTGACATGGACAGCCTCGAGCTTGCTTTCCCCCACCAGCACCCAGAGATTCTCCCGAATTTCTGCTGGGCCACGCGTCATTGCAATTCCGCTGGCGTCAACGGGCTTCTGTGCCAAACACAAGCCGAGTTACCATGTTGCCGTCGTCAACGCCTTCGAGAACAGACGAAGCTCAAATTCGCAACGCCTGACGAACCCCCTTTCCAGCTTGCAGCTTGTTACCCCCCCTCTCCATCCACTTCCGTCCACCCCCCAGCTCCTGCTGTCGCCCTACAGCAACTACTACAACTTCCATTGTTCTTGTTCTTACATAGTTAGTTTCAGAATCACCACCACCATCACCAGCTTCTAGGATTCTGCTGCTCGCCTCGCCGTAACGCCGGCGCTATCGTCGTCGCTTCCGACCCGATCAAACCGTTCGCCATTTCGAACCAGATCCCACTTCATTGGCTCTCATCCTGAGATCCTCCATTCATCCGTTCATTCGCCGTCACCCCATTCAACTGCTAACACCGATTTGCCATCATGAGCGGAAGGCGATCAGTTACCACCCTTCTTCGCGCTGCCGCGCAGGCGCGTCGGTATTCGTCGTCGTCGTCGTCATCCGTGGCGACAGCGCATCAGCCGGCGGTGTTCGTGGATAAGACGACACGTGTGTTGTGTCAAGGCATCACCGGAAAGAACGGCACCTTCCATACGGAGCAGGCCATCGAGTACGGCACCAACATGGTACGCTCTAACGCGCGGTTGCCGCACCGAACAGAAGAACATGTGCTTCCGATGTCATTGCGGTCAGACAGTTTTTCGCGCATGAATATGCAGTCGCAATGAAAGACGAAGCAGGAATGTCAGTTGTTTGTCGCGCGTAGCTTCTAATCCGAAAGTCTGGAGCTCTTAGTCATCGTCGTCTTCAGCTCAGTGAGGTCGGACTGACCATGCAAGTAAACGACTGAACATACTGCCTTTCGTTAACATACGCCGGTCGGTTTTCATGGGTCGTGAACACGCCTTTTTTGTCATCGGACTTCAACACATGATCCACTTTCGCGCGACATTGACGTCTCCACCCTTTTTCGCGAGCTCTTATTGTTCCGTCGTTACTCATCCTTCAACCCTTGTTGTTCTTGCCGTCGAGTCTGGACGGGGCTGGCTGGCGTCGGAGAAAGAGTACGGTGGACTGGAATGGGTTGCCGCTGTCGGCATCATGAAGCAGTGCACGGAGACATCCTTACTGACGTAGGAATCTCTTCGCCCACAATGGAATCTCTTCGAAGACGTAGCGCTACTGGCTGGCTGAAAGTCCGCTCCTTCCGCACAACACTGACCCCGGGCTGACTAACGTCCTTCCAGGCATCACCGATCCACTGCGACGCTCTTCGGACACCTTCTTCTTGATGCCACTGATCCTCCCTACTTTGCTCTCAGGCGATGTCTTTCCCGATGTTCCCATCCACCAGCCTCCCCCTTCAGCATACTCCGTACACATGCACCTCTCCCTCCTTGCCTCGCCCCTCCTCTTTGGCTAACCTCCCCTATCCGCTTCCCCTTGTGCCCATCCCTTCTCATCCCTCCACATCCCTCCCTCATCCCTTCCTATCCCTGCCGCGTGTCGCACGGCCAGGTGGGCGGCGTAGTCCCGAAGAAGGGCGGAACGGAGCACCTGGGGCTGCCCATCTTTAACACCGTCGAGGACGCCAAGAAGGCCACCGGCGCTAACACGTTGAATGCACCTCTCCCTTGTTGCCTGTACATACGCAGGTGGGCGGCGTAGTTCCGAAGAAGGGCGGATCGGAGCACCTGGGGCTGCCCATTTTCAACACCGTCGAGGAGGCCAAGAAGGCCACCGGCGCCAACGCGTCCGTGATCTACGTGCCGCCGCCATTCGCGGCGGCGGCGATCATGGAGGCCATGGAGGCGGAGCTGGACCTCGTCGTCTGCATCACCGAAGGCATCCCGCAGCACGACATGGTGAGCGCCGTGACGCGCGGGGAATAGAATGGCAGGATGGCAGAATGGCGACATGATGGCATGACGGCATGATGGCATGATGACACCTTGGTCATGGGCCTGGAAAGCTTGGATGCGCGTTGTGCGTTGCTGCTCCCCCGTGACCAACTTCCCCTCTTCACGCCTCCTCTTTCCTCCAACCGCATTGCGCCACGTGTCATTACGGGCAGGTGCGCGTGAAGGCAGCGCTGATGCAGCAGAGCAAGACGAGGCTGATCGGCCCCAACTGTCCGGGCATCATCAAGCCGGGCGAGGCGAAGCTGGGCATCATGCCCGGCTACATCCACAAACCCGGCCGCATCGGCATCGTCTCGCGCTCCGGCACCCTCACCTACGAGGCTGTGAGTACCACCCTCACCTACGAGGCCGTGAGTGCCACCCGCCTGCGTTTTCCCTCCCTGCTGCCCTGCCCCCCGTCCCCGTCCTTGACTTGGAACCCGCTTGTGTCCTCATCCCTGCTTCATGCTTCGAGTTTCTCAACCGCCGTCGTTGTCATTCCCTTGTTGGAAGTGCTGGGCTTCACCCGCAGCCCTGTTTCCCGTCTCTCCCTGCTCTGCGTCCCTCTCCCCCTCCACACGGTGACACGCGTCACGGCGCATGACTGGAGGAGCAGGTGTACCAGACGACGCAGGTGGGGTTGGGGCAGTCGACATGCGTGGGCATGGGCGGTGATCCATTCAACGGCACCAACTTCGTCGACTGCCTGGACAAGTTTATTAAAGACCCGCAGACTGAAGGTACGCCAGCCCACCCATGCCTTGAGGTGCATTTTAAGGTGTGTTGTGTGTGGACTCAACACACACCCATTCAACGGCACCAGCTCCGTCGACTGCCTCGACGATGTCATCAAAGACCCCCAGACCGAAGGTCAGGCCACCCGCCGTAACCGTGCCTTGGGGTGCACTGCCGTGGGGGAGGAGGGGTGGAGAGTTCAGCGGGATTTTTATGGTGCTTAGCTGCCCACCGTTGTTGTCACCCTTCATGCTATCCCTCCCATGTCTTCCCGCCACGTCATCCCCAATGTTCCTCGAGGTCGTCCCTCTGTGCCCTCACACCAGCTATCTCCGTGCTTCCCATGCGCCACTGCCCCTGTGATTCCCCGTGACTCCCTGTGACTGTCCCTTTGACTGCCCCCGTGACTGCCCCCCCCACAGGCATCATTCTAATCGGTGAGATCGGAGGCAGTGCGGAGGAGGACGCAGCGGAGTTCATCCGGGCGAGTGGCACCACCAAGCCCGTCGTGTCCTTCATCGCCGGCCTCACTGCTCCGCCTGGCCGCCGCATGGGGCATGCCGGAGGTACGCAGGGGGCATGCAGGACATGTGCATGGGGCACACGGGAAGTATGCTGGGGGCATGTAGGAGATGTGCATGGGGGATTGAAGGGTTGCATGGATGAATGATGAGGAAGCTGAGGGCTGGGAAGGTTGAATCTGTCTATCATGGTGTAGAATGAGCCCGCCCAGTTGGGTGGTGAGTGAGTGGTAGCTACGCTTGCCTGCACGAGTGGCCAATGGGAGCTGCATCCCCTGTCCTCTCCTGTTTCCTTGTACCAATTCCATCTTCCCCCACACTGAATCTCTCCTGCTCGCGCATTCCACCTGCTCCCCCCCCATGGCGCTGCAGCGATCATCAGCGGGGGCAAGGGCACGGCGCAGGACAAGATCAAGGCTCTGGAGGGCGCAGGGGTGACGGTGGTGCGCTCGCCTGCTCAGATCGGCAACGCCATGTTCGCTGCCTTCAAGGAGCGTGGGCTCGTGTAGAGAGGCACGCGGAAGACAGGCCAGTGGTGGTTGTGGCTTTAGATTTGTGCAAGCTGCAGCTGCTTGTTCAATCTTATTCTGCCCTGTACAACAGCAGCAGCAGCATTTCAAAATTCCGGCATTTTTCAAATATAGTAGCACCTGTAAGCTATGAGCATATCTGCTTTTCCATCACCATACCGTATCTATACAGTTGTTCGCTGCGACGAATTCTGGCGACTGCGACGATGTTCGCTGAATGCTTTGCATAACAAGCAGAGAATCGAGACACTCAGTAAGGCTTTTGAAAACCCGTTATAGTCAGCACACAGTACTGCACACTACCACAATGCGTTACCTCGTCGCATGAACCCCCCGTCATCTCGTTTCTCCTTGCTGTTGGGATAGTTTCTGGCCGTGATCACAGATGAAAAGCTTCACCGCATATGGTCGCTCTCCTTAGAATTTTGGGTGTTAAATTTCGCCACCGCCGGTTACCTCTTCGCGTCGTCACCGCGATGGCGTTGGGTCGGCTGTCGATAGATTAACACTTCGAGGCGCAGTGCGACGCGCATGGGCGCAGTGCGACGCGCATGGGCGCAGTGCGACGCGCATGGGCGCAGTGCGACGCGCATGGGCGCAGTGCGACGCGCATGGGCTCAGTGCGACGCGCATGGGCGCAGTGCGACGCGCATGGGCGCAGTGCGACGCGCATGGGCGCAGTGCGACGCGCATGGGCGCAGTGCGACGGGCTCAGATTATTCTCACCTCCCCCCTGACGCCCTGCCACGTCACCTCCCCTCTGAGGCAGGCCAACGCATGTGGTAACCGCATATAACCGCATTCGCTCCTGTCGCTTGCGCCTTGCACCGCACATGGCCACTTCAGACCGGGCATGCATTCGGAACTGGTGAGACGCTTTCGTTCGTCACGCTTCACCGCGCTACACCGCGCTGCACCCAATACATGTGCTTCACCGCGCTGCACCGCGCTGCATATTCATTTACATCGAAATCCGCCTTCTCTCCTTGGGTCATTGGCAGGTCGGAGCATGCAGCTATAGCAGAGGGGCAGCTGAAGCAGAGGGGACTTGCATTCAACACTTGTTTTCAACATGAGTCGTATGATCGCACCGCTGCTTTGCTGACAGGGGATGTGCACTTCAGGTGAGATGCCTCGTTGCCTCTGCATCATGGCGTTGCCTCTGCATCATGGCGTTGCCTCTGCATCATGGCGTTGCCTCTGCATCATGGCGTTGCCTCTGCATCATGGCGTTGCCTCTGCATCATGGCGTTGCCTCTGCATCATGGCGTTGCCTCTGCATCATGGCGTTGCCTCTGCCTCTGTGGTGGTGACGCTCCCCACAGCAGGTGCGCTCAGCAAGTGTGCTTTGTGCTGTGCTGTGCTGTATGCTGTGCAGTCAGCTTTGTGCTATGTGCTATGTGCTCTGTGCTCTGTGCTATGTTCTATGTGCTCTGTGCTGTGTGCTGTGTGTTTTGTGCTGTGCTGTGTGCTGTGTGTTATGTGCTGTGCTGGGTGCTGTGTGTGTTGTGCTGTGCTGGGTGCTGTGTGTGTTGTGCTGTGCTGGGTGCTGTGTGTGTTGTGCTGTGCTGGGTGCTGTGTGTGTTGTGCTGTTCTGGGTGCTGTGTGTGTTGTGTTGTGCTGGGTGTTGTGTGTGTTGTGCTGTGCTGGGTGCTGTGTGTGTTGTGTTGTGCTGGGTGCTGTGTGTGTTGTGCTGTGCTGGGTGCTGTGTGTGTTGTGCTGTGCTGGGTGCTGTGTGTGTTGTGCTGTGCTGGGTGCTGTGTGTGTTGTGCTGTGCTGGGGGCTGTTACCAAGGAGGATTATACAAACTCCATTGCTCCGAATAGCAAGGTGAGTCGTGTGGTAACCAGGTTACGTGAAGGGATAGCCTGGTGAGTCAGCCAATGCACAAGGCACTGAGCACGGGCAGGCGTTGCAGCTGCTCTCTTCTGCTGGCATAACGAGGACCCAACTCCATACCTGCCAACAACAAGGTCAGGCCAAGTGAGGCAATGTGGTAACCAGGTTACATCGTGCGGTAGCCAGGTGAGTCAGGCAGCACAGAAGGCGTCTCACAGGTTACATCTGGTGTGGTGTTGTAACCAAGTTACATTGGTGTGGTCTCCTCATGCAGTTACCCTTCACATGGTTCCACCTACCATTTCACCCCCTTGCCTTTTGTTCCCGATCAGGCCCTCTGCCTGGTGTACGGCCGAGATCTCGCGACGGCGGTACGAGCTGGCGGCGTCTGATACGCTCAACGCCAAGAGCACGCTCAGCAACTGGCTAACGACTGGTAGTGAATATGGTAGTCAAAGGAGTCTTAGTCAATATGGTAGTCAAAACTGGCTATGATGAGAGCAAAATGGTAGTCAAAGGGGCCTTGGAGAGCCTTTGGACGAAATGCAGCCACAGTAGCACCTGTACGTTATGAACTGCATCACCTGTAAGTCCATGCTGAGACGTACTTGTCAGATTTATAAAAAAAGCAGGTCTATCACTATTCAGGTCTAAAAACCATTCAGGGCCTTGGGTCTTCTGGGCCCCTCTTGGCCACTAGGGGGGTTAACCCCTAGTGTTACACCCACACACCGCGTTGAGGTGGGGACCCTTCGTGTGGGTCCGCAGCCCCTAAACAACACGAGCCGGGCTGCAGCGTCCCACAGCCCAACTCAGACCAGGTGGCGTAACACCTGGCCAGGCGAAGGCGGGGTGAGGAGGCCATCAGAGTTCAGGGAGCGTCCCCCCATCCCTCGTCAGAACACTCAACTCACACACAGGGGCGCTTCAGGCGCGGGAGGCGTCCGTCCCAACGCCGTCAGCAACCCCTGCCGCACAACACCTATGCCGCAGTCGGAGGCGGTCTTCGGTCTTGGACCCTGCCAGCTGCAGAGCGACACACAACACAAGACAAACACAACACACGATCAAGTGAAACAGGCACGACGAACACATGCAAGAAAGCAAGACAAATCTGAGAAAAAAAAGCGAAACGGGTTACCTCGCTGCAGCGATGAAGCAGCACCTCACCTCCGTCCGTGCCGGCCGCCGTGTCGTCTCCGCGCTGCCCGCCATGCTGAAGGGAATGGAAGGGGGGGATTATGCATAGGGACGCCTCTTGCTGCCCCCCGCGCGCTGCCCCCTCGCCCTCCTCGCCCCACGAGTCGACTTGAAGGGAATGGAAGGGGGGGGGGGGGTAGAGAGACAAACAGGAAAACAAGGATCAAGTGAAACAAGCACGACAAATACACGTAATGCGAAAAACTGAAAGAAAGCAATGCGGAAACGGACAAGGGAAGAAGGTTACCTCGCTGCAGCGATGAAGCAGCACCTCACCTCCGTCCGTGCCGCCCGCCGTGTCGTTTCCGCGCTGCCCGCCATGCTGAAGGGAATGGAAGGGGGGGATTATGCATAGGGACGCCTCTTGCTGCCCCCCGCGCGCTGCCTCCTCGCCCTCCTCGCCCCACGAGTCGACTTGAAGGGAATGGAAGGGGGGGGGGGGGAGGGGGGAGAGACAAACAGGAAAAAAAGGATCAAGTGAAACAAGCACGACAAATACATGTAATGCGAAAAACTGAAAGAAAGCAATGCGGAAACGGACAAGGGAAGAAGGTTACCTCGCTGCAGCGATGAAGCAGCACCTCACCTCCGTCCGTGCCGGCCGCCGTGTCGTCTCCGCGCTGCCCGCCATGCTGAAGGGAATGGAAGGGGGGGATTATGCATAGGGACGCCTCTTGCTGCCCCCCGCGCGCTGCCCCCTCGCCCTCCTCGCCCCACGAGTCGACTTGAAGGGAATGGAAGGGGGGGGGGGGGGGGGGGGGTAAGAGAGACAAACAGGAAAAAAAGGATCAAGTGAAACAAGCATGACAAATACATGTAAAGCACGAGAGCGGCGTACCATGCGTGAAGGGCGCTGCAGTCTCCTCCTGGCGCTCCTTTCTTCAGCCGCACCAAGGCAACAACTAACACATGATTAGCAAATAGAAAAGGAAAAGCACGACAGCTCGTACCATGCATGAAGGGCATTTCTGTCCCTCATCTTGGCTCCTCTTGCAGCATTGAAGGCACGGCAGCATTGAAGGCACGAGCGCTTACGCCTCTCCAGAGAAAACAAGCGCCCAGAACCAGCGGGGCGAGAAAACAAGCGCCCAACCAGCGGGGCGAGAAAACAAGCGCCCAACCAGCGGGGCGAGAAAACAAGGAGTGTGAGAAAAGACAAGGTTGTTCCCAAAACATGGGAGCGCCCAAAACAGGGGCGAGAAACAAGAAGCAGGTGCTGGCAACCAGAATTGTCCTAACCATTGAGTTAGGAGATTCAGCCTCCCTACCCTATGGAGGTGACATATGGTTGCCAAGCAAAAACAACAGGGTTGTTCCCAAAACATGGGCGCGCCCAACAGGGGCGAGAAAACAAGGAGTTCCCAACATGGGCGAAACAGGCAAGATAGTAGCCAACAAGGTACGACTGGTTTGACCCCTCCTGGCCGCTGGGGCAGTTGGTGCCGCCCCCAGCAAACCAAGCAGCAGAAGCCAAACCGAGCCAAAAGGAGAAGAAAGAATCAGAGACGTAGCTAGGTTGGACCCCTCTTGGCCGCTGGGGCAGTTGGTGCTGCCCCCAGCGAACCAAGCAGCAGAAGCCAAACCGAGCCAAAAGGAGAAGAAAGAATCAGAGACGTAGCTAGGTTGGACCCCTCTTGGCCGCTGGGGCAGTTGGTGCTGCCCCCAGCGAACCAAGCAGCAGAAGCCAAACCGAGCCAAAAGGAGAAGAAAGAATCAGAGACGTAGCTAGGTTGGACCCCTCTTGGCCGCTGGGGCAGTTGGTGCTGCCCCCAGCGAACCAAGCAGCAGAAGCCAAACCGAGCCAAAAGGAGAAGAAAGAATCAGAGACGTAGCTAGGTTGGACCCCTCTTGGCCGCTGGGGCAGTTGGTGCTGCCCTCAGCGTTACACCCTGGCACCACTGTGAGGTGGGGGACCGCCGCCAGGGAAAAACAAACGCCCAAGCGGGGCAAAGGAACCTTGGTTCCCAAAAGAGGCGCTGCCAACCAGAATTGTCTCAACCAATGGCTGGGAGAATCATTCTCCAACCCTATGGAAGTGACAGGTATGGTTGCCAAGCACAACAAGGAGGTAGCTTTCAGAGGGGCAGAAAGAACAAGGGGAAGGAACATTGGTTCCCAAAAGAGGCGCTGTCAAACCAGAGTTGTCTCAACCAGTTGCCGGGAGATTCATTTTCCCGCCCTATGGAAGTGACAGGTATGGTTGCCAAGCGCAAAAAGCAGGTTGTTCCCAAAGGGGCTTAGAAAGAGGTAGCTGCTAAAGGGTAAGAGGAAGAGGGTAGTTCCTAAAAGGGGAAGAAAGAGAGGGCAGTTCTCAAAGGGACTGCAAAAACAGGAAGTTCCCAAAAGGGGCTGAAGGAAACTTGGCTCCCAAGGCACTTATAGAAGCAACAACAGGTGGCTCCGAGGTTGTTTCCGAAGCACTGCCTGGGAGCTATATTCTCCCAAGCAATGGTAAGGACATGTAGTTGCCATAATAATGGCTGGAAGGAAATGTTGCCATAACAATGGTTGGAAGGAAACATTGCCATAATAATGGCTGGAAGGAAACATGGCCATAATAATGGCTATAAGGAAACATTGTCATAATAATGGCTAGAAAGTAATATAGCCGTGATAATGGCTGGAAAAAAAAATAGCCGTGATTATGGCTGGAAAGGAAGATAGCCGTGATATAGAAGGCAGTAACCAAAGGGGAGAAACAGAAGGTAGTTCCCACAAGGGAAGAGAGGGAGGGCATTTCCTAAGGGGAAGAAAAACAAGTTTCTAAAGGAGAAGACAAAAGAGGGTAGTTCCCAAAACAGGGCAGTTCTCAAAAGAGGGCAGTTCCCAAAAGAGGGCAGTTCCCTAAAGAGGCCAATTCCCTAAAGAGGGCAGTTCCCAAAAGAGGGCAATTCCCAAAAGAGGGCAGTTCCCAAAAGAGGGCAGTTCCCTAAAGAGGGCAGTTCCCAAAAGAGGGCAGTTCCCAAAAGAGGGCAGTTCCCAAGCGGGGGCAGTTCCCAGAGGGCAGTTCCCAAGCGGGGGCCGTTCCCAAAAGAGTGCAGTTCCCTAAAGAGGGCAGTTCCCTAAAGAGGGTAGTTCCCAAAAGAGGGCAGTTCCCAAAAGAGGGCAGTTCCCTAAAGAGGGCAGTTCCCAAAAGAGGGCAGTTCCCAAAAGAGGGTAGTTTCCAAAAGAGGGCAGTTCCCAAAAGAGGGCAGTTCCCTAAAGAGGGCAGTTCCCAAAAGAGGGCAGTTCCCTAAAGAGGGCAGTTCCCTAAAGAGGGCAGTTCCCAAATAGGGCAGTTCCCAAAGGGGCAGACAACAGGCCACGAAACATGGCATAGGGAATGTGGTATGCGCCCAAAACAAGGGCAAACCGTGGTTCCCAAAACAAGCGTCCGAACCATTGAGTTGGGAGATTCAGCCTCCCTACCCTATGGAGGTAACAACAGGTGGCTCTCAGGTAGTTTCCAAGGCACTGCCTGGAGGATTAATCCTCCCAAGCACTGGCAAGGACCTGTGGTTAATAATGGCTGGAAGGAAACATTGCCGTAATAATGGCTAGAAGGAAACATTGCCGTAATAATAGCAGGAAACATTGCCATACAAATGGCTAGAAATGAGTATAGCCGTGACGATGGCTATATTCCTCGAAAATCCCATTGATGGACACCCAGGTTTCCCACCCTCTGAGTAGGAAACCCAGACGGGGAACATATTGCCATGATAATGCCTGGAAAGGAATAACCGTGATAAGGTATATTCCTTTCGCTGTGGGAACATATCGCTAGGTGGGGAACCTGGGCGCCCAAGTTTCCCACACTCTGTTTTTCACCCGCCCTTTTCTATCTTCCTTCTGCTCCCTCTGTTTCAGCTGCTCCCTCTGCTTCAGCTAACCCCTTTCTGCTTCAGCTTCTACCTCTGCTTCCGCTGCCCCTTCTGCCAACAAGCCAAGGAGAGGAAGAATTTGATTCGATTGAGTTTGAGTTCGTTTCATCTCACCATCTGTGAGGAGAGCCGGGAACAGAGAGGTGTGAGCTCACCTCCTCTTCTCCCCTGCTGCTGCTCGCCTCTGCTTCAGCTCCTGTGCTCGCCTCCTCTACTGGCCTCCTCTGCTCGCCTCCTCTGCTCGCCTCCTCTGCTTGCCTCCTCTGCTCGCCTCCTCTGCTCGCCTCCTCTGCTCGCCTCCTCTGCTCGCCTCCTCTTCACCCCTCCTCCGCTCCCTGTGAACGGTGCAGCTCCTCTCTGCCGTCCACAGGTGCAACCGCCTCCTCTCTGCCGTCCACAGGTGCAGCAGCCTCCTCTCTGCCGTCCACAGATGCAGCAGCCTCCTCTCTGCCGTCCACAGGTGCAGCAGCCTCCTCTCTGCCGTCCACAGGTGCAGCAGCCTCCTCTCTTGCCGTCTGATCCTCGTCAGCGTGCCTCAGCCTCCTTGCTCCTTGCCATAGCAGGGCGTCACGATACACGGCGGTGCTCTCAGCAGCCCAAGAAAGAAACTACTCGATCCTTGCCTCCTCCTTGCCTCGTTGCATCCTCCTTGCCTCCTTGCCTCCTCCTTGCCTCCTCCTTGCCTCCTTGCCTCCTCCTTGCCTCCTCCTTGCCTCCTTGCCTCCTCCTTGCCACTCGCCAGTCACCCAGCAGCAGGTGAGATGCCCATGCTTCCAGCAAGTAAGAAACCACTCTCTCCTTGCCTCCTTGCCTCCTTGCCTCCTTGCCTCCTTGCGTCCTTGCCTCCTTGCCTCCTTGCCTCCTTGCCTCCTTGCCTCCTTGCCTCCTTGCCTCCTTGCCTCCTTGCCTCCTTGCCTCCTTGCCTCCTTGCCTCCTTGCCTCCTTGCCTCCTTGCCTCATTGCCTCCTTTCCACCTTGCCTCCTTGCCTCCTTGCCTCCTTGCCTCCTTGCCTCCTTTCCACCTTGCCTCCTTGCACCTTGCCTCCTCCTCCCTCCCTCCAGATGCCTAAGCTCCCTGCCAAGGCAAAAGAGGGCGGGGGGAGAAAAGGGAGAGGAACGACGGAAGAAGAGTAGAAGATAATGAAACACTGCAGAGACGAGACAAGGACGAGGCAAGCTTGGTAGAGAAGATGAAGAGCAGTGGAGGGCAACTCACCAGGTGGCCCAAGCATGGCGTGGCTCTCTGCTTGCCGTCACTCTCCCGCTGGTGCCACATCCCCCGCTGCCACAGCGTCACTCAGCTATGGCTCTCCTCCTGCTCCTGTCGCTGCAGACACGCCTTCCCATTGACGCCTTAACATTTTCTGCAGAGCGACCAGACAGTTGCAATCCCACAGGGAAGGTCAGTCAGAGTGGAGGTTACAAGTGGAGAGAGCAAAGTGAAAGAATGAAATGTAAAGAGTGCGAGGGGGAAAAGCGGGACTGCATTGCTGATGTTACTTACTCGATTCTTCAGTCGATGCTGCCTTGGCCGAGGGCAGGTTGGGCGAGCGCAGTGGTCAGCAGGGCCAGCCCAGGCCATGCAAGCAGTGAGGGTGCGTGAGTGGCGTGAGTGGCGTGAGTGGCGGTGGCAGCGGCGGCGGCGGTGGCAGCTGCAGGGCGGGCACCAAGGACAGTACCGTACCTTACCACACCTGACGTTACCACTTACGCTGGCAGTCGCCTGCTGTCACACACCTGGGGAGGGTCCCTTGGTGCCGCCCGTGAGAGCGGCGAGAGGAGGAGGAGGGAGCGAGCGCAAGCAAGCAGAGGATGGCACGAGCACGAGCGAGTGAGTGAGTGGTGCGTGCACAGTGCGAATTCGGTGAGATAGCTTAGCCGGATTGAAGAGGGTCGAAGGAGCATGCAGGCGTGCTCCCCTTGCTTGCGTGCAGCACCCACACGGCCATGCGCCTCTCCTTGCCGCCACACTCCCCCTGCTGCCGCAGCGCCACTCAGAGACGCCACGGTCGGTCGCGCTGGTGCTGCCGGGAGGTTGGGCGAGCGCAGTGGTCAGCAGGGCCAGCCCAGGCCGTGCGTCATCCCACCACTCGCCTCTCCCGCTCGCCACGCTGCTCCCACTGCTCCTCCATGCCTTCTGCTGCTGCCGGCCTGTAGGTGTGCTGGCAGAGGGGTGTAGGCAGAGGGAAGCTGGCAGGAGGAGAGGCGAAGAGGGGAACAAGTGCACGGAGCAGAGAAGGAAGGTGAGAGGGAAGGCAATTAGCATGGCGTTAGCAAGTCAGACAACAGAAAAACGGAAAGCATGCAAGCAAGGAATAATGGAAGGACGCAAGCAGTGAGAGTGCGTGAGTGGCGTGAGTGGCGGTGGCAGCGGCGGCGGCGGTGGCAGCTGCAGGGCGGGCACCAAGGACAGTACCGTACCTTACTACACCTGACGTTACCACTTACGCTGGCAGTCGCCTGCTGTCACACACCTGGGGAGGGTCCCTTGGTGCCGCCCGTGAGAGCGGCGAGAGGAGGAGGAGGGAGCGAGCGCAAGCAAGCAGTGGAAGGCACGAGTGCGAGCGAGTGAGTGGTGCGTGCACAGTGCGAATTCAGTGAGACAGCTTAGCCGGATCGAAGAGGGTCGAAGGAGCATGCAGGCGTGCTCCTCTTGTGAGTGCTCCCCTTGCCTCCTTGCTCTTGCGTGCGCTCCCCTTGCCTCCTTGCTCCCCTTGCGCGCTCCCCCTTGCGCGCTCCCCCTTGCGCGCTCCCCCTTGCGCGCTCCCCTTCCTTGCTCTTGCGTGCGGTCCCCTGCTCCCTGAGAGGCGAGAAGTGGTCTGCAGGGCCCACTGCAGGCTCTGCACGAGGAGCAACCAGGCAGAGACAGAGTGGCAGTGAGAGCAAGAACAAGTGGCAGAGAGCAAGAGGGCAAAGAGCACGGCAGTGAGCAAGAGCGGGCGAAATCAAGAAAGCAACTCGCGGCGATCAAGAGAGAAGAGTGTGAATGGGTGGGGAGGGGTGGGATGCCACACCAGCAGTAAAAACGACAGATGGGGACAGTGAGGGAGGATTGAAGAGGGGAGAGCGGAGAGGAGACTTAGCTCACCAGAGTGTTGAAGCTGATCATTCGCACATCATCGCGCACCCTCGCACACGGACGCACGCCAGCTTCCGCAAACGGACGCACGCCAGCTTCCGCACACGGACGTTGCACGTTGCACGCCGCCGCACGCGGAAAGTCGCCAGCATCCGCACACCGTCGCACGCGGTAAGTCGCCAGCCTCCGCACACCGTCGCGCGCGGAAGGTCGCACGCAGGTGGTCGCCATCTTCCGTACATTGTCGCGCGTCGAAAATCGCCATCATCCGCACACCGTCGCACGGGAAACGTCGCACAGGGTTCGTCGCATGGGCCATGTTGCCAGAATCCGCACGACGCCGGCACGCGTCGCACGCGGTAAATCGCCACCTCGCTCGCGGTTCGTCGCCTGCCGTCTGTCGCACATCGTCGCATGCGCCATGTCGCCAACATCTGCACAGCGCCGCATGCGGAACGTCGCATTCGTTAAAGTCGCCATCTTCCGCACACCGTCGCACGCGGTTGGCCACCGTCTTCAGCACACGGTCAATCGCGGTAAGTCGTCATTGTCCGCACATCGTCGCACAGGGAACGTCGCACGCGGCTCGTCGCCATCTTCCGCACATCGTCGCATGCAGTATGTCGCCAACATCCGCACAACGTCGCACACGGAAGGTCGCACGCAGTTGGTCACCGTCTCCGGACACGGTCGCATGCGGAAGTCGCCATCATCAGGACATTGCCGCATGCAGTATATCGCCATCAAATCCGCAAAACGTCGCACGCAGAACGTCGCACGCGGAATGTCGCATGCGGAACGTCGCATGCGGAACGTCGCATGCCGAACGTCGTATGCTGAACGTCGTTCGCGGTTGGTCGCCATCATCCGCATGGTTGCTCGTGGTTCAAAATCCGCCATTTGCCGCTACTAGACGATCGCCGCACGCTGCCAGCCACTTACTGTTCGTCGCTAGCCGTTCGCCATTCGCTGCTCGCCGTGTCGCCAATCGCCGCTATCATTGCTCGTTCGCTCGTCTTTCACCGCTCACGTCAGTTCAACACCGACGACGGCGTTGCACCCCGTTGCTCGGACTCCGCCGAGTATCAACCCACTAGTTTCCGTCTCTGTCACGTCGTGAGTCACTGTGTCGCCGGATGCCGGTCTCCGTGATACTTGAAATTCGCTGGTCGAACCATTCTCGAAGAGCGCCGTGAATCCCTTGTCAGTATATCGCTATATGCAGGCACAGCTAGCTTTAGAGATGAGCAGATGCTATCATTGCAGAGATTCGTGTTCCGCCAACAAGTCCGACATCAGTAAAAACGAACTATCGCAAACATCTGCTTCCGTCGCCTCCAAGTGATTCTCTTGTTGCTGACGACGATACTCGGCGTAGACCATTATGGCGCCGTTCTGACGTGAAAACCGTCGACCCTGTTGGCAAATGATGTCAAAAGGCTGAAGTGCTTCTGGTGATGCCTGAAGATGCTAGCAGAAGCGGCTCGTATGTCAATCCTGATACCGCTTATTGTAGTAAGCATAGATCGCCGACGGCGCTGCTTCATGTATAACGCAAGGTTCAGGTGGCTTGACTCAACGCTCGGCTATCGGCGACCATAGCAGCCATCGGCGAGTAATTTGATGTTATTCCGGAACGACGCTTACGATGGAACGGAGGCGACATAGACTTCAACTAGAGCGGTGGAAACCTTATCAGGAAAGACTCGTCAGGGATCATGTTGATGAGCTGAAAAATATCGGTTAATAATCCAGTTTATCAGAATCTAGATGCTGGAATTGAAGGTTAGTAACGTTCGAGAAAACTAAAACGGTGGAGTTCCTAGGAGGTTACGAACCATAAGAACCGCGGTTATGAGCCAAGAGGCAAGCAGTTAACGTTCAGCCTATCAGACGCTATATGCTGACACGACTGACGACCAGTTCTCACTGGGACAAACTTATCGAGAGCTATTACTCTCATAAATCTTCTGAAGAATATGATCTAATCGTAATAAGCTACACCTCTGAGGGATTTCGACAGCAGCCATGGCGAGCTGAGAGAGCCATGGAAATAAGCAGAGCTAACGCTGACTAGAGAAAATCAGTGAAATGAATCAAGCGACTGGAACTTGGCAGAGGTGACTGGGATGGGATGGCCTTGGGAATGTCGCTCGCATGGTTGACTTGGTTTCGGAGAGGCTGCATGCACTGGCTGGAGGGAGGCGACGACAGGCGAGAGGGAGTCGCCAAAACAGAGGCTTCCGCTGGTCTCCGCCCGCCACCCTGGTCGCCGCAAAGCTTTCGCGAGCAAATGACACAAGCGTAACTCGAGCCTACCGGGATCAGACGACTTTCGCCACCGGGATGGAGTCCAGAGCAGCCGCACGAAGCGCAGTTTTTGAATGTTCCGCGCGGGAGACTTCTGCAGCAGGAGCGAAGGAAAAGGATCGGCCGTACAGTATATATTTTGGACCATCGCTGTGAGTTTTCTTTCTATCATCACACACAGTCAATATGGAGTGTAGACTCCTTCTGGCGACCGTCGGCATCACAAAGACGACACTGTTTTTTTTTTCGCACTGTAATGCATATTATCCGGGATTCACCCAAACTCAACCCAACTGTGCCCCTGACACAATTTCATGTCAGATTGATTGATGCACACGTGGTGCGCATCGGTAAGCATTCCAATATCCACGGACAGCATCCTTTCCGAAAATCTTCGAGCAACCACATCCCATGAGGTTGGCGATAAGGCGGCGAGAGAGAAATTTGAATGTGGAATACATTCGATGCAGTCACTCGGTACTCCTGGTTGTTTTGCTCCCTTGCTGTGTCTTGTATGTGCACTAGTGAAATCTGGATGTAATATATATTTATATATATTAATATATAATGGACAAGAGTTATATTATAGAACGATAAAAACATATAAACATTATATGGGAAATACATGGAACGGTCTAGATAGCCATGTAGTGTAAGTGGTACATTCCCTTATTACAGGAAATTCAACAGTGCAGCGCGGGAAGCCATTTCAGACAGGTTCACGCATTTTCCTCACTCATGCATCTATCTGCGATAGTCCTAATGCTCCAACCGTTTGCGAACCTTCATTCGCTTCGTCCCTTCATCTACACTCTCGATAGTGCCTTGGCGCTGGTACCGTACGTACATGTATGTTTATTTAATTCCTTTGCATAATATTTTAAATGCCACACTTTTAGAGATCCATACGGTATTGATACAATCTGAACCGTCTTATAGGATCGTCTCAGGTTGATCGCACGGAGTGTAGCAGCGGAAGATTTGCTAGGTGATGTCGGGTACGGACGATTTGGATCTCGACAGAAGTGACTATTACAATGCGGTACAAGGGTTTATATAGGAATACAGTGGAATACGAAAGGTCCTAGCTAGCCATGTACTATGAGGGGGTACATTCCCCTTAGGGCTAATCTAAATGCAGCATCGCAACTGTGCGGTTCGGTAACCGTACGCGGTCCGGTAACCGTTTGAACATTTCCCGCGCTTTGCACTTCAAATTCTTCCTGCTTGTAACTGTCTCGATAACTGTCTCGTCGCTTGGTATTTCGTCCTCGCTGCAGTCATCTTCGCGTTAAGGATTTGTTACTCAGGAATGTTTATTCAACTATTCCATATCGTAACACTCCCCTTCATTCCTGGAGGAGAGAAGTCATGACGCGCTTGGTTATGCCGCAGATGTTTCCGCAGTGATGATACTGCTGACGTGGCAGCTTCTTGGTGAGAAAGTCAGCTGCCATGTCACCAGTGGGGCAATAAGTCAAGATGACTTTGCCTTTGTTAACTTCGTCTTTGACGAAGAAATAGCGGAGCGCGTTGTGCTTGGTGCGGTTGACGAAGCCAGGCTTGTTCGCAATTTTTATCGCGCTTTGGTTGTCGCAGTGAAGTTTGAAGCTTGCGGATGTCACGATTTTCGCCTCTTGAAGTAGCTCCTGAAGGTAGAGGCCTTCGCGAACGGCTGAAGTGGCGGCGATGGATTCGGCTTCAGCGGAGGAGAGCGCCACCATCTCTTGCTTTTGGGAATTCCAGGAGATTGGTCCGGTAGGCTCGAGACGAAAGAGGAATCCGGTTCGGGACCGTCGATTCGCAGGGTCGGCGGCATGATCTGCGTCCACGTAGCCGACGAGGCTGAAGGAGCGGGTCGTGAGGGTTGAGTAGGTGAGGCCAATGTGCGGTGTGGAGATGAAGTACTGCAGAGCGCGCTGTAAATCCAGCATGTGCTCCCCTTCAGGCCGCTTGGCATACTGAGCGAGTTGGCTCGAGATGTAGGACAAGTCAGTCCTGCATGTGACTGCGGCGAAGAGCAGACAGCCGAGTTGCTGCTGGTACAGCTGATGACCAGATGGGTTGAGAGGGGTTGTGTTGGGGAGATGTGGGGTGGCTGGGTTGCGGTAAGGAGTGGAGAGGTTGGCTGGTTTGATGTTGAACTTGGTAGCAAGGTACTCAGCGTATTTGGAGGCGGAGAGGTGAATGGCGTCAGCAGAGTAGGATATGTTGAGACCCAGGAACTGGGTCACTTGATCGGTGCTGGTGATCTCGACGCGGTTGCTGAGGTTTTTCTCGAATTGAGCGAGGAGGTCGTTGCTGGTTCCGGTGTAGAGGAGGTCGTCGACGTATGCCGTGAGGAGGATGTAATCTCCGCGGTAATAGAGGCGGTACATGCCGGGATCATGAGGCAGCTGGATGAAGCCGACGTCGAGCAGGATTTGGTGGAGGTATTGCTGCCAGAGTCGTGGCACCTGCTTGATGCCGTAGAGCAATTTGCGGAGCTGACACACGCGATCGTCGCCGTTGCCGTAGGTGTGAGGTTGTTCAACGAAGATGAGGGCATCCACGGGGGCGTAGAGGAAGGCGTTTTTTACGTCGATTTGGCGGAGGGGAAGATGCTTTGCTGCTGCGATGGCGAGGAGAATGCGGACGGAGGTGTGTCGGCTGACAGGGGCGAAGGTTTGATGAAAGTCAACGCCGTGGCGTTGATCGAACCCGCGAACAACCCAACAGGCCTTGAAACGCTCGATGGTGCCGTCGGCGGTGGTTTTGACACGGAAGACTCATTTCCCCGAGAGGACGCGTCTTCCCTTCAAGGCAGCTCGATCAGCGAGGACCCAGGTATCACGAGCTTCAAGCGCGGCGACTTCAGCATCCATCGCGGCTCGCCACTCCTTTGCGTTGGGGCCGGTGAGAGCTTGACGCGGGGTTTTAAGTTCAACGGCTTTGGGCGGGCGAGACACAGCGGTGTGGAGGCCGAGGATGTGCAGGCCGGAGATCCCGGGGCTGTGGCGCTGGTCGCTGGTGACTTCCACCACGTCATCATCAGAGTTGTCGCCGCTGGAGGGTGTGGGACTAATGAGGGAGTCACGAGAGGAGTCGAGAGGAGCTCCGTCCTCATCTTCGTCGCTCCAGGGGCGTGGGCCGGGGTGGGGATGAGTGGGATCCTGTTCCGCGAGTGCTGCGGCGGCTTCATCTTCAGGCGTAGCGAAGCTGCGCGGCGGGCGCTCGTATTCCGCGATGTTACGCTCACCGCGGACACGATCAGCATGGCGGTCGCACTGGAACTTGCGGATGGAGAGGTCTTCGTAGAAGATGACGTCGCGCGCCGCGACGATCTGTGAGGTGTCATGGTCGAGGATGTTCCAGGCGTGGTGTTTGAAGCTGATGCCAAGGTGCACACCCCAGCGGGCACGACGTTCGAACTTCCCCGTGGTCGCCGCTGCGGGGCGGTTCTGCACCATGCACCCCCAGACGCGGAGCATGGAGATGTCGCCTTGTTTGCCGGTGAATTTGAGATGAGGCGAGTGGTTGTCGGTGTTGGCGGTGGTGTTGAGCAGGTTGTGTAGACGGACAGCGTGATGCATGGCGTAGGGCCAATACTTCGCGTCGACGTCGCTCTGCTGCAGAAGGGCGCGAACCTTGGTCATGAGGGTGCGGTTGGTGCGTTCCGCGACTCCTTGCTGGGGGTGTGCGTAGGGAAGGGAGAGCGTGTGAAAGATGCCCTTGTCCTCCATGTATGATTGCATTTTGTCGCTCTTAAATTCGGCTGCGCAGTCCGTCTGCCAGATCTTGAGGGTGCAGCCGGACTGGGTCTCCGCGTTGGCGTGCCAAACCTTGAAGATGTCATACGCCTTGCTCCTGTGAGAGACATTGGCGACCCAGACGAAGCGGGAGTGCGCGTCGACAAAGGTGAGAGTATATTCTTCGCCGTTGAGGCCGGTTTTGGTGAGCACGAGAAAATCGTTGTAGACCTTCTCAAGTTTCTCGTAGCGGTTGGTCCCTGGTTCAAGGAGTTTGAAGGGCTCGTGTGTGAGAGCAGCTTCAGGGCAGATGTCACAGTCAGTGCGGCGAGTGGTGTTGACGGGAAACGGGAGTGCCGTCTGGGCGGAGGAGAGTGCCTGGAAGAAAGACTTGTGCGCGAATGCAGTTGTTGAGTACTTCTTGAGAGGGGTGACCGAGGCGTCTGTGCCAAAGGTCAGGCTGAGCGCGCAGGGCAGGTGAGCGTGTGTAAAAGGCAACGAGTTCGGCTACGGCACGTTCGGTGGGCTGTGGGATGGGCTGTGGTGAGATGGAGAGTCCAAGAGCAAGAATTAGTTCACGAGCTGTGGGAGTTGGAGTGACTGTTGTTATGGCAGCGAGGGGTGTTGGGACATCATCCGTGCCCGCTGTTTCTTCTGGGAGGTCTGGCCGTGGCATGTGATGAGGCGGTAAGACAAATGTTGCTGGTGGGCTTGGAGCAGGTGAGACTGAGGGGCCGATGGGCGTGGTTTCAGTGTGGAGTGGGCTGCGGGGATAGGTGCGATAGGGCAGTATGGTATCGCGGTCAGTGGGGGGTTGTGAGTCAGTGGAGTCTGGGGAGGCGCGTTGAGGAACGGTGAGAGATCCCCAGGAGTCAGTTTGCGGTGCGGTGCCTGGGGGGATGCCAAGGGGACGTGGTGAACCATATGGTCCTCTTGCTTCTGCTGCTGCTTCTTGTTCAGCGCGGGCGATGACTGCTTCAATGGGTTCTTCTTCCTCCATTGTTGATGGTGCGGGGTCCCCCCATCCTGTTGCGCCGATTCCGCTTCCCCATCCTCCAGCTGTTGCAGTTCCGCTCCCCCATCCTCCAGCTGTTGCAGCTGCTGCCGCCTTTGCCTCCTCGTCCGCGCGGCGGCGCCGTTCTTCTTCTTCGTGGCGCTGAAACTCCTCGGTGGTCATGGTGCGGTGGGACCAGGGGTGTTGGACGTGGTAGGTCTCCTAGGTCAGTGGGAGAGGGTTGTTGTCGCCGTCATGTGCTCCAGGTCCCGTGTAGCGTGTGAGGAGTTCAAGGCGATCATGAACAGTGGGATCAGTTCGGGTTTTGCGTGGCTGGAAGAGAGTGGGTGCTGCAGCGAGTTCTCCGTCGCGCATGCCAGATGGGTGAGGAGTCTGCCATTCCGCTTCCTCGACGATGTCCATGCCAGCAGGCTGAATGACTGGTCTAGTATCCTCAGACGACTCTCGGTCTTCAGGGGTCTGGTCTGAGGATGTGTCAGCCTGTGCTGCTGCGGCTGTGAGGCGCCGTGCTGCTGCAGTGGAAGATTCTCCTTCGTCAGCTGGTGTATTTCCTCTGTTGAGAGGGGGGCTTGGATGGCGTGTGGGTTGCGGCGTTCTGTTTGGTCTGTCCGATGTGGAGGCTGTTGGGGTTTGGCAGTTGCGGCAAAGTCCGTCAGGTCCAGGTGCGTGCAAATTGATTTCTCGTGGGTGAGCGTGATGCTTGATCCAAGGGCGACCGTATGGGTGCGTGGGTTTGCGATTCCACACGATGTCTTGGGGCTGTAGGTCGATGAGGTCTCTTGAATCAGCGCTGCAGTCTGGGATGTCGAAATCGAAACTGTTAACGCCGGCTTCGGAATGGGCTCTGCCGATGTAGCGCGGTTCGCTGTTTAAGTTGCTGTAGTCTTTCCAGTGCATGAGGATGTCGCGTGTTTCAAGGTCAGTCGTCATGAGCACTCCACTTTGCACGAGTTGGTCGTAGGAGAGGAGATTGTATTGAAGGTCGCGCACGATGAGAACGTCGTTGAGCGTGATGTGAATGTCGCTGTCGTGTGCTTTTAGAACGACGATGCCGCACGCTCGTGCTTGGAGTTGCTGATTGTTGGCCACCGTGACGACGGTTGGTTGCGGGATGGCGCTTGCGTTGGAGATGTAGCACTTGGAGCCCACCATGTGCTGCCCACAGCAGGTGTCGAGGTACCATGTGTTGTAGGAGTTCGCGCGATGTTGAGCCGAGAGGGCCAAGTTTGGTGTGTTCCGGAACGGAATGCGCCGATCTCCAGCAGCGCGGTAATTATCCGCGGGGCACGTGTCGATGTGGTGTCCGTAGAAATAGCTGGTGATCGATGGCGAATTAAGAAAATCTTCGTCATGCGGCGGCGACTCCAGCAGGGGTATCGGCAGATCCCAATCTTGTTCGTATTCGTCGGAGACGAATTCCCCATCTTGCGTGAACGGGTTGTTGTAGCCAGTGAATTGGGCTTCGTTTCCTGGCGGGGGAGGAGAGACATATCGCAAATGAAGCCGATTGGTGCGGCGGGTGCGACGGGGAATGCACATCGCCATGTTGCCCATGACATGGCGGACTGCGTTGTTGTTCTGCGGTGCGCGCTGAATGTCGGATTGTTGCGGCTGGCGCGGGGCAGACCGATGGTCCGAAGACGGTCGGCTTGCCTGGCGCATATGATCAGGACCGTAAGCATAATTGTTGCGCGGCCCGGAGTCGTGTCGTGGTCCGGATCGGCAGCGTTCGGTGGAGTGACCGAAGGCTTTGCAGTTCTCGCAGTAGTATTGTCGTGGTCGCATGTCGCGATTCCTTCGTTGATCGCGTTTAGAATAAAAGGCGATTTGTTCGCGGCGCGCCCCATTTTCTTGGTTGAAGTCCATGTCACGCTGCTCGTGCAGCAGAGTAGCGCAGAGGTGCGCTTCGGATATTATCCCTTGTTGGCGAAGAAGCGCCTTGCAGGGATTCCAGTGTGGTCCCAGCCCTCGAAGCATGATGGTGACGAACATGTCCTCGGAAATTGTGTTTCCGAGCTTCAGAAGTTGATCGCGGACGCTTCGGCAGCGGTTGGTGTAGGAGTTTGCTTTCTCGCCAGGTGCCATCTTGACTTCCATGAGTTGCTGGAGCAAGCGGCTGGAGGACATGGAGTCCTTGGGCTGGTATGTTTTGTTGAGGTAGTTCCAGGCGGCCATGGCGGGAGCTTGGTGAGTTTTGTATGGTCGAATGCCGAGTTGTTCAGTCGGCGCCATGTTGCGGAGTAGGACGCTATACGCCATGAGCGACTCGTTGTAATACTGAGCCTTTGCGTTGCCGGTGTCGCTGGAAGGGCCAGCGTAGCTTCCGTCGAAGTAGCAGAAAATTTGCGCGTTTTGTAGAAGTAGCTCGAGCTCGAAACTCCAGGTGTAAAAATCTCGCCCGCTAAACACGGTGCTGGTTCGTATCTTGGTGATAGTCAGAAACTTGTTTTGAGCTGCGAGCACGGCTTCGTCACTTGGACGAGGAACTGTTGGAGCAGAGGAATTTGACCCGAGATCAAAGGTGGTTGGGCTCGGTTCCTTGGTTGGAGCGGCCGGTTGATCGGGTTGCTGAGCGGTTTCAGGGTTGACATTCTTCAGTTGTTGAATTCCTGATTCCAGCGTAGAAATTCGCTGGATGAGTTGCTCCAGTAGCGCATTGCTGACGGTGGTAGTTCCCGCGGAGTTCGCGGTAGGGTTGGCGGGGGCTTCGGCAGTGTTGGCCGCTTGTCCGCCAGATCCTCCAGCCATGTTTCGGCGGGAGCGCGTACCGAACGCCACCTTAAATTTGAATTTGAATCAAAGGTGGTGGTGCGAAGAATCCTGAGTGGCTCTCATACCATGATACAATCTGAACCGTCTTATAGGATCGTCTCAGGTTGATCGCACGGAGTGTACCAGCGGAAGATTTGCTAGGTGATGTTGTCAAACTATATGCCTATGTCATAATAAAATGTAGGCTTTAGTGGGGTAGCTAATGTAGGGTATAGGTTTTGTTACTTGTACCCAACTTTCTCGATGCAACAACCTTTCCCTTTACTCTCGACATGGTATTAAGAGCAACATAGGTCCTTAGGACCGTTTTAGGACTGTTTTTCAGGGCCCACCAACCGTTTTCCGCCGGTTACCGCGTTACCCCGCCCCTTGCCTACACTGCCCTGAGTCGCGCAGCCCTCGCGCTCGCCTCTGCTGGCCCTCGTACAGCCCGCTAGCAGCCCGCCTGCTGCCTTGTCAGCCCCGCGCGTAGCTAGCTAGCTGCCTCGTCAGGCCCGCGCGCCGCCCCGCAGCCCTCGCGCTGCCTTCTCCTGCCCCGCGCGCCGCTCCGCAGCCCTCGCGCTGCCTTCTACTTCCCCTCGCGCTGCTTGTACTGACCCGCGAGCGCGCAGCCAGCCCGCTGCCTCGTCAGCCCCGTGCGACGCCCGCACAGCCCGCCCGCTGCCTCGTCAGCCCCGCGCACTGCCCTCCCACTGCCTTAAGCAGTGCTTGTACTGCCCTCCCACTGCCTTAACAGCCCTCGTGCTGCCTTAACAGCCCTCCCACTGCCTTAACAGCCCTCGTGCTGCCTTAACAGCCCTCCCACTGCCTTAACAGCCCTCGTGCTGCCTTAGTAGCCCTCGTACTGCCCGAGCAGCCCTCGTACTGCCCTTCCTCCGCCCTTGCTGCTCGTGCTCTTGAACGCTCTCGAACGCTCACAGTGGCAGACTCGTGATGCTGCTGCACGCCTAGCTATTCGAAATCATCTGCCGATCACTGAGCGCGCACATTTCAGCCAGCACAAAACTGCTAAGGCACTGTATGACGCTGTAGTTGCGCGCTACTCCTCCCCGGCCACTGCAGCCCTAGGTCGGCTCATGCTACCCTATCTGTTCCCAGACCTGTCCTCGTTTACCACTGCTGAGGACCTCATTTCTCACCTTCGCGCTAGTGACACTCGCTTTCGTGCCGCCCTTCCAGCCGAGTTCTGCGCCGAGAAACCCCCCCCCCCCCCCCCCCCCCCCCCCACCCCCTGATGTACTTCACTCTCTATTTCCTCGTCACCCGCCTCCCTGACACTCTTAGCTCCGTCAGGGACCACTTCCTAGCCCTAGACCCTACCACTCTCACTGTCGCCGACTTCGAGAAGCACCTCCTAGCAGCAGAGAAGAACATCCTTGCTGTAGGTGCTGCTCGTGGTACTCCTCGCACTCCCCTCTTTGAGGGGTGCTCCCCCTCCCCTCTTACCCCCTCCTACGCCTCCGCAGCTGCTGCTGTCGACCTCCTTGGTGCTGAGAAGGTCGCAGCTGCTTCCGCTCCTAGTGGGAAGCGCAGCGGCTCCAGGGGAGGCAAGGGTGGCAGGGGTGGCGGACGTGGCGGTGGAGGGGGCGGTGGTGGAGGCGGCGGGGGAGGTGGAGGTGGTGGGGGTGGTCGTGGGGGTGGAGGTGGTGGTCGGGGCGGTGGTGGTGCCGGGAGCAGTGGCGGTGGCAGCGGCGGTGGTGGCGGAGGGGGGAGTGGTGGTGGCGGCGGTGGTGGGGGCTTGGGTGAAACCAGTGGTGGCCAGGGGCAGCAGCAGCAGCAGCAGCAGCAGCAGCAGCAGCAGCAGCAGCAGCAGCAGCAGCAGCCGCAGCAGCGTCAGCGCCAGACCCCCACTTCCCAGCAGCTTCTTGACTGGTATGCCGGGCGTGGGGCATCTGGGGGTCCTGGTCGCTGCCCCTATATCATTCGCGCAGGTCCCCGCGCTGGTCGCCAGTGCACCGGCTTTCACACTGAGTACCGCTGCTTCGCTCGGCTTAGCGACGCCTGGCGCGTCAAGTTTCCTGATGCTACTGAGTTCCCCAACTGGGCAGATCTGCTTAGGCGTGATGTAACTATCTTTGATCTTGACTATGATGCTATTCTTGCTGCCATGTATGCATTGACTGTTAGTGCTGAGGGTGACTGCTACTTGTGTGTGCCGCCTGACCCCGGTATAGCCCCAGGTATAGCGCCTGCAGCTCTAGGTGCTAGTGAGTCTGCTCTCCTTGGTACTGTGTCCGCACAGGCCTTGCACACCTTTACACTTGACTCTGGTGCTTCCCGCTGTTTCTTTCGCGACAGCACCACAGTCACTCCCCTCCCTGCCCCTGTCCCTGTCTCACTGGCTGACCCCTCTGGGGGCCCAGTGCTTGCACGGTCTTCCACTGTGCTTCTGTGTCCGGCGGTCCCGTCTGGTGAGCTGTCTGGTCTCCACCTCCCCTCGTTCTCTACGAACTTGGTGAGCAACGCCGTCCTTCAGGATCACTGGGTTGACACCTTTACTCCTGGAGGACAGCGTGTGGCGATCTGCACATGCTCCCGGACCGGCCGTCACCTGGCCACGTTCACACGTGCGCCTGGGTCCAGTCTGTACACCCTCACCACTGCGTCGCGCTCCACCCCTTTGTCTCCTCAGCTGTACGCGTCCGCTCAGGTAGCTACCCAGTGTGAGTGTCGCAGCCTGTCGCACCAGACTCTCTTGTGGCACCACCGCCTTGGTCACCCCTCCCTGCCTCGCCTTCGTGGCATGCACTCTCACCTCCTGGTCTCTGGTCTTCCTCTGTCTCTGCCCTCCCTGCCTCCCTCGCCTGCGCCGCCCTGCATTCCTTGCGTCGAGGGGCGGCAGCGCGCCGCTCCTCACTCCTCCTCGTTCCCTCCCACAGAGGCTCCACTACAGACTCTCCACCTGGACGTGTGGGGCCCAGCCCGCGTCCGTGGACAGGGCCACGAGCGGTACTTCCTGCTGGTAGTCGACGACTACACTCGTTACACCACGGTCTTCCCCTTGCAGCGCAGGTCTCTGATGTTTTGATCCCTTGGATCCGCGCTGTTCGTCTCCAGCTCCGCGAGCGGTTCTAGTCGGACTTTCCTGTCCTGCGTCTGCACTCCGACAGAGGTGGTGAGTTTACCTCCGACCTCTTGCGAGCCTACTGTGAGGAGCACGGCATCCGCCAGACGTTCACGCTTCCGGCCTCTCTGCAGCAGAATGGGGTTGCTGAGCGCCGCATTGGCTTAGTCATGGAGGTCGCTCGTACCTCCATGATCCATGCAGCTGCCCCCCATTTTCTGTGGCCGTTTGCGGTCCGGTACGCCGCGCATCAGCTCAACCTCTGGCCCCGTGTCTCCGTGCCGGAGACTTCGCCCACACTGCGCTGGACGGGGGAGGTTGGCGATGCGTCGCGTTTCCGAGTCTGGTGCCCGTGCCTTTGTCCGCGATACCACTGCGGACAAGCTCTCCCCTCGCGCCATTCCCTGCGTCTTCCTTGGCTTTGTCCCTGACGCGCCTGGCTGGCAGTTTTACGACCCCGCCTCGCGCCGTGTCTTTCCGTCTCAGGACGTCACCTTTGACGAGTCAGTCCCCTTTTACCGTCTCTTTCCCTACCGCACTGCCCCTCGCCCCCCCCCGCCGCTCTTTCTCGCTCCAGGTCCTCCCCAGGTAGACCCCCTCCCCGCGCCAGGTCCTGCTCCTTCAGGTGTTTCTCAGGTAGACCCTCCCGTGCCTGCGCCTGTTGAGGTCACTGGTGACTCAGGTCCTGCTCGGGGTGCTGTCTCTGGGGGTGCTGAGCCTGGGGGTGCGGAGCCTGAGCGTGAGGAGCCTGGGGGTGCTGAGCCTGGGGGTGCGGAGCCTGGGCGTGAGGAGCCTGGGGGTGCTGAGCCTGAGCGTGAGGAGGCTGGAGGTACTACGCCTGGGGGTGCTGCGTCTGGGGGTGTTGAGCCTGAGCGTGAGGAGCCTGGGGGTGCTGAGTCTGGGGGTGCGGCGCCTGAGGGTACTGAGACTGCTGGTGCGCGGTCTCCTTGGAGAGGCCGCCTTCGTGCGCGTGCGCCTCTCTCCCCTCAGCAGCTGCACGAGTGGTACGCTAGCCGTCAGGGTCGCGCTGCTGGAGCTCGGGGCTCTGCAGCTAGGAGTGGTGCTGGTACTTTGTCTACAGGAGGTGCTGGAGTCGCTGGTTCCGGAGGTGCTCGTACTGGAGGTACTGGAGCTGCTGGGGCTGGCGGTGCTGAGTCTGGGGGTGCCGCTGCTGGAGACGCTAGGGCTGGAGGTGCTGGTTCTGGGGGTACTGCTGCTGGTGACGCTGGTACGGGAGGTGCTGGAGCTGGAGGTTCTGGAGCTGCTGATGACGCTGGTACTGGAGGTGCTGGCGCTGGAGGTTCTGGGGCTGCTGGTGACGCTGATACTGGAGGTGCTGGCGATGGAGGTTCTGGAGCTGCTGGTGACACTGGTACCGGAGGTGCTGGTGCTGGAGGTTCTCGAGCTGCTGGTGGTGCTGGCGCTCGAGGAGCAGGAGCTGGAGGTTCTGGAGCTGCTGGAGGTGCTGGAGCTGCTGGTGGTGCTGGAGCTGCTGGCGCTGGTGGCGCTGCGCAGCCACGACTGTTCTTTGCTCCGCCGTCTCCGTCTTCTCTGCCACCGCCTGACTCCGTGCTTCGCCAAGTTCTTAGCCTCACGTCGTCTACTGGTCTTCCGTTACAGCATGGCTCACCGCTACCTGCTCCTTCTCCTTACACTAAGCAGCCAGGAGGTCTTGCTGAGCGTCGTGAGCCTGCGTCGCGTGCTGTCCGCACTGGTCGTCGTGTTCCTCGTCCGCGTCCGCCGGCTGTCCCCGGCACACACCTCATGGCTCTGCGTCTGTCCTCTGCTCCGCAGCGTGTTCCTCTGCCGTCTCCTCCTGCGTCTTCTCTGCCTGTCGTTGCTGACCCTGAGTCTGACCGGTTTCGTGCTGAGCACCCTACTGTCACGCGTCTGCTAGCCACTGTTGTCACTGACCCGTCGTTTGAGTCTGCTGCTGCGTCTGCCTTCGTCGCTGAGCTTGTTGACTTTGCTGCTGCCTGTCGTCTAGACTACGCCGCTAGTCTTGTTGCTGAGTCTGAGTCTGTCTGTCTTCCGTCCGTCGGGGGTGAGTGTGCTCTTGGCACGGACGTCCTTGAGGACAGGCAGGAGGACCTTGAGTGTCTTGCAGCCGCTGCGCCTCATCTCGTGGCCATGCTGCTTGCCCCTGAGGGAGACCCGGATGCTCCAGACATCCCGACCCCGCGCTCTTACGCTGAGGCGATCGCGGGTGAGTACTCCTCTCAGTGGCAGACAGCCATGGACGCAGAGATGGCATCCTGGAAGTCCACAGGCACTTACGTTGACGAGGTTCCCCCTCCTGGGGCGAACATCGTCGATGGCATGTGGATTTTCAGGGTGAAGCGGCCGCCAGGTTCTCCGCCTGTCTTCAAGGCTCGTTACGTTGCTCGAGGCTTCAGTCAGCGAGAGGGAGTTGAATTCTTCCAGACCTTCTCCCCCACCCCGAAGATGACCACTCTTCGGGTGCTGCTGCACGTTGCCGCTCAGCGTGACTACGAGCTTCACTCTCTTGACTTCAGCACAGCTTTCTTACAGGGCAGCCTGCACGAGGAGATCTGGCTGCACCGCCCGCCTGGATTCACTGGGTCGTTCCCTTCTGGTACTCAGTGGAGCCTCCGGCGGCAGGTCTACGGTCTCCGCCAGGCGCCACGTGAGTGGCACGACACACTGAGGACGACACTTGCGGCTCTTGGGTTTGCTCCGTCGACTGCTGACTCGTCGCTGTTTCTGCGCACCAACACATCGCTGCCGCCGTTCTACATCCTCGTGTACGTCGACGACTTGATCTTTGCCACTGCTGACACTGAGGCTCTCGCCCTGGTGAAGTCGGAGCTGCAGAAGAGACACACGTGCGCAGACCTGGGTGAGCTGCGCAGTTACCTTGGCTTGCAGATCACCCGGGACAGAGCACGCCGCACCATCACACTGACTCAGTCACACATGGTGCAGCAGGTCCTTCAGCGCTTCGGCTTCACCTGGTCCTCGGCACAGGCCACTCCTCTGGCTACAGGTCACTCGCTCTCAGCTCCACCTTCGGACGAGTCCGTAGAGCCGAGTGGTCCTTACCCAGAGCTAGTGGGCTGCCTCATGTACCTGATGACCTGCACTCGTCCTGACTTTGCGTACCCTCTTGGCCTTCTGGCTCGCTACGTGGCTCCTGGTTGGCACCGAAAGGTGCACATGGATGCTGCTAAGAGGTACTACGCTACTTGTGCAGTACATCGGGCATGGGGCTCGTGCTTGGAGGACGGAGCGACGTTGTCCTCACTGGGCACTCAGACGCTTCTTGGGTTGACGACCAGGCTACGCAGCGGTCGTCTCAGGGTTACACCTTCAGCCTTGGCTCTGGTTCAGTTTCTTGGCGTTCTACACGCTCGTCTTCAGTTCTCAGCTCCAGTTGTGAGGCTGAGATCTACGCCACAGCCATGGCTGCACAGGAGTTACGCTGGCTCACCTACCTGCTGACCGACCTGGGAGAGCGGCCTCGTTCTCCTCCAGTGCTGTACGTTGACAACAAGGCCGCCATTGCCTTGTGTCAGGAGCACAGACTGGAGCACAGAACGAAGCACATCGCTCTGCGTTACTTCCTGGCTCGAGAGTTGCAGCAGCGTGGTCAGCTTCGTCTTGCTCACGTGGCCACTCGGGCCAACACTGCTGATATATTCACCAAGGCACTTCCGTCTGGTGATCATCAGCGTTTCTGCACTTTGTTAGGCCTTGTGCCCTTTCCTCACTTACTGTAGACTTTGCTTGTACTGTGATCTACATATATATACCTGCATGCTTACTCTTGCTAGGTAGTGATCACTGTACTGTTGTTGTTGCATATATACCTCTGCATGTGAACTGGCCTTGTGGCCCTCTGCTTGTGCTCGGTATGTGTGGTGACGTTGTGATCCACCCCGAGCTTGCTTTGCTTTTCTTGACAGGCCTTGTGACCCCTTGTTCTCCCCCACTTTGCCTATGGGGGTGTGTCAAACTATATGCCTATGTCATAATAAAATGTAGGCTTTAGTGGGGTAGCTAATGTAGGGTATAGGTTTTGTTACTTGTACCCAACTTTCTCGATAGTGCAACAACCTTTCCCTTTACTCTCGACAGATGTCGTGTACGGACTCTGTCAGTAGAAGGAGATTTGAATCTCGACAGAAGTGACTATTACAATGCGGTACAAGGGTTTATGTAGGAATACAGTGGAATACGAAAGGTCCTAGCTAGCCATGTACTCTGAGGGGGTACATTCCCCTTAGGGCTAATCTAGATGCAGCATCGCAACCGTGCGGTTCGGTAACCGTACGCGGTCCGGTAACCGTTTAAACATTTCCCGCGCTTTGCACTTCAAATTCTTCATGCTTGTAACTGTCTCGATAACTGTCTCGTCGCTTGGTCTTTCGTCCTCGCTGCAGTCATCTTCGCGTCAAGGATTTGTTACTCAGGAATGTTTATTCAACTATTCCATATCGTAACACATATGTCTGGGAGTAATATATTTTTTAGGGATATTATCTAGTTGTATGAGTGTTATTGCAGAAAAAAAATGGACAATTACGAAAAGTCTTGTTGAATTTCACTCGAATTGGTTCCTATCAAAACTTAGATAAGCCTCAATACACAATATAGTTTGATGAATGAATTTGTGTTAATAGCACGAAATGTTTACTCCTTGCGCATATCAGACTAGACGGTACCAAAGTAATACTGTCAGGGTAGTACGGTACCATGTCTAATATGTATTGACCCTGTGAAAAAAGTAATATGACAATATTACCTTTTTCACAGGGTCAATACATATTAGACATGGTACCGTACTACCCTGACATTATATAAATATAAATATATATGACATCCAGAATTCACTAGTGCAAATACAAGACACAGCAAGGGAGCAAAACAACCAGGAGTACCGAGTGACTGCATCGAATGTATTCCACATTCAAATTTCTCTCTCGCCGCCTTATCGCCAACCTCATGGGATGTGGTTGCTCGAAGATTTTCGTAAAGGATGCTGTCCGTGGATATTGGAATGCTTACCGATGCGCACCCACTGTGCATCAATCAATCTGACATGAAATTGTGTCAGGGGCACAGTTGGGTTGAGTTTGGGTGAATCCCGGATAATATGCAAAACAGTGCGAAAAAAACAAATGTCCTCTTTGTGATGCCGACGGTCGCCAAAAGGAGTCTACACTCCATATTGACTGTGTGTGATGATAGAAAGAAAACTCACAGCGATGGTCCAAAATATATACTGTACGGCCGATCCTTTTCCTTCGCTCCTGCTGCAGAAGTCTCCCGCGCGGAACATTCAAAAACTGCGCTTCGTGCGGCTGCTCTGGACTCCATCCCGGTGGCGAAAGTCGTCTGATCCCGGTAGGCTCGAGTTACGCTTGTGTCATTTGCTCGCGAAAGCTTTGCGGCGACCAGGGTGGCGGGCGGAGACCAGCGGAAGCCTCTGTTTTGGCGACTCCCTCTCGCCTGTCGTCGCCTCCCTCCAGCCAGTGCATGCAGCCTCTCCGAAACCAAGTCAACCATGCGAGCGACATTCCCAAGGCCATCCCATCCCAGTCACCTCTGCCAAGTTCCAGTCGCTTGATTCATTTCACTGATTTTCTCTAGTCAGCGTTAGCTCTGCTTATTTCCATGGCTCTCTCAGCTCGCCATGGCTGCTGTCGAAATCCCTCAGAGGTGTAGCTTATTACGATTAGATCATATTCTTCAGAAGATTTATGAGAGTAATAGCTCTCGATAAGTTTGTCCCAGTGAGAACTGGTCGTCAGTCGTGTCAGCATATAGCGTCTGATAGGCTGAACGTTAACTGCTTGCCTCTTGGCTCATAACCGCGGTTCTTATGGTTCGTAACCTCCTAGGAACTCCACCGTTTTAGTTTTCTCGAACGTTACTAACCTTCAATTCCAGCATCTAGATTCTGATAAACTGGATTATTAACCGATATTTTTCAGCTCATCAACATGATCCCTGACGAGTCTTTCCTGATAAGGTTTCCACCGCTCTAGTTGAAGTCTATGTCGCCTCCGTTCCATCGTAAGCGTCGTTCCGGAATAACATCAAATTACTCGCCGATGGCTGCTATGGTCGCCGATAGCCGAGCGTTGAGTCAAGCCACCTGAACCTTGCGTTATACATGAAGCAGCGCCGTCGGCGATCTATGCTTACTACAATAAGCGGTATCAGGATTGACATACGAGCCGCTTCTGCTAGCATCTTCAGGCATCACCAGAAGCACTTCAGCCTTTTGACATCATTTGCCAACAGGGTCGACGGTTTTCACGTCAGAACGGCGCCATAATGGTCTACGCCGAGTATCGTCGTCAGCAACAAGAGAATCACTTGGAGGCGACGGAAGCAGATGTTTGCGATAGTTCGTTTTTACTGATGTCGGACTTGTTGGCGGAACACGAATCTCTGCAATGATAGCATCTGCTCATCTCTAAAGCTAGCTGTGCCTGCATATAGCGATATACTGACAAGGGATTCACGGCGCTCTTCGAGAATGGTTCGACCAGCGAATTTCAAGTATCACGGAGACCGGCATCCGGCGACACAGTGACTCACGACGTGACAGAGACGGAAACTAGTGGGTTGATACTCGGCGGAGTCCGAGCAACGGGGTGCAACGCCGTCGTCGGTGTTGAACTGACGTGAGCGGTGAAAGACGAGCGAACGAGCAATGATAGCGGCGATTGGCGACACGGCGAGCAGCGAATGGCGAACGGCTAGCGACGAACAGTAAGTGGCTGGCAGCGTGCGGCGATCGTCTAGTAGCGGCAAATGGCGGATTTTGAACCACGAGCAACCATGCGGATGATGGCGACCAACCGCGAACGACGTTCAGCATACGACGTTCGGCATGCGACGTTCCGCATGCGACGTTCCGCATGCGACATTCCGCGTGCGACGTTCTGCGTGCGACGTTTTGCGGATTTGATGGCGATATACTGCATGCGGCAATGTCCTGATGATGGCGACTTCCGCATGCGACCGTGTCCGGAGACGGTGACCAACTGCGTGCGACCTTCCGTGTGCGACGTTGTGCGGATGTTGGCGACATACTGCATGCGACGATGTGCGGAAGATGGCGACGAGCCGCGTGCGACGTTCCCTGTGCGACGATGTGCGGACAATGACGACTTACCGCGATTGACCGTGTGCTGAAGACGGTGGCCAACCGCGTGCGACGGTGTGCGGAAGATGGCGACTTTAACGAATGCGACGTTCCGCATGCGGCGCTGTGCAGATGTTGGCGACATGGCGCATGCGACGATGTGCGACAGACGGCAGGCGACGAACCGCGAGCGAGGTGGCGATTTACCGCGTGCGACGCGTGCCGGCGTCGTGCGGATTCTGGCAACATGGCCCATGCGACGAACCCTGTGCGACGTTTCCCGTGCGACGGTGTGCGGATGATGGCGATTTTCGACGCGCGACAATGTACGGAAGATGGCGACCACCTGCGTGCGACCTTCCGCGCGCGACGGTGTGCGGAGGCTGGCGACTTACCGCGTGCGACGGTGTGCGGATGCTGGCGACTTTCCGCGTGCGGCGGCGTGCAACGTGCAACGTCCGTGTGCGGAAGCTGGCGTGCGTCCGTTTGCGGAAGCTGGCGTGCGTCCGTGTGCGAGGGTGCGCGATGATGTGCGAATGATCAGCTTCAACACTCTGGTGAGCTAAGTCTCCTCTCCGCTCTCCCCTCTTCAATCCTCCCTCACTGTCCCCATCTGTCGTTTTTACTGCTGGTGTGGCATCCCACCCCTCCCCACCCATTCACACTCTTCTCTCTTGATCGCCGCGAGTTGCTTTCTTGATTTCGCCCGCTCTTGCTCACTGCCGTGCTCTTTGCCCTCTTGCTCTCTGCCACTTGTTCTTGCTCTCACTGCCACTCTGTCTCTGCCTGGTTGCTCCTCGTGCAGAGCCTGCAGTGGGCCCTGCAGACCACTTCTCGCCTCTCAGGGAGCAGGGGACCGCACGCAAGAGCAAGGAAGGGGAGCGCGCAAGGGGGAGCGCGCAAGGGGGAGCGCGCAAGGGGGAGCGCGCAAGGGGAGCAAGGAGGCAAGGGGAGCGCACGCAAGAGCAAGGAGGCAAGGGGAGCACTCACAAGAGGAGCACGCCTGCATGCTCCTTCGACCCTCTTCGATCCGGCTAAGCTGTCTCACTGAATTCGCACTGTGCACGCACCACTCACTCGCTCGCACTCGTGCCTTCCACTGCTTGCTTGCGCTCGCTCCCTCCTCCTCCTCTCGCCGCTCTCACGGGCGGCACCAAGGGACCCTCCCCAGGTGTGTGACAGCAGGCGACTGCCAGCGTAAGTGGTAACGTCAGGTGTAGTAAGGTACGGTACTGTCCTTGGTGCCCGCCCTGCAGCTGCCACCGCCGCCGCCGCTGCCACCGCCACTCACGCCACTCACGCACTCTCACTGCTTGCGTCCTTCCATTATTCCTTGCTTGCATGCTTTCCGTTTTTCTGTTGTCTGACTTGCTAACGCCATGCTAATTGCCTTCCCTCTCACCTTCCTTCTCTGCTCCGTGCACTTGTTCCCCTCTTCGCCTCTCCTCCTGCCAGCTTCCCTCTGCCTACACCCCTCTGCCAGCACACCTACAGGCCGGCAGCAGCAGAAGGCATGGAGGAGCAGTGGGAGCAGCGTGGCGAGCGGGAGAGGCGAGTGGTGGGATGACGCACGGCCTGGGCTGGCCCTGCTGACCACTGCGCTCGCCCAACCTCCCGGCAGCACCAGCGCGACCGACCGTGGCGTCTCTGAGTGGCGCTGCGGCAGCAGGGGGAGTGTGGCGGCAAGGAGAGGCGCATGGCCGTGTGGGTGCTGCACGCAAGCAAGGGGAGCACGCCTGCATGCTCCTTCGACCCTCTTCAATCCGGCTAAGCTATCTCACCGAATTCGCACTGTGCACGCACCACTCACTCACTCGCTCGTGCTCGTGCCATCCTCTGCTTGCTTGCGCTCGCTCCCTCCTCCTCCTCTCGCCGCTCTCACGGGCGGCACCAAGGGACCCTCCCCAGGTGTGTGACAGCAGGCGACTGCCAGCGTAAGTGGTAACGTCAGGTGTGGTAAGGTACGGTACTGTCCTTGGTGCCCGCCCTGCAGCTGCCACCGCCGCCGCCGCTGCCACCGCCACTCACGCCACTCACGCCACTCACGCACCCTCACTGCTTGCATGGCCTGGGCTGGCCCTGCTGACCACTGCGCTCGCCCAACCTGCCCTCGGCCAAGGCAGCATCGACTGAAGAATCGAGTAAGTAACATCAGCAATGCAGTCCCGCTTTTCCCCCTCGCACTCTTTACATTTCATTCTTTCACTTTGCTCTCTCCACTTGTAACCTCCACTCTGACTGACCTTCCCTGTGGGATTGCAACTCTCTGGTCGCTGTGCAGAAAATGTTAAGGCGTCATTGGGAAGGCGCATGGCCTGGGCTGGCTTTCGCCCAACCTGAGTGGCGCTGCGGCAGCAGGGGGAGTGTGGCGGCTGACCACTGCCCTCGCCCAACCTGCCCTCGGCCAAGGCAGCATTGAATGAAGAAGCATCCACTGAAGAATCAAGTAAGTAACAGGAGCAATGCAGTCCCGTTTTTCCCCCTCGCACTCTTTACATTTCGCTCTGTCACTTTGCTCTCTCCACTTGTAACCTCCACTCTGACTGACCTTCCCTGTGGGATTGCAACTCCTTGGTCGCTGTGCAGAAAATGTTAAGGCGTCACTGGGAAGGCGTGTCTGCAGCGACAGGAGCAGGAGGAGAGCCGTGGATGAGTGGTGCTGTGGCAGCGGGGGATGTGGCACCAGCGGGAGAGTGACGGCAAGCAGCGGGAGAGTGACGGTTAGCAGAGAGCCACGCCATGCTTGGGCCACCTGGTGAGTTGCCCTTCGCCAAGCTTGGCTCGTCCTTGTCTCGTCTCTGCAGTGTTTATCTTCTGCTTCTTCCTTATATTCTGCTCTTCTTCCTTATATTCTGCTCTTCTTCCTTATATTCTGCTCTTCTTCCTTATCTTCTGCTCTTCTTCCTTATCTTCTGCTCTTCTTCCTTATCTTCTGCTCTTCTTCCTTATCTTCTGCTCTTCTTCCTTTTCTACCCCCGCCCTCTTTTCTCTCGGCAGCGAGCATAGGCATCTGGGGGGAGGGGGGAGGAGGCAAGGTGGCAAGGAGGCAAGGAGGCAAGGACGCAAGGAGGCAAGGAGGCAAGGTGGCAAGGAGGCAAGGTGGCAGGGAGGCAGGGAGGCAGGGAGGCTGGGAGGCAGGGAGGCTGGGGGAGGCAGCAAGGTTCCATACTTGCTGGAAATATGGGCATCTCGCCTGCTGCTGGGTGACTGTCGAGTGGCAAGGAGGAGGCAAGGAGGAGGCAAGGAGGAGGCAAGGAGCAAGGAGGAGGCAAGGAGGAGGCAAGGAGGAGGCAAGGAGGAGGCAAGGAGGAGGCAAGGAGCAAGGAGGAGGCAGAGAGGAGGCTGCTGCACCTGGGGACGGCAGAGAGGAGGCTGCTGCACCTGTGGACGGCAGAGAGGAGGCTGCTGCACCTGTGGACGGAAGAGAGGAGGCCGCTGCACCTGTGGACGGCAGAGAGGAGGCCGCTGCACCTGTGGACGGCAGAGAGGAGGCCGCTGCACCTGTGGACGGCAGAGAGGAGGCTGCTGCACCTGTGGACGGCAGAGAGGAGGCTGCTGCACCTGTGGACGGCAGAGAGGAGGCTGCTGCACCTGTGGACGGCAGAGAGGAGGCTGCTGCACCTGTGGACGGCAGAGAGGAGGCTGCTGCACCTGTGGACGGCAGAAAGGAGGCTGCTGCACCTGTGGACGGCAGAGAGGAGGCTGCTGCACCGTTCACAGGGAGCGGAGGAGGGGTGAAGAGGAGGCGAGCAGAGGAGGCGAGCAGAGGAGGCGAGCAGAGGAGGCGAGCAGAGGAGGCCAGTAGAGGAGGCGAGCACAGGAGCTGAAGCAGAGGCGAGCAGCAGCAGGGGAGAAGAGGAGGTGAGCTCACACCTCTCTGTTCCCGGCTCTCCTCACAGATGGTGAGATGAAACGAACTCAAACTCAATCGAATCAAATTCTTTCTCTCCTTGGCTTGTTGGCAGAAGGGGCAGCAGAAGCAGAGGTAGAAGCTGAAGCAGAAAGGGGTTAGCTGAAGCAGACGGAAGTTAGCTGAAGCAGAGGGAGCAGAAGGAAGATAAAAAAGGGCGGGTGAAAAACAGAGTGTGGGAAACCTGGGCGCCCAGGTTCCCCACCTAGCGATATGTTCCCACAGCGAAAGGAATATACCTTATCACGGTTATTCCTTTCCAGGCATTATCACGGCAATATGTTCCCCGCCCGGGTTTCCTACTCAGAGGGTGGGAAACCTGGGTGTCCATCAATGGGATTTTCGAGGAATATAGCCATCGTCACGGCTATACTCATTTCTAGCCATTTGTATGGCAATGTTTCCTGCTATTATTACGGCAATGTTTCCTTCTAGCCATTATTACGGCAATGTTTCCTTCCAGCCATTATTTTGGCAACCACATGTCCTTGCCAGTGCTTGGGAGGATTAATCCTCCAGGCAGTGCCTTGGAAACTACCTGGGAGCCACCTGTTGTTACCTCCATAGGGTAGGGAGGCTGAATCTCCCAACTCAATGGTTCGGACGCTTGTTTTGGGAACCACGGTTTGCCCTTGTTTTGGGCGCATACCACATTCCCTATCCCATGTTTCGTGGCCTGTTGTCTGCCCCTTTGGGAACTGCCCTCTATTGGGAACTGCCCTCTTTTGGGAACTGCCCTCTTTTGGGAACTGCCCTCTTTTAGGAACTGCCCTCTTTTGGGAACTGCCCTCTTTTGGGAACTGCCCTCTTTAGGGAACTACACTCTTTAGGGAACTGCCCTCTTTTGGGAACTGCCCTCTTTTGGGAACTACACTCTTTAGGGAACTGCCCTCTTTAGGGAACTGCCCTCTTTTGGGAACTACCCTCTTTTGAGAACTGCCCACTTTAAGGAACTGCCCTCTGTTGGGAACTACCCTCTTTAGGGAACTGCCCTTTTTTGGGAACTACTCTCTTTAGGGAACTGCCCTCTTTTGGGAACTGCCCTCTTTAGGGAACTGCCCTCTTTTGGGAACTACCCTCTTTTGAGAACTGCCCACTTTAAGGAACTGCCCTCTTTTGGGAACTACCCTCTTTAGGGAACTGCCCTCTTTTGGGAACTACCCTCTTTAGGGAACTGCCCTCTTTTGGGAACTGCCCTCTTTAGGGAACTACCCTCTTTAGGGAACTGGCCTCTTTTGGGAACTACCCTCTTTTGAGAACTGCCCACTTTAAGGAACTGCCCTTTTTTGGGAACTACCCTCTTTAGGGAACTGCCCTCTTTTGGGAACTACTCTCTTTAGGGAACTGCCCTCTTTAGGGAACTGCCCTCTTTAGGGAACTGCCCTCTTTTGGGAACTGCCCTGTTTTGGGAACTACCCTCTTTGCCCTCCCTCTCTTCCCTTGTGGGAACTACCTTCTGTTTCTCCCCTTTGGTTACTGCCTTCTATATCACGGCTATCTTCCTTTCCAGCCATAATCACGTCTATATTCCTTTCCAGCCATAATCACGGCTATATTCCTTTCCAGCCATTATCACGGCTATATTACTTTCTAGCCATTATTATGACAATGTTTCCTTATAGCCATTATTACGGCAATGTTTCCTTCCAGCCATTATTATGGCAACTACATGTCCTTACCATTGCTTGGGAGAATATAGCTCCCAGGCACTGCTTCGGAAACAACCTGGAGCCCTTCAGCCCTTTTGGGAACTTCCTGTTTTTGCAGTCCCTTTGGGAACTGCCCTCTCTTTCTTCCCCTTTTGGGAACTACCCTCCTTCTCTTACCCTTTGACAGCTACCTCTTTCTGAGCCCCTTTGGGAACAACCTGTTTTTTGCGCTTGGCAACCATACCTGTCACTTCCATAGGGCGGGAAAATGAATCTCCCGCCAATTGGTTGAGACAACTCTGGTTTGACAGCGCCTCTTTTGGGAACCAATGTTGCTTCCCCTTGTTCTTTCTGCCCCTCTGAAAGCTACCTCTCTGTTGTGCTTGGCAACCATACCTGTCACTTCCAGCCATTGGTTGAGACAATTCTGGTTGGCAGCGCCTCTTTTGGGAACCAGGGTTCCTTTGCCCCGCTTGGGCGTTTGTTTCCCCCTGGCGACAGTCCCCCACCTCACAGTGGTGCCAGGGTGTAACGCTGGTGGCAGCACCAACTGCCCCAGCGGCCAAGAGGGGTCCAACCTAGCTACGTCTCTGATTCTTTCTTCTCCTTTTGGCTCGGTTTGGCTTCTGCTGCTTGGTTCGCTGGGGGCAGCACCAACTGCCCCAGCGGCCAAGAGGGGTCCAACCTAGCTACGTCTCTGATTCTTTCTTCTCCTTTTGGCTCGGTTTGGCTTCTGCTGCTTGGTTCGCTGGGGGCAGCACCAACTGCCCCAGCGGCCAAGAGGGGTCCAACCTAGCTACGTCTCTGATTCTTTCTTCTCCTTTTGGCTCGGTTTGGCTTCTGCTGCTTGGTTCGCTGGGGGCAGCACCAACTGCCCCAGCGGCCAAGAGGGGTCCAACCTAGCTACGTCTCTGATTCTTTCTTCTCCTTTTGGCTCGGTTTGGCTTCTGCTGCTTGGTTCGCTGGGGGCAGCACCAACTGCCCCAGCGGCCAAGAGGGGTCCAACCTAGCTACGTCTCTGATTCTTTCTTCTCCTTTTTGCTCGGTTTGGCTTCTGCTGCTTGGTTCGCTGGGGGCAGCACCAACTGCCCCAGCAGCCAAGAGGGGTCCAACCTAGCTACGTCTCTGATTCTTTCTTCTCCTTTTGGCTCGGTTTGGCTTCTGCTGCTTGGTTCGCTGGTGGCAGCACCAACTGCCCCAGCGGCCAGGAGGGGTCAAACCAGTCGTACCTTGTTGGCTACTATCTTGCCTGTTTCGCCCATGTTGGAAACTCCTTGTTTTCTCGCCCCTGTTGGGCGCGCCCCAGTTTTGGGAACTACCCTGTTGTTTTTGCTTGGCAACCATATGTCACCTCCATAGGGTAGGGAGGCTGAATGTCCCAACTCAATGGTTAGGACAATTCTGGTTGCCAGCACCTCCTCCTTGTTTCTCGCCCCTGTTTTGGGCGCTCCCATGTTTTGGGAACAACCTTGTCTTTTCTCACACTCCTTGTTTTCTCGCCCCGCTGGTTCTGGGCGCTTGTTTTCGCTGGCAATGGCGACGGTCCCCCACCTTATAGTGGCGACGGGAGGAGACTGCAGCGCCCCTCTCGCATGGTACGCCACTCTCTTTTTTCTTCTTTTTATTGCCGCTCGCTTGTTTTCTCGCCCCGCTGGTTCTGGGCGCTTGTTTGCCCCGCTGGTTCTGGGCGCTTGTTTGCCCCGCTGGTTCTGGGAGCTTGTTTGCCCCGCTGGTTCTGGGCGCTTGTTTGCCCCGCTGGTTCTGGGTGCTTGTTTGCCCCGCTGGTTCTGGGCGCTTGTTTGCCCCGCTGGTTCTGGGCGCTTGTTTGCCCCGCTGGTTCTGGGCGCGATGGCGACGGTCCCCCACCTAACAGCAACGGCAGGAGTGCCTTCAAGAGGCGACTGCTGTGCCCTTCACGCATGGTATGCCGCTCTCGTGCTTTTCTTTTTATTGCTGACCGTGTGCTTGTTCTTGCCTTAGTGTGGCAGCCAGGAGGAGACTGCAGCGCCCTTCACGGATGGTACGCTGCTCTCGTGCTTTACATGTATTTGTCGTGCTTCTTTCACTTGATCCTTTTTTTTCCTATTTGTCTCTCTAACCCCCCCCCCCCCCCCTTCCATTCCCTTCAAGTCGACTCGTGGGGCGAGGAGGGCGAGGGGGCAGCGCGCGGGGGGCAACAAGAGGCGTCCCTATGCATAATCCCCCCCTTCCATTCCCTTCAGCATGGCGGGCAGCGCGGAAACGACACGGCGGGCAGCACGGACGGAGGTGAGGTGCTGCTTCATCGCTGCAGCGAGGTAACCTTCTTCCCTTGTCCGTTTCCGCATTGCTTTCTTTCAGTTTTTCGCATTACATGTATTTGTCGTGCTTGTTTCACTTGATCCTTTTTTTCCTGTTTGTCTCTCTACCCCCCCACCCCCTTCCATTCCCTTCAAGTCGACTCGTGGGGCGAGGACGGCGAGGGGGCAGCGCGCGCGGGGCAGCAAGAGGCGTCCCTATGCATAATCCCCCCCTTCCATTCCCTTCAGCATGGCGGGTAGCGCGGAGATGTCACGGCGGGCGGCACGGACGGAGGTGAGGTGCTGCTTCATCGCTGCAGCGAGGTAACCTTCTTCCCTTGTCCGTTTCCGCATTGCTTTCTTTCAGTTTTTCGCATTACATGTATTTGTCGTGCTTGTTTCACTTGATCCTTTTTTTCCTGTTTGTCTCTCTACCCCCCCCCCCCCCCCTTCCATTCCCTTCAAGTCGACTCGTGGGGCGAGGAGGGCGAGGGGGCAGCGCGCGGGGGGCAGCAAGAGGCGTCCCTATGCATAATCCCCCCCTTCCATTCCCTTCAGCATGGCGGGCAGCGCGGAGACGACACGGCGGCCGGCACGGACGGAGGTGAGGTGCTGCTTCATCGCTGCAGCGAGGTAACCTTCTTCCCTTGTCCGTTTTGTCTTGCTTTCTCAGATTTGTCTTGCTTTCTCAGATTTGTCTTGCTTTCTTTCTGTTTTTTGCATTGCATGTATTCGTTGTGCCTGTTTCACTTGATCGTTTGTTGTGTTTGTCTTGTGGTGTGTGTCGCTCTGCAGCTGGCAGGGTCCAAGACCGAAGACCGCCTCCGACTGCGGCATAGGTGTTGTGCGGCAGGGGTTGCTGACGGCGTTGGGACGGACGCCTCCCGCGCCTGAAGCGCCCCTGTGTGTGAGTTGAGTGTTCTGACGAGGGATGGGGGGACGCTCCCTGAACTCTGATGGCCTCCTCACCCCGCCTTCGCCTGGCCAGGTGTTACGCCACCTGGTCTGAGTTGGGCTGTGGGACGCTGCAGCCCGGCTCGTGTCGTTTAGGGGCTGCAGACCCACACGAAGGGTCCCCACCTCAACGCGGTGTGTGGGTGTAACACTAGGGGTTAACCCCCCTAGTGGCCAAGAGGGGCCCAGAAGACCCAAGACCCTGGCGCCCTCTATTATTACCTGATTGGTTTTAGATAAATATCATTGCCTAAATAGTGATAGACCTGGTTACCGTAAGCTCCCGGATATAAGACCCCCCGGAATACAAGACCCCTGGGTCTGTAATACGGGGGTGGGTCTTTTATTTTGGCAGGTTTTCGCTATACCCCCCTCTAGAGGGGTAAACATTACAAGACCCCCCCTAAACTTGTGCACTAGTGTTTTTAAAGGCATTTTGATGCATTTTCATGTGTTTTTTTAGAATGATAAGGGTGTGAACACAGATTCAGGCCTACTAATCCCACACTGGCTTGACTGTTCATGAAAACAGTAGCAATATGGGGGGAAAAAACAGCCAGATTTCAATGTTATGGGCACAGCCAGATTTCAATTAGGAGGTCACAACCAGATTTCATTGTGATGTACCTACATCGCGAATACTCACATCCGCGGACCTATCGAGGATAAAAACAAAATAGCAAGCATCCAGATCAATGGGGCATTTGAATACACATTTAAAATACACGTCCATATCATAAGACCCGGGTAGTATACAATCTTTACCCTTTAACAAGACCCCCCCCATTTTTTTTATGAATTTTACATAAGACCCTAGGGTCTTATATCCGGGAGCTTACGGTAGGTTATAAATCAGACAAGTACCACGTCTCAGCATGGACAATTGAAAATGGGTAGCCTAACATGCAACCGGGAAGCATATGGTGCAGCAAAGCAGCCTTGTAACTACTAAACTGTGCTCAGGTTTACTCACATGTGCTGGAGACGCAGCTAATTATTCAACGCTACTGACTGCTTTCTGCCCTAGGCCACTACCCCTAGCAGACTAATACCGTAACTGCTGTATGACTGCAACGAGCTTGTGCGAACTCTACTACAGCAAGAGCTAGAGCAAGAGCAAGAGCACGAGCAAGAGCAACATAACTCAGAGTTCCGTGCAAGCAGACACGATCAGTCAGTGAGGGCATCGGCACGCAACGAGTAGAGCAGCAGGCGGCCGTCTTCGAGCCCCACGAGAATGGCGTCCTCACTGGTGACGGCAATGGAGCAGGCGGCCACGCCCACCCCCTCGTACACAGTCACCGTCGCCAGTGTGAAGAAGGACCGTACTGTCACCCGCCCCGCTGCTCCTGCTGTCACCAGGAACTCACCACACGCACTCGCTGCCATGCACGTCACACTGTCGACCTCTGCTGCTGCTGCTGCTGTGGCTGCTGCTGCTGCCTGGGATGGGGATGCTGGCGTTGGTGGTGCAGATGCTGTTGGTGATCGGATTAGCTGGCTGCCAGTGGAGTCAGAGCCAGGAAGAGATACAGGCACAGGCATGCCACTGCTTTCACCACCGCTACTCGCAGCTGCTTTATTCTCTTCGCTGCTGGAACCACCCCCTCCAGCACCTTCGTTGTGAATCTCCGCACCACCACCAGCAGCAACACCAGGAGAAGAGGCAGTGGTGGCGGCAGTGGTGGTGGCGGTGGGTCCGGTGGGAACGGCAGCGAGCCACTTGCTGTTGATGGACGCCACACGCAGCCAGCCGTCCGCATCCGAGTGCACCGCCACCAGCGCCAGCTGGCTCACGGCCATTCGCTGCACGACGTGGCGCAGCGGGTGGCGGATGCAGCGGATGAAGCGGCCCGAGGAGAGCGAGTGCAGCAGCAGTGAGCCGTCCAGTGAGGCTGAGAGCACGAGGTCAAGTGGGGAGGACGCGAGCACCTGAGTGACCACGTCGTCATGCCCACAGAGGAGGAGGTGTGGCTTGCAGGGCAGCACGGGGTCGGCGGAGGGGCGTGGCTGTGTGCGGTCCACGTGCCACACCATCACTGTCGTGTCGTGACTGCCCGTTGCCATCCACAGGCCATCCTCCGATGCTGCGGGTGGAGTGGGAGAAAGGAGGGAGTAGGGTAGGGGCATTGTGACGAGTGAGTGTGGGGTGGGGCAGGACGAGCAGATATGGAGGAGTGGGATAATGGCAGCAGGGCATTGATAACTGGCACAGCTGACCGGCAGCGGACAGACAGATTGCACAACAAGTGGGTGGTGACTAATCGGAGAGGCAGGTGACTAACCGGAGAGGCAGGTGACGACGTCGGTGTGCTGCCTGACGGCCTGCAGGGTGTGGCCGTCACTGACAGCCACGAGGCGTGTGGAGCAGTCCCAGTGTGCGGCGCAGAGCAGGAAGGGCGAGGTGGCCCCGCGCAGCAGCGCGAAACAGTGCGGACTCACGTCCCCACTCGTGGACGCAAAGGGCGCCCCGATTCGCCGAGAGATGAGCGGCTCACTCAACGAGAAGGGCGCGTCCTGAGGGGTGCAGGGGGAGGAGGGGAGGTGGGAGAGGGGGGGAGAGAGGTTGTGGGGACAAAATGATGATTCATGGGGAGGAGACAATGGGCAGAAGGGGAGACAGGTCAGCAGGAAAATCTAGGTGGCAAGGGCAGGTTGCATGTAAGCACATCGAACGGGATGCACAAGTGCAGTTCGACAAGCAGACAGACCATGAATCTACGTGTTTTTATGCATTCGCATGCATGTATGTGCATGTGTGTGTGTATGCATGTGTGAGTGCCATGAGTGCCTGCTCTCACCGCAGCCAACACTTGGTATCCGGAGCTGTAAGGAGTGTTCCACAGCCGTGCTGCCATGCACTGCCCCCTCGTTACAGTCACCACCCGCCCCTGCGCCACGCCCACAAACACCACCCCCACCTCCCACTGCTGCCGCAGCACCTCCCCCACACTCCCCCCCATGCCCCCACTGCCACCCACAGCACCCCCAGCAGGGGGGCACGCCGGCACCACAGCAGAAAGTCCAAGCGCCGCCGGCCGGTGCAGCAGTGGGCGGGCGGCGCGGGGCGGCGGGCCGCGGGGCTCGTGTGGGCGGCGGAAGAGCTGGGCGGGCGTCTGGCCAAAGGCGGCGATCTGCTCCTCATTTGCCGCCCGGTCCATGGGGTCGTCTAGAGCATCCATGTCCACAGCGCCCTCGTATGTGAGGTAGAAGAAAACGTTGTCTGCCTCCATTGCTGCCAGCCCCCGCTGCTGGTAGCCGAAGATGAGGTCGATCCAACGGTGGAGGTTTGCGCTCACCCACTCGCTCTCGAGGGCCTCCCGGTTGAGCCGCACGAAGAGCTCTGGACTGCCCTGCTTGTGGGATGGGGGGGGGCATGGGGTGGTGTGGCATTAGGAAGACAAGGAAGAGTAGGGAGAAAATGCTGATAGCTATTTAGCCATCAGCCACCAGCGATCAGCGATCAGCGATCAGCGAATCAGCGAATCAGCGATCAGCGATCAGCGAATCAGCGATCAGATCAGCGATCAGATCAGCGATCAGATCAGCGAGCGTATCAGCGCATCAGTGCATCAGCGATCAGCGTTCAGCGTATCAGCGTATCAGCGCATCAGCGTATCAGCGTATCAGCGATCAGATCAGCGTATCAGCGCATCAGCGCATCAGCGTATCGGCGTATCAGCATATCAGCACATCAGCGCATCAGTGCATCAGCGTATCAGCGATCAGCGATTAGATCAGCGTATCAGCGTATCAGCGATCAGCGATCAGATGAGCGTATCAGCGTATCAGCCATCAGCGTATCAGCGTATCAGCGTATCAGCGTAACAGCGTAACAGCGAATCAGCGCATCAGCGCATCAGCGCTTCAGCGTATCAGCGCATCAGCGTATCAGCGTATCAGCGAATCAGCGCATCAGCGTATCAGCGTATCAGCGTATCAGCGCATCAGCATATCAGCGTATCAGCGTATCAGCGTATCAGCGTATCAGCGTATCAGCATATCAGCGATCAGATCAGCGATCAGATCAGCGTATCAGCGCATCAGCGTATCAGCGTATCAGCGCATCAGCGCATCAGCGCATCAGCGTATCAGCGTATCAGCGATCAGCGATCAACGATCAGATCAGCCTAACAGCGTATCAGCGATCAGCGTATAAGCGTATCAGCGTATCAGCGTAACAGCGTAACAGCGAATCAGCGCATCAGCGCATCAGCGCTTCAGCGTATCAGCGCATCAGCGTATCAGCGTATCAGCGCATCAGCGCATCAGCGTATCAGCGTATCAGCGATCAGCGATCAACGATCAGATCAGCCTAACAGCGTATCAGCGATCAGCGTATCAGCGCATCAGCGTATCAGCGTATCAGCGTATCAGCGCATCAGCGCATCAGCGCATCAGCGATCAGCGATCAGCGCTTCAGCGTATCAGCGCATCAGCGATCAGATCAGCGTATCAGCGCATCAGCGTATCAGCGTATCAGCGCATCAGCGTATCAGCGTATCAGCGATCAGCGCATCAGCGTATCAGCGTATCAGCGCATCAGCGCATCAGCGCATCAGCGTATCAGCGTATCAGCGATCAGCGATCAACGATCAGATCAGCCTAACAGCGTATCAGCGATCAGCGTATCAGCGCATCAGCGTATCAGCGTATCAGCGTATCAGCGCATCAGCGCATCAGCGCATCAGCGCATCAGCGCATCAGCGCATCAGCGAATCAGCGAATCAGCGAATCAGCAAATCAACGAATCAGCGAATCAGCGAATCAGCGAATCAGCGAATCAGCGATCAGCGATCAGCGAATCAGCGATCAGATCAGCGATCAGATCAGCGAGCGTATCAGCGCATCAGTGCATCAGTGCATCAGCGCATCAGCGATCAGCGATCAGCGTATCAGCGTATCAGCGCATCAGCGTATCAGCGTATCAGCGATCAGAGCAGCGTATCAGCGCATCAGCGCATCAGCGCATCAGCGTATCAGCGATCAGCGATCAGATGAGCGTATCAGCGTATCAGCGATGAGCGTATCAGCGCATCAGCGATCAGCGATCAACGATCAGATCAGCCTAACAGCGTATCAGCGATCAGCGTATAAGCGTATCAGCGTATCAGCGTAACAGCGTAACAGCGAATCAGCGCATCAGCGCATCAGCGCTTCAGCGTATCAGCGCATCAGCGTATCAGCGTATCAGTGCATCAGCGCATCAGCGTATCAGCGTATCAGCGCATCAGCATATCAGTGTATCAGCGTATCAGCGTATCAGCGATCAGCGTATCAGCATATCAGCGATCAGATCAGCGATCAGATCAGCGTATCAGCGCATCAGCGTATCAGCGTATCAGCGCATCAGCGCATCAACGCATCAGCGTATCAGCGTATCAGCGATCAGCGATCAACGATCAGATCAGCCTAACAGCGTATCAGCGATCAGCGTATCAGCGCATCAGCGTATCAGCGTATCAGCGTATCAGCGCATCAGCGCATCAGCGCATCAGATCAGCGTATCAGCGCATCAGCGTATCAGCGTATCAGCGCATCAGCGTATCAGCGTATCAGCGATCAGCGCATCAGCGTATCAGCGTATCAGCGCATCAGCGCATCAGCGCATCAGCGCATCAGCGTATCAACGTATCAGCGATCAGCGATCAACGATCAGATCAGCCTAACAGCGTATCAGCGATCAGCGTATCAGCGTATCAGCGTATCAGCGCATCAGCGCATCAGCGCATCAGCGATCAGCGATCAGCGCTTCAGCGTATCAGCGCATCAGCGATCAGATCAGCGTATCAGCGTATCAGCGTATCAGCGTATTAGCGTATCAGCGTATCAGCGTATCAGCGCATCAGCGCATCAGCGCATCAGCGCATCAGCGCATCAGCGATCAGCGATCAGCGCTTCAGCGTATCAGCGCATCAGCGATCAGATCAGCGTATCAGCGCATCAGCGTATCAGCGTATTAGCGTATCAGCGTATCAGCGTATCAGCGATCAGCGCATCAGCGTATCAGCGATCAGATCAGCGATCAGATCAGCGCATCAGCGCATCAGCGTATCAGCGTATCAGCGTATCAGCGCATCAGCGCATCAGCGATCAGCGATCAGCGTATCAGCGTATCAGCGCATCAGATCAGCGTATCAGCGCATCAGCGTATTAGCGTATCAGCGTATCAGCGAATCACCACATCAGCGTATCAGCGATCAGATCAGCGATCAGATCAGCGCATCAGCGCATCAGCGTATCAGCGTATCAGCGTATCAGCGCATCAGCGCATCAGCGATCAGCGATCAGCGTATCGGCGCATCAGCGCATCAGCGCATCAGCGTATCAGCGATCAGCGATCAGATCAGCGTATCAGCGTATCAGCGATCAGCGTATTAGCGTATCAGCGTAACAGCGTAACAGCGTCACAGCGTATCAGCGTATCAGCGCATCAGCGATCAGATCAGCGATCAGCGATCAGATCAGCGTATCAGTGCATCAGCGTATCAGCGTATCAGCGTATCAGCGTATCAGCGCATCAGCGCATCAGCGTATCAGCGTATCAGCGTATCAGCGCATCAGCTTATCAGCGTATCAGCGTATCAGCGTATCAGCGATCAGCGATCAGCGATCAGATCAGCGTATCAGTGCATCAGCGTATCAGCGTATCAGCGTATCAGCGCATCAGCGCATCAGCGCATCAGCGCATCAGCGCATCAGCGTATCAGCGTATCAGCGCATCAGCGCATCAGCGTATCAGCGTATCAGCGTATCAGCGCATCAGCGTATCAGCGTATCAGCGTATCAGCGATCAGCATATCAGCGATCAGATCAGCGTATCAGCGTATCAGCGTATCAGCGTATCAGCGTATCAGCGCATCAGCGCATCAGCGAATCAGCGATCAGCGATCAGCGATCAGCGCATCAGCGTATCAGAGATCAGATCAGCAATCAGCGTATCAGCGTATCAGCGTATCAGCGCATCAACGTATCAGCGTATCAGCGTAACAGCGTAACAGCGCATCAGCGCATCAGCGCATCAGCGCATCAGCGCATCAGCGTATCAGCGTATCAGCGCATCAGCGCATCAGCGTATCAGCGCATCAGCGCATCAGCGTATCAGCGCATCAGCGCATCAGCGCATCAGCGCATCAGCGCATCAGCGCATCAGCGCATCAGCGCATCAGCGCATCAGCGTATCAGCGCATCAGCGCATCAGCGAATCAGCGATCAGCGATCAGCGATCAGCGATCAACGTATCAGCGATCAGCGATCAACGATCAGATCAGCCTAACAGCGTATCAGCGATCAGCGTATCAGCGCATCAGCGTATCAGCGTATCAGCGTATCAGCGCATCAGCGCATCAGCGCATCAGCGCATCAGCGCATCAGCGAATCAGCGAATCAGCGAATCAGCAAATCAACGAATCAGCGAATCAGCGAATCAGCGAATCAGCGAATCAGCGATCAGCGAATCAGCGATCAGATCAGCGATCAGATCAGCGAGCGTATCAGCGCATCAGTGCATCAGTGCATCAGCGCATCAGCGATCAGCGATCAGCGTATCAGCGTATCAGCGCATCAGCGTATCAGCGTATCAGCGATCAGAGCAGCGTATCAGCGCATCAGCGCATCAGCGCATCAGCGTATCAGCGATCAGCGATCAGATGAGCGTATCAGCGTATCAGCGATGAGCGTATCAGCGCATCAGCGATCAGCGATCAACGATCAGATCAGCCTAACAGCGTATCAGCGATCAGCGTATAAGCGTATCAGCGTATCAGCGTAACAGCGTAACAGCGAATCAGCGCATCAGCGCATCAGCGCTTCAGCGTATCAGCGCATCAGTGTATCAGCGTATCAGCGCATCAGCGCATCAGCGTATCAGCGTATCAGCGCATCAGCATATCAGCGTATCAGCGTATCAGCGTATCAGCGATCAGCGTATCAGCATATCAGCGATCAGATCAGCGATCAGATCAGCGTATCAGCGCATCAGCGTATCAGCGTATCAGCGCATCAGCGCATCAGCGCATCAGCGTATCAGCGTATCAGCGATCAGCGATCAACGATCAGATCAGCCTAACAGCGTATCAGCGATCAGCGTATCAGCGCATCAGCGTATCAGCGTATCAGCGTATCAGCGCATCAGCGCATCAGCGCATCAGATCAGCGTATCAGCGCATCAGCGTATCAGCGTATCAGCGCATCAGCGTATCAGCGTATCAGCGATCAGCGCATCAGCGTATCAGCGTATCAGCGCATCAGCGCATCAGCGCATCAGCGCATCAGCGTATCAGCGTATCAGCGATCAGCGATCAACGATCAGATCAGCCTAACAGCGTATCAGCGATCAGCGTATCAGCGTATCAGCGTATCAGCGCATCAGCGCATCAGCGCATCAGCGATCAGCGATCAGCGCTTCAGCGTATCAGCGCATCAGCGATCAGATCAGCGTATCAGCGTATCAGCGTATCAGCGTATTAGCGTATCAGCGTATCAGCGTATCAGCGCATCAGCGCATCAGCGCATCAGCGCATCAGCGCATCAGCGATCAGCGCTTCAGCGTATCAGCGCATCAGCGATCAGATCAGCGTATCAGCGCATCAGCGTATCAGCGTATTAGCGTATCAGCGTATCAGCGTATCAGCGATCAGCGCATCAGCGTATCAGCGATCAGATCAGCGATCAGATCAGCGCATCAGCGCATCAGCGTATCAGCGTATCAGCGTATCAGCGCATCAGCGCATCAGCGATCAGCGATCAGCGTATCAGCGTATCAGCGCATCAGATCAGCGTATCAGCGCATCAGCGTATTAGCGTATCAGCGTATCAGCGAATCACCACATCAGCGTATCAGCGATCAGATCAGCGATCAGATCAGCGCATCAGCGCATCAGCGTATCAGCGTATCAGCGTATCAGCGCATCAGCGCATCAGCGATCAGCGATCAGCGTATCGGCGCATCAGCGCATCAGCGCATCAGCGTATCAGCGATCAGCGATCAGATCAGCGTATCAGCGTATCAGCGTATCAGCGATCAGCGTATTAGCGTATCAGCGTAACAGCGTAACAGCGTAACAGCGTCACAGCGTATCAGCGTATCAGCGCATCAGCGATCAGATCAGCGATCAGCGATCAGATCAGCGTATCAGTGCATCAGCGTATCAGCGTATCAGCGTATCAGCGTATCAGCGCATCAGCGCATCAGCGTATCAGCGTATCAGCGTATCAGCGCATCAGCTTATCAGCGTATCAGCGTATCAGCGTATCAGCGATCAGCGATCAGCGATCAGATCAGCGATCAGCGATCAGATCAGCGTATCAGTGCATCAGCGTATCAGCGTATCAGCGTATCAGCGCATCAGCGCATCAGCGCATCAGCGCATCAGCGCATCAGCGTATCAGCGTATCAGCGCATCAGCGCATCAGCGTATCAGCGTATCAGCGTATCAGCGCATCAGCGTATCAGCGTATCAGCGATCAGCATATCAGCGATCAGATCAGCGTATCAGCGTATCAGCGTATCAGCGCATCAGCGTATCAGCGTATCAGCGCATCAGCGCATCAGCGAATCAGCGATCAGCGATCAGCGATCAGCGCATGAGCGTATCAGAGATCAGATCAGCAATCAGCGTATCAGCGTATCAGCGTATCAGCGCATCAACGTATCAGCGTATCAGCGTAACAGCGTAACAGCGCATCAGCGCATCAGCGCATCAGCGTATCAGCGCATCAGCGCATCAGCGCATCAGCGCATCAGCGCATCAGCGCATCAGCGCATCAGCGTATCAGCGCATCAGCGCATCAGCGAATCAGCGATCAGCGATCAGCGTATCAGCGTATCAGAGATCAGATCAGCGATCAGCGTATCAGCGTATCAGCGCATCAACGTATCAGCGTATCAGCGTAACAGCGTAACAGCGTAACAGCGTAACAGCGCATCAGCGCATCAGCGCATCAGCGTATCAGCGCATCAGCGTATCAGCGCATCAGCGCATCAGCGCATCAGCGTATCAGCGTATCAGCGCATCAGCGCATCAGCGTATCAGCGCATCAGCGCATCAGCGCATCAGCGTATCAGCGTATCAGCGCATCAGCGTATCAGCGTATCAGCGCATCAGCGCATCAGCGAATCAGCGATCAGCGATCAGCGATCAGCGTATCAGCGTATCAGAGATCAGATCAGCGTATCAGCGTATTAGCGATCAGATCAGCGATCATCGTATCAGCGTATCAGCGCATCAGCGCATCAGCGTATCAGCGTATCAGCGTAAAAGCGTAACAGCGTATTAGCGTATCACCGCATCAGCGCATCAGCGCATCAGCGTATCAGCGCATCAGCGCATCAGCGTATCAGCGCATCAGCGCATCAGCGCATCAGCGTATCAGCGATCAGATCAGTGATCAGATCAGTGTATCAGCGTAACAGCGTAACAGCGTAACAGCGTATCAGCGCATCAGCGCATCAGCGCATCAGCGTATCAGCGTATCAGCGCATCAGCGTATCAGCGTATCAACGTATCAGCGTATCAGCGTATCAGCGTATCAGCGATCAGCGTATTAGCATATCAGCGATCAGATCAGCGATCAGATCAGCGTATCAGCGCATCAGCGTATCAGCGTATCAGCGTATCAGCGCATCAGCGCATCAGCGATCAGCGATCAGCGTATCAGCGCATCAGATCCGCATATAAGCGCATCAGCGCATCAGATCAGCGATCAGATCAGCGATCAGATCAGCGCATCAGCGTATCAGCGATCAGATCAGCGATCAGATCAGCGCATCAGCGCATCAGCGTATCAGCGTATCAGCGTATCAGCGCATCAGCGCATCAGCGATCAGCGATCAGCGTATCAGCGTATCAGCGCATCAGATCAGCGTATCAGCGCATCAGCGTATTAGCGTATCAGCGTATCAGCGAATCACCACATCAGCGTATCAGCGATCAGATCAGCGATCAGATCAGCGCATCAGCGCATCAGCGTATCAGCGTATCAGCGTATCAGCGCATCAGCGCATCAGCGATCAGCGATCAGCGTATCGGCGCATCAGCGCATCAGCGCATCAGCGTATCAGCGATCAGCGATCAGATCAGCGTATCAGCGTATCAGCGATCAGCGTATTAGCGTATCAGCGTAACAGCGTAACAGCGTAACAGCGTCACAGCGTATCAGCGTATCAGCGCATCAGCGATCAGATCAGCGATCAGCGATCAGATCAGCGTATCAGTGCATCAGCGTATCAGCGTATCAGCGTATCAGCGTATCAGCGCATCAGCGCATCAGCGTATCAGCGTATCAGCGTATCAGCGCATCAGCTTATCAGCGTATCAGCGTATCAGCGTATCAGCGATCAGCGATCAGCGATCAGATCAGCGATCAGCGATCAGATCAGCGTATCAGTGCATCAGCGTATCAGCGTATCAGCGTATCAGCGCATCAGCGCATCAGCGCATCAGCGCATCAGCGCATCAGCGTATCAGCGTATCAGCGCATCAGCGCATCAGCGTATCAGCGTATCAGCGTATCAGCGCATCAGCGTATCAGCGTATCAGCGTATCAGCGATCAGCATATCAGCGATCAGATCAGCGTATCAGCGTATCAGCGCATCAGCGTATCAGCGTATCAGCGCATCAGCGCATCAGCAAATCAGCGATCAGCGATCAGCGATCAGCGCATCAGCGTATCAGAGATCAGATCAGCAATCAGCGTATCAGCGTATCAGCGTATCAGCGCATCAACGTATCAGCGTATCAGCGTAACAGCGTAACAGCGCATCAGCGCATCAGCGCATCAGCGTATCAGCGCATCAGCGTATCAGCGCATCAGCGCATCAGCGTATCAGCGCATCAGCGCATCAGCGTATCAGCGCATCAGCGCATCAGCGCATCAGCGCATCAGCGCATCAGCGCATCAGCGCATCAGCATATCAGCGCATCAGCGCATCAGCGAATCAGCGATCAGCGATCAGCGATCAGCGATCAACGTATCAGCGATCAGCGATCAACGATCAGATCAGCCTAACAGCGTATCAGCGATCAGCGTATCAGCGCATCAGCGTATCAGCGTATCAGCGTATCAGCGCATCAGCGCATCAGCGCATCAGCGCATCAGCGCATCAGCGCATCAGCGAATCAGCGAATCAGCGAATCAGCAAATCAACGAATCAGCGAATCAGCGAATCAGCGAATCAGCGAATCAGCGATCAGCGATCAGCGAATCAGCGATCAGATCAGCGATCAGATCAGCGAGCGTATCAGCGCATCAGTGCATCAGTGCATCAGCACATCAGCGATCAGCGATCAGCGTATCAGCGTATCAGCGCATCAGCGTATCAGCGTATCAGCGATCAGAGCAGCGTATCAGCGCATCAGCGCATCAGCGCATCAGCGTATCAGCGATCAGCGATCAGATGAGCGTATCAGCGTATCAGCGATGAGCGTATCAGCGCATCAGCGATCAGCGATCAACGATCAGATCAGCCTAACAGCGTATCAGCGATCAGCGTATAAGCGTATCAGCGTATCAGCGTAACAGCGTATCAGCGCATCAGCGCATCAGCGTATCAGCGTATCAGCGCATCAGCATATCAGCGTATCAGCGTATCAGCGTATCAGCGATCAGCGTATCAGCATATCAGCGATCAGATCAGCGATCAGATCAGCGTATCAGCGCATCAGCGTATCAGCGTATCAGCGCATCAGCGCATCAGCGCATCAGCGTATCAGCGTATCAGCGATCAGCGATCAACGATCAGATCAGCCTAACAGCGTATCAGCGATCAGCGTATCAGCGCATCAGCGTATCAGCGTATCAGCGTATCAGCGCATCAGCGCATCAGCGCATCAGCGATCAGCGATCAGCGCTTCAGCGTATCAGCGCATCAGCGATCAGATCAGCGTATCAGCGTATCAGCGTATTAGCGTATCAGCGTATCAGCGTATCAGCGCATCAGCGCTTCAGCGCATCAGCGCATCAGCGATCAGCGATCAGCGCTTCAGCGTATCAGCGCATCAGCGATCAGATCAGCGTATCAGCGCATCAGCGTATCAGCGTATTAGCGTATCAGCGTATCAGCGTATCAGCGATCAGCGCATCAGCGTATCAGCGATCAGATCAGCGATCAGATCAGCGCATCAGCGCATCAGCGTATCAGCGTATCAGCGTATCAGCGCATCAGCGCATCAGCGATCAGCGATCAGCGTATCAGCGTATCAGCGCATCAGATCAGCGTATCAGCGCATCAGCGTATTAGCGTATCAGCGTATCAGCGAATCACCACATCAGCGTATCAGCGATTAGATCAGCGATCAGATCAGCGCATCAGCGCATCAGCGTATCAGCGTATCAGCGTATCAGCGCATCAGCGCATCAGCGATCAGCGATCAGCGTATCGGCGCATCAGCGCATCAGCGCATCAGCGTATCAGCGATCAGCGATCAGATCAGCGTATCAGCGTATCAGCGATCAGCGTATTAGCGTATCAGCGTAACAGCGTAACAGCGTAACAGCGTCACAGCGTATCAGCGTATCAGCGCATCAGCGATCAGATCAGCGATCAGCGATCAGATCAGCGTATCAGTGCATCAGCGTATCAGCGTATCAGCGTATCAGCGTATCAGCGCATCAGCGCATCAGCGTATCAGCGTATCAGCGTATCAGCGCATCAGCTTATCAGCGTATCAGCGTATCAGCGTATCAGCGATCAGCGATCAGCGATCAGATCAGCGATCAGCGATCAGATCAGCGTATCAGTGCATCAGCGTATCAGCGTATCAGCGTATCAGCGCATCAGCGCATCAGCGCATCAGCGCATCAGCGCATCAGCGTATCAGCGTATCAGCGCATCAGCGCATCAGCGTATCAGCGTATCAGCGTATCAGCGCATCAGCGTATCAGCGTATCAGCGATCAGCATATCAGCGATCAGATCAGCGTATCAGCGTATCAGCGTATCAGCGCATCAGCGTATCAGCGTATCAGCGCATCAGCGCATCAGCGAATCAGCGATCAGCGATCAGCGATCAGCGCATCAGCGTATCAGAGATCAGATCAGCAATCAGCGTATCAGCGTATCAGCGTATCAGCGCATCAACGTATCAGCGTATCAGCGTAACAGCGTAACAGCGCATCAGCGCATCAGCGCATCAGCGTATCAGCGCATCAGCGCATCAGCGCATCAGCGCATCAGCGCATCAGCGCATCAGCGCATCAGCGTATCAGCGCATCAGCGCATCAGCGAATCAGCGATCAGCGATCAGCGTATCAGCGTATCAGAGATCAGATCAGCGATCAGCGTATCAGCGTATCAGCGCATCAACGTATCAGCGTATCAGCGTAACAGCGTAACAGCGTAACAGCGTAACAGCGCATCAGCGCATCAGCGCATCAGCGTATCAGCGCATCAGCGTATCAGCGCATCAGCGCATCAGCGCATCAGCGTATCAGCGTATCAGCGCATCAGCGCATCAGCGTATCAGCGCATCAGCGCATCAGCGCATCAGCGCATCAGCGTATCAGCGTATCAGCGCATCAGCGTATCAGCGTATCAGCGCATCAGCGCATCAGCGAATCAGCGATCAGCGATCAGCGATCAGCGATCAGCGTATCAGCGTATCAGAGATCAGATCAGCGTATCAGCGTATTAGCGATCAGATCAGCGATCATCGTATCAGCGTATCAGCGCATCAGCGCATCAGCGTATCAGCGTATCAGCGTAAAAGCGTAACAGCGTATTAGCGTATCACCGCATCAGCGCATCAGCGCATCAGCGTATCAGCGCATCAGCGCATCAGCGTATCAGCGCATCAGCGCATCAGCGCATCAGCGTATCAGCGATCAGATCAGTGATCAGATCAGTGTATCAGCGTAACAGCGTAACAGCGTAACAGCGTATCAGCGCATCAGCGCATCAGCGCATCAGCGTATCAGCGTATCAGCGCATCAGCGTATCAGCGTATCAACGTATCAGCGTATCAGCGTATCAGCGTATCAGCGATCAGCGTATCAGCATATCAGCGATCAGATCAGCGATCAGATCAGCGTATCAGCGCATCAGCGTATCAGCGTATCAGCGCATCAGCGCATCAGCGATCAGCGATCAGCGTATCAGCGCATCAGATCCGCGTATAAGCGCATCAGCGCATCAGATCAGCGCATCAGCGTATCAGCAACCAGCGTATCAGCATAACAGCGATCAAATCAGTGATCAGATAAGCGTATCAGCGCATCAGCGTATCAGCATATCAGCGCATCAGTGCATCAGCGATCAGCGATCAGCGTATCAGCGCATCAGATCAGCGTATCTGCGCATCAGCGCATCAGCGTATCAGCGTATCAGCGATCAGCGTATCAGCATATCAGCAATCAGACCAGCGATCAGATCAGCGTATCAGCGCATCAGCGTATCAGCGTATCAGCATATCAGCTTTCAGATCAGCGATCAGATCAGCGTATCAGCGCATCAGTGTATCAGCGTATCAGCGTATCAGCGCATCAGCGATCAGCGTATCAGCGATCATTCAGCGATCAGATCAGCGCATCAGCGTATCAGCGTATTAGCGTATCAGCGTATCAGCGAATCAGCGATCAGCGTATCAGCGATCAGATCAGCGATCAGATCAGCGTATCAGCGCATCAGCGTATCAGCGTATCAGCGTATCAGCGCATCAGCGCATCAGCGTATCAGCGTATCAGCGTATCAGCGCATCAGCGCATCAGCGCATCAGCGATCAGCGTATCAGCGATCAGCGGTCAGATCAGCGCATCAGCGCATCAGCGTATCAGCGTATCAGCGCATCAGCGCATCAGCGTATCAGCGTATCAGCGCATCAGCATATCAGCGTATCAGCGTATCAGCGTATCAGCGATCAGCGTATCAGCATATCAGCGATCAGATCAGCGATCAGATCAGCGTATCAGCGCATCAGCGTATCAGCGTATCAGCGCATCAGCGCATCAGCGCATCAGCGTATCAGCGTATCAGCGATCAGCGATCAACGATCAGATCAGCCTAACAGCGTATCAGCGATCAGCGTATCAGCGCATCAGCGTATCAGCGTATCAGCGTATCAGCGCATCAGCGCATCAGCGCATCAGCGATCAGCGATCAGCGCTTCAGCGTATCAGCGCATCAGCGATCAGATCAGCGTATCAGCGTATCAGCGTATTAGCGTATCAGCGTATCAGCGTATCAGCGCATCAGCGCTTCAGCGCATCAGCGCATCAGCGATCAGCGATCAGCGCTTCAGCGTATCAGCGCATCAGCGATCAGATCAGCGTATCAGCGCATCAGCGTATCAGCGTATTAGCGTATCAGCGTATCAGCGTATCAGCGATCAGCGCATCAGCGTATCAGCGATCAGATCAGCGATCAGATCAGCGCATCAGCGCATCAGCGTATCAGCGTATCAGCGTATCAGCGCATCAGCGCATCAGCGATCAGCGATCAGCGTATCAGCGTATCAGCGCATCAGATCAGCGTATCAGCGCATCAGCGTATTAGCGTATCAGCGTATCAGCGAATCACCACATCAGCGTATCAGCGATTAGATCAGCGATCAGATCAGCGCATCAGCGCATCAGCGTATCAGCGTATCAGCGTATCAGCGCATCAGCGCATCAGCGATCAGCGATCAGCGTATCGGCGCATCAGCGCATCAGCGCATCAGCGTATCAGCGATCAGCGATCAGATCAGCGTATCAGCGTATCAGCGATCAGCGTATTAGCGTATCAGCGTAACAGCGTAACAGCGTAACAGCGTCACAGCGTATCAGCGTATCAGCGCATCAGCGATCAGATCAGCGATCAGCGATCAGATCAGCGTATCAGTGCATCAGCGTATCAGCGTATCAGCGTATCAGCGTATCAGCGCATCAGCGCATCAGCGTATCAGCGTATCAGCGTATCAGCGCATCAGCTTATCAGCGTATCAGCGTATCAGCGTATCAGCGATCAGCGATCAGCGATCAGATCAGCGATCAGCGATCAGATCAGCGTATCAGTGCATCAGCGTATCAGCGTATCAGCGTATCAGCGCATCAGCGCATCAGCGCATCAGCGCATCAGCGCATCAGCGTATCAGCGTATCAGCGCATCAGCGCATCAGCGTATCAGCGTATCAGCGTATCAGCGCATCAGCGTATCAGCGTATCAGCGATCAGCATATCAGCGATCAGATCAGCGTATCAGCGTATCAGCGTATCAGCGCATCAGCGTATCAGCGTATCAGCGCATCAGCGCATCAGCGAATCAGCGATCAGCGATCAGCGATCAGCGCATCAGCGTATCAGAGATCAGATCAGCAATCAGCGTATCAGCGTATCAGCGTATCAGCGCATCAACGTATCAGCGTATCAGCGTAACAGCGTAACAGCGCATCAGCGCATCAGCGCATCAGCGTATCAGCGCATCAGCGCATCAGCGCATCAGCGCATCAGCGCATCAGCGCATCAGCGCATCAGCGTATCAGCGCATCAGCGCATCAGCGAATCAGCGATCAGCGATCAGCGTATCAGCGTATCAGAGATCAGATCAGCGATCAGCGTATCAGCGTATCAGCGCATCAACGTATCAGCGTATCAGCGTAACAGCGTAACAGCGTAACAGCGTAACAGCGCATCAGCGCATCAGCGCATCAGCGTATCAGCGCATCAGCGTATCAGCGCATCAGCGCATCAGCGCATCAGCGTATCAGCGTATCAGCGCATCAGCGCATCAGCGTATCAGCGCATCAGCGCATCAGCGCATCAGCGCATCAGCGTATCAGCGTATCAGCGCATCAGCGTATCAGCGTATCAGCGCATCAGCGCATCAGCGAATCAGCGATCAGCGATCAGCGATCAGCGATCAGCGTATCAGCGTATCAGAGATCAGATCAGCGTATCAGCGTATTAGCGATCAGATCAGCGATCATCGTATCAGCGTATCAGCGCATCAGCGCATCAGCGTATCAGCGTATCAGCGTAAAAGCGTAACAGCGTATTAGCGTATCACCGCATCAGCGCATCAGCGTATCAGCGCATCAGCGCATCAGCGTATCAGCGCATCAGCGCATCAGCGCATCAGCGTATCAGCGATCAGATCAGTGATCAGATCAGTGTATCAGCGTAACAGCGTAACAGCGTAACAGCGTATCAGCGCATCAGCGCATCAGCGCATCAGCGTATCAGCGTATCAGCGCATCAGCGTATCAGCGTATCAACGTATCAGCGTATCAGCGTATCAGCGTATCAGCGATCAGCGTATCAGCATATCAGCGATCAGATCAGCGATCAGATCAGCGTATCAGCGCATCAGCGTATCAGCGTATCAGCGCATCAGCGCATCAGCGATCAGCGATCAGCGTATCAGCGCATCAGATCCGCGTATAAGCGCATCAGCGCATCAGATCAGCGCATCAGCGTATCAGCAACCAGCGTATCAGCATAACAGCGATCAAATCAGTGATCAGATAAGCGTATCAGCGCATCAGCGTATCAGCATATCAGCGCATCAGTGCATCAGCGATCAGCGATCAGCGTATCAGCGCATCAGATCAGCGTATCTGCGCATCAGCGCATCAGCGTATCAGCGTATCAGCGATCAGCGTATCAGCATATCAGCAATCAGACCAGCGATCAGATCAGCGTATCAGCGCATCAGCGTATCAGCGTATCAGCATATCAGCTTTCAGATCAGCGATCAGATCAGCGTATCAGCGCATCAGTGTATCAGCGTATCAGCGTATCAGCGCATCAGCGATCAGCGTATCAGCGATCATTCAGCGATCAGATCAGCGCATCAGCGTATCAGCGTATTAGCGTATCAGCGTATCAGCGAATCAGCGATCAGCGTATCAGCGATCAGATCAGCGATCAGATCAGCGTATCAGCGCATCAGCGTATCAGCGTATCAGCGTATCAGCGCATCAGCGCATCAGCGTATCAGCGTATCAGCGTATCAGCGCATCAGCGCATCAGCGCATCAGCGATCAGCGTATCAGCGATCAGCGGTCAGATCAGCGCATCAGCGCATCAGCGTATCAGCGTATCAGCGTATCAGCGCATCAGCGTATCATCGTATCAACGTATCAGCGTATCAGCGTATCAGCGTATCAGCGTATCAGCGATCAGCGTATCAGCATATCAGCGATCAGATCAGCGATCAGATCAGCGTATCAGCGCATCAGCGTATCAGCGTATCAGCGCATCAGCGCATCAGCGCATCAGCGTATCAGCATATCAGCGATCAGCGATCAACGATCAGATCAGCCTAACAGCGTATCAGCTATCAGCGTATCAGCGCATCAGCATATCAGCGTATCAGCGTATCAGCGCATCAGCGCATCAGCGCATCAGATCAGCGTATCAGCGCATCAGCGTATCAGCGTATCAGCGCATCAGCGTATCAGCGTATCAGCGATCAGCGCATCAGCGTATCAGCGCATCAGCGCATCAGCGCATCAGCGCATCAGCGTATCAGCGATCAGCGATCAACGATCAGATCAGCCTAACAGCGTATCAGCGATCAGCGTATCAGCGTATCAGCGTATCAGCGCATCAGCGCATCAGCGCATCAGCGATCAGCGATCAGCGCTTCAGCGTATCAGCGCATCAGCGATCAGATCAGCGTATCAGCGCATCAGCGCATCAGCAAATCAGCGATCAGCGATCAGCGATCAGCGCATCAGCGTATCAGAGATCAGATCAGCAATCAGCGTATCAGCGTATCAGCGTATCAGCGCATCAACGTATCAGCGTATCAGCGTAACAGCGTAACAGCGCATCAGCGCATCAGCGCATCAGCGTATCAGCGCATCAGCGTATCAGCGCATCAGCGCATCAGCGTATCAGCGCATCAGCGCATCAGCGTATCAGCGCATCAGCGCATCAGCGCATCAGCGCATCAGCGCATCAGCGCATCAGCGCATCAGCATATCAGCGCATCAGCGCATCAGCGAATCAGCGATCAGCGATCAGCGATCAGCGATCAACGTATCAGCGATCAGCGATCAACGATCAGATCAGCCTAACAGCGTATCAGCGATCAGCGTATCAGCGCATCAGCGTATCAGCGTATCAGCGTATCAGCGCATCAGCGCATCAGCGCATCAGCGCATCAGCGCATCAGCGCATCAGCGAATCAGCGAATCAGCGAATCAGCAAATCAACGAATCAGCGAATCAGCGAATCAGCGAATCAGCGAATCAGCGATCAGCGATCAGCGAATCAGCGATCAGATCAGCGATCAGATCAGCGAGCGTATCAGCGCATCAGTGCATCAGTGCATCAGCGCATCAGCGATCAGCGATCAGCGTATCAGCGTATCAGCGCATCAGCGTATCAGCGTATCAGCGATCAGAGCAGCGTATCAGCGCATCAGCGCATCAGCGCATCAGCGTATCAGCGATCAGCGATCAGATGAGCGTATCAGCGTATCAGCGATGAGCGTATCAGCGCATCAGCGATCAGCGATCAACGATCAGATCAGCCTAACAGCGTATCAGCGATCAGCGTATAAGCGTATCAGCGTATCAGCGTAACAGCGTATCAGCGCATCAGCGCATCAGCGTATCAGCGTATCAGCGCATCAGCATATCAGCGTATCAGCGTATCAGCGTATCAGCGATCAGCGTATCAGCATATCAGCGATCAGATCAGCGATCAGATCAGCGTATCAGCGCATCAGCGTATCAGCGTATCAGCGCATCAGCGCATCAGCGCATCAGCGTATCAGCGTATCAGCGATCAGCGATCAACGATCAGATCAGCCTAACAGCGTATCAGCGATCAGCGTATCAGCGCATCAGCGTATCAGCGTATCAGCGTATCAGCGCATCAGCGCATCAGCGCATCAGCGATCAGCGATCAGCGCTTCAGCGTATCAGCGCATCAGCGATCAGATCAGCGTATCAGCGTATCAGCGTATTAGCGTATCAGCGTATCAGCGTATCAGCGCATCAGCGCTTCAGCGCATCAGCGCATCAGCGATCAGCGATCAGCGCTTCAGCGTATCAGCGCATCAGCGATCAGATCAGCGTATCAGCGCATCAGCGTATCAGCGTATTAGCGTATCAGCGTATCAGCGTATCAGCGATCAGCGCATCAGCGTATCAGCGATCAGATCAGCGATCAGATCAGCGCATCAGCGCATCAGCGTATCAGCGTATCAGCGTATCAGCGCATCAGCGCATCAGCGATCAGCGATCAGCGTATCAGCGTATCAGCGCATCAGATCAGCGTATCAGCGCATCAGCGTATTAGCGTATCAGCGTATCAGCGAATCACCACATCAGCGTATCAGCGATTAGATCAGCGATCAGATCAGCGCATCAGCGCATCAGCGTATCAGCGTATCAGCGTATCAGCGCATCAGCGCATCAGCGATCAGCGATCAGCGTATCGGCGCATCAGCGCATCAGCGCATCAGCGTATCAGCGATCAGCGATCAGATCAGCGTATCAGCGTATCAGCGATCAGCGTATTAGCGTATCAGCGTAACAGCGTAACAGCGTAACAGCGTCACAGCGTATCAGCGTATCAGCGCATCAGCGATCAGATCAGCGATCAGCGATCAGATCAGCGTATCAGTGCATCAGCGTATCAGCGTATCAGCGTATCAGCGTATCAGCGCATCAGCGCATCAGCGTATCAGCGTATCAGCGTATCAGCGCATCAGCTTATCAGCGTATCAGCGTATCAGCGTATCAGCGATCAGCGATCAGCGATCAGATCAGCGATCAGCGATCAGATCAGCGTATCAGTGCATCAGCGTATCAGCGTATCAGCGTATCAGCGCATCAGCGCATCAGCGCATCAGCGCATCAGCGCATCAGCGTATCAGCGTATCAGCGCATCAGCGCATCAGCGTATCAGCGTATCAGCGTATCAGCGCATCAGCGTATCAGCGTATCAGCGATCAGCATATCAGCGATCAGATCAGCGTATCAGCGTATCAGCGTATCAGCGCATCAGCGTATCAGCGTATCAGCGCATCAGCGCATCAGCGAATCAGCGATCAGCGATCAGCGATCAGCGCATCAGCGTATCAGAGATCAGATCAGCAATCAGCGTATCAGCGTATCAGCGTATCAGCGCATCAACGTATCAGCGTATCAGCGTAACAGCGTAACAGCGCATCAGCGCATCAGCGCATCAGCGTATCAGCGCATCAGCGCATCAGCGCATCAGCGCATCAGCGCATCAGCGCATCAGCGCATCAGCGTATCAGCGCATCAGCGCATCAGCGAATCAGCGATCAGCGATCAGCGTATCAGCGTATCAGAGATCAGATCAGCGATCAGCGTATCAGCGTATCAGCGCATCAACGTATCAGCGTATCAGCGTAACAGCGTAACAGCGTAACAGCGTAACAGCGCATCAGCGCATCAGCGCATCAGCGTATCAGCGCATCAGCGTATCAGCGCATCAGCGCATCAGCGCATCAGCGTATCAGCGTATCAGCGCATCAGCGCATCAGCGTATCAGCGCATCAGCGCATCAGCGCATCAGCGCATCAGCGTATCAGCGTATCAGCGCATCAGCGTATCAGCGTATCAGCGCATCAGCGCATCAGCGAATCAGCGATCAGCGATCAGCGATCAGCGATCAGCGTATCAGCGTATCAGAGATCAGATCAGCGTATCAGCGTATTAGCGATCAGATCAGCGATCATCGTATCAGCGTATCAGCGCATCAGCGCATCAGCGTATCAGCGTATCAGCGTAAAAGCGTAACAGCGTATTAGCGTATCACCGCATCAGCGCATCAGCGCATCAGCGTATCAGCGCATCAGCGCATCAGCGTATCAGCGCATCAGCGCATCAGCGCATCAGCGTATCAGCGATCAGATCAGTGATCAGATCAGTGTATCAGCGTAACAGCGTAACAGCGTAACAGCGTATCAGCGCATCAGCGCATCAGCGCATCAGCGTATCAGCGTATCAGCGCATCAGCGTATCAGCGTATCAACGTATCAGCGTATCAGCGTATCAGCGTATCAGCGATCAGCGTATCAGCATATCAGCGATCAGATCAGCGATCAGATCAGCGTATCAGCGCATCAGCGTATCAGCGTATCAGCGCATCAGCGCATCAGCGATCAGCGATCAGCGTATCAGCGCATCAGATCCGCGTATAAGCGCATCAGCGCATCAGATCAGCGCATCAGCGTATCAGCAACCAGCGTATCAGCATAACAGCGATCAAATCAGTGATCAGATAAGCGTATCAGCGCATCAGCGTATCAGCATATCAGCGCATCAGTGCATCAGCGATCAGCGATCAGCGTATCAGCGCATCAGATCAGCGTATCTGCGCATCAGCGCATCAGCGTATCAGCGTATCAGCGATCAGCGTATCAGCATATCAGCAATCAGACCAGCGATCAGATCAGCGTATCAGCGCATCAGCGTATCAGCGTATCAGCATATCAGCTTTCAGATCAGCGATCAGATCAGCGTATCAGCGCATCAGTGTATCAGCGTATCAGCGTATCAGCGCATCAGCGATCAGCGTATCAGCGATCATTCAGCGATCAGATCAGCGCATCAGCGTATCAGCGTATTAGCGTATCAGCGTATCAGCGAATCAGCGATCAGCGTATCAGCGATCAGATCAGCGATCAGATCAGCGTATCAGCGCATCAGCGTATCAGCGTATCAGCGTATCAGCGCATCAGCGCATCAGCGTATCAGCGTATCAGCGTATCAGCGCATCAGCGCATCAGCGCATCAGCGATCAGCGTATCAGCGATCAGCGGTCAGATCAGCGCATCAGCGCATCAGCGTATCAGCGTATCAGCGCATCAGCGCATCAGCGTATCAGCGTATCAGCGCATCAGCATATCAGCGTATCAGCGTATCAGCGTATCAGCGATCAGCGTATCAGCATATCAGCGATCAGATCAGCGATCAGATCAGCGTATCAGCGCATCAGCGTATCAGCGTATCAGCGCATCAGCGCATCAGCGCATCAGCGTATCAGCGTATCAGCGATCAGCGATCAACGATCAGATCAGCCTAACAGCGTATCAGCGATCAGCGTATCAGCGCATCAGCGTATCAGCGTATCAGCGTATCAGCGCATCAGCGCATCAGCGCATCAGCGATCAGCGATCAGCGCTTCAGCGTATCAGCGCATCAGCGATCAGATCAGCGTATCAGCGTATCAGCGTATTAGCGTATCAGCGTATCAGCGTATCAGCGCATCAGCGCTTCAGCGCATCAGCGCATCAGCGATCAGCGATCAGCGCTTCAGCGTATCAGCGCATCAGCGATCAGATCAGCGTATCAGCGCATCAGCGTATCAGCGTATTAGCGTATCAGCGTATCAGCGTATCAGCGATCAGCGCATCAGCGTATCAGCGATCAGATCAGCGATCAGATCAGCGCATCAGCGCATCAGCGTATCAGCGTATCAGCGTATCAGCGCATCAGCGCATCAGCGATCAGCGATCAGCGTATCAGCGTATCAGCGCATCAGATCAGCGTATCAGCGCATCAGCGTATTAGCGTATCAGCGTATCAGCGAATCACCACATCAGCGTATCAGCGATTAGATCAGCGATCAGATCAGCGCATCAGCGCATCAGCGTATCAGCGTATCAGCGTATCAGCGCATCAGCGCATCAGCGATCAGCGATCAGCGTATCGGCGCATCAGCGCATCAGCGCATCAGCGTATCAGCGATCAGCGATCAGATCAGCGTATCAGCGTATCAGCGATCAGCGTATTAGCGTATCAGCGTAACAGCGTAACAGCGTAACAGCGTCACAGCGTATCAGCGTATCAGCGCATCAGCGATCAGATCAGCGATCAGCGATCAGATCAGCGTATCAGTGCATCAGCGTATCAGCGTATCAGCGTATCAGCGTATCAGCGCATCAGCGCATCAGCGTATCAGCGTATCAGCGTATCAGCGCATCAGCTTATCAGCGTATCAGCGTATCAGCGTATCAGCGATCAGCGATCAGCGATCAGATCAGCGATCAGCGATCAGATCAGCGTATCAGTGCATCAGCGTATCAGCGTATCAGCGTATCAGCGCATCAGCGCATCAGCGCATCAGCGCATCAGCGCATCAGCGTATCAGCGTATCAGCGCATCAGCGCATCAGCGTATCAGCGTATCAGCGTATCAGCGCATCAGCGTATCAGCGTATCAGCGATCAGCATATCAGCGATCAGATCAGCGTATCAGCGTATCAGCGCATCAGCGTATCAGCGTATCAGCGCATCAGCGCATCAGCGAATCAGCGATCAGCGATCAGCGATCAGCGCATCAGCGTATCAGAGATCAGATCAGCAATCAGCGTATCAGCGTATCAGCGTATCAGCGCATCAACGTATCAGCGTATCAGCGTAACAGCGTAACAGCGCATCAGCGCATCAGCGCATCAGCGTATCAGCGCATCAGCGCATCAGCGCATCAGCGCATCAGCGCATCAGCGCATCAGCGCATCAGCGTATCAGCGCATCAGCGCATCAGCGAATCAGCGATCAGCGATCAGCGTATCAGCGTATCAGAGATCAGATCAGCGATCAGCGTATCAGCGTATCAGCGCATCAACGTATCAGCGTATCAGCGTAACAGCGTAACAGCGTAACAGCGTAACAGCGCATCAGCGCATCAGCGCATCAGCGTATCAGCGCATCAGCGTATCAGCGCATCAGCGCATCAGCGCATCAGCGTATCAGCGTATCAGCGCATCAGCGCATCAGCGTATCAGCGCATCAGCGCATCAGCGCATCAGCGCATCAGCGTATCAGCGTATCAGCGCATCAGCGTATCAGCGTATCAGCGCATCAGCGCATCAGCGAATCAGCGATCAGCGATCAGCGATCAGCGATCAGCGTATCAGCGTATCAGAGATCAGATCAGCGTATCAGCGTATTAGCGATCAGATCAGCGATCATCGTATCAGCGTATCAGCGCATCAGCGCATCAGCGTATCAGCGTATCAGCGTAAAAGCGTAACAGCGTATTAGCGTATCACCGCATCAGCGCATCAGCGCATCAGCGTATCAGCGCATCAGCGCATCAGCGTATCAGCGCATCAGCGCATCAGCGCATCAGCGTATCAGCGATCAGATCAGTGATCAGATCAGTGTATCAGCGTAACAGCGTAACAGCGTAACAGCGTATCAGCGCATCAGCGCATCAGCGCATCAGCGTATCAGCGTATCAGCGCATCAGCGTATCAGCGTATCAACGTATCAGCGTATCAGCGTATCAGCGTATCAGCGATCAGCGTATCAGCATATCAGCGATCAGATCAGCGATCAGATCAGCGTATCAGCGCATCAGCGTATCAGCGTATCAGCGCATCAGCGCATCAGCGATCAGCGATCAGCGTATCAGCGCATCAGATCCGCGTATAAGCGCATCAGCGCATCAGATCAGCGCATCAGCGTATCAGCAACCAGCGTATCAGCATAACAGCGATCAAATCAGTGATCAGATAAGCGTATCAGCGCATCAGCGTATCAGCATATCAGCGCATCAGTGCATCAGCGATCAGCGATCAGCGTATCAGCGCATCAGATCAGCGTATCTGCGCATCAGCGCATCAGCGTATCAGCGTATCAGCGATCAGCGTATCAGCATATCAGCAATCAGACCAGCGATCAGATCAGCGTATCAGCGCATCAGCGTATCAGCGTATCAGCATATCAGCTTTCAGATCAGCGATCAGATCAGCGTATCAGCGCATCAGTGTATCAGCGTATCAGCGTATCAGCGCATCAGCGATCAGCGTATCAGCGATCATTCAGCGATCAGATCAGCGCATCAGCGTATCAGCGTATTAGCGTATCAGCGTATCAGCGAATCAGCGATCAGCGTATCAGCGATCAGATCAGCGATCAGATCAGCGTATCAGCGCATCAGCGTATCAGCGTATCAGCGTATCAGCGCATCAGCGCATCAGCGTATCAGCGTATCAGCGTATCAGCGCATCAGCGCATCAGCGCATCAGCGATCAGCGTATCAGCGATCAGCGGTCAGATCAGCGCATCAGCGCATCAGCGTATCAGCGTATCAGCGTATCAGCGCATCAGCGTATCATCGTATCAACGTATCAGCGTATCAGCGTATCAGCGTATCAGCGTATCAGCGATCAGCGTATCAGCATATCAGCGATCAGATCAGCGATCAGATCAGCGTATCAGCGCATCAGCGTATCAGCGTATCAGCGCATCAGCGCATCAGCGCATCAGCGTATCAGCATATCAGCGATCAGCGATCAACGATCAGATCAGCCTAACAGCGTATCAGCTATCAGCGTATCAGCGCATCAGCATATCAGCGTATCAGCGTATCAGCGCATCAGCGCATCAGCGCATCAGATCAGCGTATCAGCGCATCAGCGTATCAGCGTATCAGCGCATCAGCGTATCAGCGTATCAGCGATCAGCGCATCAGCGTATCAGCGCATCAGCGCATCAGCGCATCAGCGCATCAGCGTATCAGCGATCAGCGATCAACGATCAGATCAGCCTAACAGCGTATCAGCGATCAGCGTATCAGCGTATCAGCGTATCAGCGCATCAGCGCATCAGCGCATCAGCGATCAGCGATCAGCGCTTCAGCGTATCAGCGCATCAGCGATCAGATCAGCGTATCAGCGCATCAGCGTATCAGCGTATTAGCGTATCAGCGTATCAGCGTATCAGCGATCAGCGCATCAGCGTATCAGCGATCAGATCAGCGATCAGATCAGCGCATCAGCGCATCAGCGTATCAGCGTATCAGCGTATCAGCGCATCAGCGCATCAGCGATCAGCGATCAGCGTATCAGCGTATCAGCGCATCAGATCAGCGTATCAGCGCATCAGCGTATTAGCGTATCAGCGTATCAGCGAATCAGCGCATCAGCGTATCAGCGATCAGATCAGCGATCAGATCAGCGCATCAGCGCATCAGCGTATCAGCGTATCAGCGTATCAGCGCATCAGCGCATCAGCGATCAGCGATCAGCGTATCGGCGCATCAGCGCATCAGCGCATCAGCGTATCAGCGATCAGCGATCAGATCAGCGTATCAGCGTATCAGCGATCAGCGTATTAGCGTATCAGCGTAACAGCGTAACAGCGTAACAGCGTAACAGCGTATCAGCGTATCAGCGCATCAGCGATCAGATCAGCGATCAGCGATCAGATCAGCATATCAGTGCATCAGCGTATCAGCGTATCAGTGCATCAGCGCATCAGCGCATCAGCGTATCAGCGTATCAGCGTATCAGCGCATCAGCGTATCAGCGTATCAGCGTATCAGCGTGTCAGCGATCAGCGATCAGCGATCAGATCAGCGATCAGCGATCAGATCAGCGTATCAGTGCATCAGCGTATCAGCGTATCAGCGTATCAGCGCATCAGCGCATCAGCGCATCAGCGCATCAGCGTATCAGCGTATCAGCGCATCAGCGCATCAGCGTATCAGCGTATCAGCGTATCAGCGCATCAGCGTATCAGCGTATCAGCGATCAGCATATCAGCGATCAGATCAGCGTATCAGCGTATCAGCGCATCAGCGTATCAGCGTATCAGCGCATCAGCGCATCAGCGAATCAGCGATCAGCGATCAGCGATCAGCGCATCAGCGTATCAGAGATCAGATCAGCGATCAGCGTATCAGCGTATCAGCGCATAAACGTATCAGCGTATCAGCGTAACAGCGTAACAGCGTAACAGCGTAACAGCGCATCAGAGCATCAGCGCATCAGCGTATCAGCGCATCAGCGTATCAGCGCATCAGCGCATCAGCGCATCAGCGTATCAGCGTATCAGCGCATCAGCGCATCAGCGTATCAGCGTATCAGCGCATCAGCGCATCAGCGCATCAGCGCATCAGCGTATCAGCGCATCAGCGTATCAGCGTATCAGCGCATCAGCGCATTAGCGAATCAGCGATCAGCGATCAGCGATCAGCGATCAGCGTATCAGCGTATCAGAGATCAGATCAGCGATCAGCGTATCAGCGTATCAGCGCATCAACGTATCAGCGTATCAACGTAACAGCGTAACAGCGTAACAGCGTAACAGCGCATCAGCGCATCAGCGCATCAGCGTATCAGCGCATCAGCGCATCAGCGCATCAGCGCATCAGCGCATCAGCGTATCAGCGCATCAGCGCATCAGCGTATCAGCGCATCAGCGCATCATCGCATCAGCGCATCAGCGTATCAGCGCATCAGCGCATCAGCGTATCAGCGTATCAGCGCATCAGCGCATCAGCGAATCAGCGATCAGCGATCAGCGATCAGCGTATCAGCGTATCAGAGATCAGATCAGCGTATCAGCGTATCAGCGATCAGATCAGCGATCAGCGTATCAGCGTATCAGCGCATCAGCGCATCAGCGTATCAGCGTATCAGCGTAAAAGCGTAACAGCGTATTAGCGTATCAGCGCATCAGCGCATCAGCGCATCAGCGTATCAGCGCATCAGCGCATCAGCGTATCAGCGCATCAGCGCATCAGCGCATCAGCGTATCAGCGATCAGCGATCAGATCAGCGTATCAGCGTATCAGCGATCAGCGTTTAGCGTATCAGCGTAACAGCGTAACAGCGTAACAGCGTAACAGCGTATCAGCGTATCAGCGCATCAGCGATCAGATCAGCGATTAGCGAACAGATCAGCATATCAGTGCATCAGCGTATCAGCGTATCAGCGTATCAGTGCATCAGCGCATCAGCGCATCAGCGTATCAGCGTATCAGCGTATCAGCGCATCAGCGTATCAGCGTATCAGCGTATCAGCGTATCAGCGATCAGCGATCAGCGATCAGATCAGCGATCAGCGATCAGATCAGCGTATCAGTGCATCAGCGTATCAGCGTATCAGCGTATCAGCGCATCAGCGCATCAGCGCATCAGCGTATCAGCGTATCAGCGCATCAGCGCATCAGCGTATCAGCGTATCAGCGTATCAGCGCATCAGCGTATCAGCGTATCAGCGTATCAGCGATCAGCATATCAGCGATCAGATCAGCGTATCAGCGTATCAGCGCATCAGCGTATCAGCGTATCAGCGCATCAGCGCATCAGCGAATCAGCGATCAGCGATCAGCGATCAGCGCATCAGCGTATCAGAGATCAGATCAGCGATCGGCGTATCAGCGTATCAGCGCATCAACGTATCAGCGTATCAGCGTAACAGCGTAACAGCGTAACAGCGTAACAGCGTAACAGCGCATCAGCGCATCAGCGCATCAGCGTATCAGCGCATCAGCGTATCAGCGCATCAGCGCATCAGCGCATCAGCGTATCAGCGTATCAGCGCATCAGCGTATCAGCGCATCAGCGCATCAGCGCATCAGCGCATCAGCGCATCAGCGCATCAGCGTATCAGCGTATCAGCGCATCAGCGCATTAGCGAATCAGCGATCAGCGATCAGCGATCAGCGATCAGCGTATCAGCGTATCAGAGATGAGATCAGCGATCAGCGTATCAGCGTATCAGCGCATCAACGTATCAGCGTATCAGCGTAACAGCGTAACAGCGTAACAGCGTAACAGCGCATCAGCGCATCAGCGCATCAGCGTATCAGCGCATCAGCGTATCAGCGCATCAGCGCATCAGCGCATCAGCGCATCAGCGCATCAGCGCATCAGCGTATCAGCGCATCAGCGCATCAGCGCATCAGCGCATCAGCGCATCAGCGTATCAGCGCATCAGCGTATCAGCGTATCAGCGCATCAGCGCATCAGCGCATCAGCGAATCAGCGATCAGCGATCAGCGATCAGCGTATTAGCGTATCAGAGATCAGATCAGCGTATCAGCGCATCAGCGCATCAGCGCATCAGCGCATCAGCGCATCAGCGCATCAGCGTATCAGCGCATCAGCGCATCAGCGCATCAGCGCATCAGCGCATCAGCGCATCAGCGTATCAGCGCATCAGCGTATCAGCGTATCAGCGCATCAGCGCATCAGCGAATCAGCGATCAGCGATCAGCGATCAGCGTATTAGCGTATCAGAGATCAGATCAGCGTATCAGCGATCAGATCAGCGATCAGCGTATCAGCGCATCAGCGCATCAGCGTATCAGCGTATTAGCGTAAAAGCGTAACAGCGTATTAGCGTATCAGCGCATCAGCGCATCAGCGCATCAGCGTATCAGCGCATCAGCGCATCAGCGTATCAGCGCATCAGCGCATCAGCGCACCAGCGTATCAGCGATCAGGTCAGTGATCAGATCAGTGTATCAGCGTAACAGCGTAACAGCGTAACAGCGTATCAGCGCATCAGCGCATCAGCGCATCAGCGTATCAGCGTATCAGCGTATCAGCGCATCAGCGTATCAGCGTATCAACGTATCAGCGTATCAGCGTATCAGCGTATCAGCGATCAGCGTATCAGCATATCAGCAATCAGATCAGCGATCAGATCAGCGTATCAGCGCATCAGCGTATCAGCGTATCAGCGTATCAGCGCATCAGCGCATCAGCGATCAGCGATCAGCGTATCAGCGCATCAGATCAGCGCATCAGCGTATCAGCGACCAGCGTATCAGCATATCAGCGATCAGATCAGCGATCAGATAAGCGTATCAGCGCATCAGCGTATCAGCATATCAGCGCATCAGTGCATCAGCGATCAGCGATCAGCCTATCAGCGCATCAGATCAGCGTATCAGCGCATCAGCGCATCAGCGTATCAGCGTATCAGCGATCAGCGTATCAGCATATCAGCGATCAGATCAGCGATCAGATCAGCGTATCAGCGCATCAGCGTATCAGCGTATCAGCGTATCAGCATATCAGCGATCAGATCAGCGATCAGATCAGCGTATCAGCGCATCAGCGTATCAGCGTATCAGCGTATCAGCGCATCAGCGATCAGCGTATCAGCGATCATTCAGCGATCAGATCAGCGCATCAGCGTATCAGCGTATTAGCGTATCAGCGTATCAGTGAATCAGCGATCAGCGTATCAGCGATCAGATCAGCGATCAGATCAGCGTATCAGCGCATCAGCGTATCAGCGTATCAGCGCATCAGCGCATCAGCGTATAAGCGTATCAGCGTATCAGCGCATCAGCGCATCAGCGATCAGCGTATCAGCGATCAGCGGTCAGATCAGCGCATCAGCGCATCAGCGTATCAGCGTATCAGCGTATCAGCGCATCAGCGTATCAGCGTATCAACGCATCAGCGTATCAGCGTATCATCGTATCAGCGTATCAGCGATCAGCGTATCAGCATATCAGCGATCAGATCAGCGACCAGATCAGCGTATCAGCGTATCAGCGCATCAGCGCATCAGCGCATCAGCGCATCAGCGTATCAGCGTATCAGCGCATCAGCGTATCAGCGTATCAGCGCATCAGCGTATCAGCGTATCAGCGCATCAACGTATCAGCGTATCAGCGTAACAGCGTAACAGCGTAACAGCGTAACAGCGCATCAGCGCATCAGCGCATCAGCGCATCAGCGTATCAGCGCATCAGCGTATCAGCGCATCAGCGCATCAGCGCATCAGCGTATCAGCGTATTAGCGCATCAGCGTATCAGCGAATCAGCGATCAGCGTATCAGCGATCAGATCAGCGGTCAGATCAGCGTATCAGCGCATCAGCGTATCAGCGTATCAGCGTATCAGCGCATCAGCGCATCAGCGTATCAGCGTATCAGCGTATCAGCGCATCAGCGCATCAGCGATCAGCGATCAGCGTATCGGCGCATCAGCGCATTAGCGCATCAGCGCATCAGCGTATCAGCGATCAGCGATCAGATCAGCGTATCAGCGTATCAGCGATCAGCGTATTAGCGTATCAGCGTAACAGCGTAACAGCGTAACAGCGTAACAGCGTATTAGCGTATCAGCGCATCAGCGATCAGATCAGCGATCAGCGATCAGATCAGCATATCAGTGCATCAGCGTATCAGCGTATCAGCGTATCAGTGCATCAGCGCATCAGCGCATCAGCGTATCAGCGTATCAGCGTATCAGCGCATCAGCGTATCAGCGTATCAGCGTATCAGCGTATCAGCGATCAGCGATCAGCGATCAGATCAGCGATCAGCGATCAGATCAGCGTATCAGTGCATCAGCGTATCAGCGTATCAGCGTATCAGCGCATCAGCGCATCAGCGCATCAGCGCATCAGCGTATCAGCGTATCAGCGCATCAGCGCATCAGCGTATCAGCGTATCAGCGCATCAGCGCATCAGCGTATCAGCGTATCAGCGTATCAGCGATCAGCATATCAGCGATCAGATCAGCGTATCAGCGTATCAGCGTATCAGCGTATCAGCGCATCAGCGTATCAGCGCATCAGCGCATCAGCGAATCAGCGATCAGCGATCAGCGATCAGCGCATCAGCGTATCAGAGATCAGATCAGCGATCAGCGTATCAGCGTATCAGCGCATCAACGTATCAGCGTATCAGCGTAACAGCGTAACAGCGTAACAGCGTAACAGCGTAACAGCGCATCAGCGCATCAGCGTATCAGCGCATCAGCGTATCAGCGCATCAGCGCATCAGCGTATCAGCGTATCAGCGCATCAGCGTATCAACGTATCAGCGCATCAGCGCATCAGCGCATCAGCGCATCAGCGCATCAGCGTATCAGCGCATCAGCGTATCAGCGTATCAGCGCATCAGCGCATTAGCGAATCAGCGATCAGCGATCAGCGTATCAGCGTATCAGAGATCAGATCAGCGATCAGCGTATCAGCGTATCAGCGCATCAACGTATCAGCGTATCAGCGTAACAGCGTAACAGCGTAACAGCGTAACAGCGCATCAGCGCATCAGCGCATCAGCGTATCAGCGCATCAGCGTATCAGCGCATCAGCGCATCAGCGCATCAGCGCATCAGCGTATCAGCGCATCAGCGCATCAGCGTATCAGCGCATCAGCGCATCAGCGCATCAGCGCATCAGCGCATCAGCGCATCAGCGTATCAGCGCATCAGCGTATCAGCGTATCAGCGCATCAGCGAATCAGCGATCAGCGATCAGCGATCAGCGTATCAGCGTATCAGAGATCAGATCAGCGTATCAGCGTATCAGCGATCAGCGTATCAGCGTATCAGCGTAAAAGCGTAACAGCGTATTAGCGTATCAGCGCATCAGCGCATCAGCGCATCAGCGCATCAGCGTATCAGCGCATCAGCGCATCAGCGTATCAACGCATCAGCGCATCAGCGCATCAGCGCATCAGCGTATCAGCGATCAGGTCAGTGATCAGATCAGTGTATCAGCGTAACAGCGTAACAGCGTAACAGCATATCAGCGCATCAGCGCATCAGCGCATCAGCGTATCAGCGTATCAGCGTATCAGCGCATCAGCGTATCAGCGTATCAACGTATCAGCGTATCAGCGTATCAGCGTATCAGCGATCAGCGTATCAGCATATCAGCGATCAGATCAGCGATCAGATCAGCGTATCACCGCATCAGCGTATCAGCGTATCAGCGTATCAGCGCATCAGCGCATCAGCGTATCAGCGTATCAGCGTATCAGCGCATCAGCGTATCAGCGTATCAACGTATCAGCGTATCAGCGTATCAGCGTATCAGCGATCAGCGTATCAGCATATCAGCAATCAGATCAGCGATCAGATCAGCGTATCAGCGCATCAGCGTATCAGCGTATCAGCGTATCAGCGCATCAGCGCATCAGCGATCAGCGATCAGCGTATCAGCGCATCAGATCAGCGCATCAGCGTATCAGCGACCAGCGTATCAGCATATCAGCGATCAGATCAGCGATCAGATAAGCGTATCAGCGCATCAGCGTATCAGCATATCAGCGCATCAGTGCATCAGCGATCAGCGATCAGCCTATCAGCGCATCAGATCAGCGTATCAGCGCATCAGCGCATCAGCGTATCAGCGTATCAGCGATCAGCGTATCAGCATATCAGCGATCAGATCAGCGATCAGATCAGCGTATCAGCGCATCAGCGTATCAGCGTATCAGCGTATCAGCATATCAGCGATCAGATCAGCGATCAGATCAGCGTATCAGCGCATCAGCGTATCAGCGTATCAGCGTATCAGCGCATCAGCGATCAGCGTATCAGCGATCATTCAGCGATCAGATCAGCGCATCAGCGTATCAGCGTATTAGCGTATCAGCGTATCAGTGAATCAGCGATCAGCGTATCAGCGATCAGATCAGCGATCAGATCAGCGTATCAGCGCATCAGCGTATCAGCGTATCAGCGCATCAGCGCATCAGCGTATAAGCGTATCAGCGTATCAGCGCATCAGCGCATCAGCGATCAGCGTATCAGCGATCAGCGGTCAGATCAGCGCATCAGCGCATCAGCGTATCAGCGTATCAGCGTATCAGCGCATCAGCGTATCAGCGTATCAACGCATCAGCGTATCAGCGTATCATCGTATCAGCGTATCAGCGATCAGCGTATCAGCATATCAGCGATCAGATCAGCGACCAGATCAGCGTATCAGCGTATCAGCGCATCAGCGCATCAGCGCATCAGCGCATCAGCGTATCAGCGTATCAGCGCATCAGCGTATCAGCGTATCAGCGCATCAGCGTATCAGCGTATCAGCGCATCAACGTATCAGCGTATCAGCGTAACAGCGTAACAGCGTAACAGCGTAACAGCGCATCAGCGCATCAGCGCATCAGCGCATCAGCGTATCAGCGCATCAGCGTATCAGCGCATCAGCGCATCAGCGCATCAGCGTATCAGCGTATTAGCGCATCAGCGTATCAGCGAATCAGCGATCAGCGTATCAGCGATCAGATCAGCGGTCAGATCAGCGTATCAGCGCATCAGCGTATCAGCGTATCAGCGTATCAGCGCATCAGCGCATCAGCGTATCAGCGTATCAGCGTATCAGCGCATCAGCGCATCAGCGATCAGCGATCAGCGTATCGGCGCATCAGCGCATTAGCGCATCAGCGCATCAGCGTATCAGCGATCAGCGATCAGATCAGCGTATCAGCGTATCAGCGATCAGCGTATTAGCGTATCAGCGTAACAGCGTAACAGCGTAACAGCGTAACAGCGTATTAGCGTATCAGCGCATCAGCGATCAGATCAGCGATCAGCGATCAGATCAGCATATCAGTGCATCAGCGTATCAGCGTATCAGCGTATCAGTGCATCAGCGCATCAGCGCATCAGCGTATCAGCGTATCAGCGTATCAGCGCATCAGCGTATCAGCGTATCAGCGTATCAGCGATCAGCGATCAGCGATCAGATCAGCGATCAGCGATCAGATCAGCGTATCAGTGCATCAGCGTATCAGCGTATCAGCGTATCAGCGCATCAGCGCATCAGCGCATCAGCGCATCAGCGTATCAGCGTATCAGCGCATCAGCGCATCAGCGTATCAGCGTATCAGCGTATCAGCGCATCAGCGCATCAGCGTATCAGCGTATCAGCGTATCAGCGATCAGCATATCAGCGATCAGATCAGCGTATCAGCGTATCAGCGTATCAGCGTATCAGCGCATCAGCGTATCAGCGCATCAGCGCATCAGCGAATCAGCGATCAGCGATCAGCGATCAGCGCATCAGCGTATCAGAGATCAGATCAGCGATCAGCGTATCAGCGTATCAGCGCATCAACGTATCAGCGTATCAGCGTAACAGCGTAACAGCGTAACAGCGTAACAGCGTAACAGCGCATCAGCGCATCAGCGTATCAGCGCATCAGCGTATCAGCGCATCAGCGCATCAGCGTATCAGCGTATCAGCGCATCAGCGTATCAGCGTATCAGCGCATCAGCGCATCAGCGCATCAGCGCATCAGCGTATCAGCGCATCAGCGTATCAGCGTATCAGCGCATCAGCGCATTAGCGAATCAGCGATCAGCGATCAGCGTATCAGCGTATCAGAGATCAGATCAGCGATCAGCGTATCAGCGTATCAGCGGATCAACTAACAGCGTATCAGCGTAACAGCGTAACAGCGTAACAGCGTAACAGCGCATCAGCGCATCAGCGCATCAGCGTATCAGCGCATCAGCGTATCAGCGCATCAGCGCATCAGCGCATCAGCGCATCAGCGTATCAGCGCATCAGCGCATCAGCGTATCAGCGCATCAGCGCATCAGCGCATCAGCGCATCAGCGCATCAGCGCATCAGCGTATCAGCGCATCAGCGTATCAGCGTATCAGCGCATCAGCGAATCAGCGATCAGCGATCAGCGATCAGCGTATCAGCGTATCAGAGATCAGATCAGCGTATCAGCGTATCAGCGATCAGCGTATCAGCGTATCAGCGTAAAAGCGTAACAGCGTATTAGCGTATCAGCGCATCAGCGCATCAGCGCATCAGCGCATCAGCGTATCAGCGCATCAGCGCATCAGCGTATCAACGCATCAGCGCATCAGCGCATCAGCGCATCAGCGTATCAGCGATCAGGTCAGTGATTAGATCAGTGTATCAGCGTAACAGCGTAACAGCGTAACAGCATATCAGCGCATCAGCGCATCAGCGCATCAGCGTATCAGCGTATCAGCGTATCAGCGCATCAGCGTATCAGCGTATCAACGTATCAGCGTATCAGCGTATCAGCGTATCAGCGATCAGCGTATCAGCATATCAGCGATCAGATCAGCGATCAGATCAGCGTATCACCGCATCAGCGTATCAGCGTATCAGCGTATCAGCGCATCAGCGCATCAGCGTATCAGCGTATCAGCGTATCAGCGCATCAGAGTATCAGCGTATCAACGTATCAGCTTATCAGCGTATCAGCGATCAGCGTATCAGCATATCAGCGATCAGATCAGCGATCAGATTAGCGTATCAGCGCATCAGCGTATCAGCGTATCAGCGTATCAGCGCATCAGCGCATCAGCGATCAGCGATCAGCGTATCAGCGCATCAGATCAGCGCATCAGCGTATCAGCGACCAGCGTATCAGCATATCAGCGATCAGATCAGCGATCAGATAAGCGTATCAGCGCATCAGCGTATCAGCATATCAGCGCATCAGTGCATCAGCGATCAGCGATCAGCGTATCAGCGCATCAGATCAGTGTATCAGCGCATCAGCGCATCAGCGTATCAGCGTATCAGCGATCAGCGTATCAGCATATCAGCGATCAGATCAGCGATCAGATCAGCGTATCAGCGCATCAGCGTATCAGCGTATCAGCGTATCAGCGCATCAGCGATCAGCGATCAGCGTATCAGCGATCATTCAGCGATCAGATCAGCGCATCAGCGTATCAGCGTATTAGCGTATCAGCGTATCAGTGAATCAGCGATCAGCGTATCAGCGATCAGATCAGCGATCAGATCAACGTATCAGCGCATCAGCGTATCAGCGCATCAGCGTATCAGCGCATCAGCGCATCAGCGTATCAGCGTATCAGCGTATCAGCGCATCAGCGCATCAGCGCATCAGCGATCAGCGTATCAGCGATCAGCGGTCAGATCAGCGCATCAGCGCATCAGCGTATCAGCGTATCAGCGTATCAGCGCATCAGCGTATCAGCGTATCAACGTATCAGCGTATCAGCGTATCAGCGATCAGCGTATCAGCATATCAGCGATCAGATCAGCGATCAGATCAGCGTATCAGCGTATCAGCGCATCAGCGCATCAGCGCATCAGCGTATCAGCGTATCAGCGCATCAGCGTATCAGCGTATCAGCGCATCAGCGTATCAGCGTATCAGCGCATCAACGTATCAGCGTAACAGCGTAACAGCGTAACAGCGTAACAGCGTAACAGCGCATCAGCGCATCAGCGCATCAGCGCATCAGCGTATCAGCGCATCAGCGTATCAGCGCATCAGCGCATCAGCGCATTAGCGTATCAGCGTATTAGCGCATCAGCGTATCAGCGAATCAGCGATCAGCGTATCAGCGATCAGATCAGCGATCAGATCAGCGTATCAGCGCATCAGCGTATCAGCGTATCAGCGTATCAGCGCATCAGCGCATCAGCGTATCAGCGTATCAGCGTATCAGCGCATCAGCGCATCAGCGATCAGCGTATCAGCGATCAGCGGTCAGATCAGCGCATCAGCGCATCAGCGTATCAGCGTATCAGCGTATCAGCGCATCAGCGTATCAGCGTATCAACGTATCAGCGTATCAGCGTATCAGCGTATCAGCGATCAGCGTATCAGCATATCAGCGATCAGATCAGCGATCAGATCAGCGTATCAGCGTATCAGCGCATCAGCGCATCAGCGTATCAGTGTATCAGCGCATCAGCGTATCAGCGTATCAGCGCATCAGCGTATCAGCGTATCAGCGCATCAACGTATCAGGGTATCAGCGTAACAGCGTAACAGCGTAACAGCGTAACAGCGCATCAGCGCATCAGCGCATCAGCGTATCAGCGCATCAGCGTATCAGCGTATCAGCGCATCAGCGCATCAGCGCATCAGCGCATCAGCGTATCAGCGTATCAGCGCATCAGCGTATCAGCGATCAGATCAGCGTATCAGCGCATCAGCGTATCAGCGTATCAGCGTATCAGCGATCCGCGAATCACCTCACCCCATGTGTCCTTCCCATTCACCCCATGAGTCCCTCCCATTCACCCCATGCGTCCCACCCATTCACCCCATGAGTCCCTCCCATTCACCCCATGCGTCCCATCCATTCACCCCATGGCCTCACCTGCGCCCAGGGCGGCAGCACGACATCGTTGAGCATGGAGCCGTCCTGGCACTGCCCCAGATACAGGTGGTTGGTGGCGTTGGCGAGGAAGTCAGGCACCTTTGAGGCGACTAAAAAAACACACCTCATCCCATCAACCCCTTTCACCCCATGTGACCCACCTGCGCCCAGGGCGGCAGCACCACATCGTTGAGCATGGAGCCGTCCTGGCACTGGCCCAGGTACAGGTGGTTGGCGTTGGAGAGGAAGTCAGGCAGGTAGAAGAACTCGGGGGTGAGCTCCTTGACGTCGCTCGTGTTGGTGAGACAGTTGGCCCACGTCACTGCTACTGACTGGAACAGCCGATCTGCATGGTCAAACTTGCCGCCCTGTGAATGGGTGAGGGGCAGGGGGAGAGGGCGGGGCGGATGGGGGAGCAGTGTGAGAGAGGTAGTGGTGCTGAGCTGATGGCCATGAGACCGATTCCAACGGCCTCACACGGTGTTGATGTGTGGCGCGCTGCAACCAATTTCATTTTGAAGTGACAAGACAAAGCAAGGGATGTGAGCAGGGTCATGAGTTGCAGTGGGCAGAGCAATGGCACAGCACAGCACGGCAGAGCAGCACAGGGTACACGAGGGCAGGGCAGAGCGAGCCTGACCTGCAGGCGGCAGCTGAGAGTGGCGAAGGGCTCAAGGCGCAGCAGGTAGAAGAGCACGATGCCCGCTGTGGAGTAGTGCGAGCCGTACAGGAAACTGCGATCATGCAAGGGGGGAAAAGGTGACGGGAAGAGAAGGGAGAGGAGGGAGAGGTATAGGGGTGATGTTGGCCAGCATGGCATGGATGGCAGCACTGTGCTAGTGGGGAGCTGTGAGTCATGGCATGCCATGGTGAGGGACGCACCTTGGAATATCGGGGTCCCGGAAACTCTCTGCTCTGTCACGGAACATCTGCACTCGCACACACGGTGAGGGGTGGAGAGGGAATAAGAGAATGGAGAGGGAAGGATGAGCGAGCAGATGCAGGCAAAACACTGACACATGCAACTGCACCACAACGAAGCTGGGGTTTACCTTTTTCAACCACCCCCGACAATGAAACAGCAGCATACATGCCACGCGAAAAAATCAATAGCACGCCACCATGCCAACCGCACCACCACACAACGCACCTCAAGGCGCTTGGCATTGAGCGCCCCCACGGGCTTGCCGAGGTCACGGAACGTGCTCTCGCTGTGCAGGTCCAGGTGCTGGCTCTCATAATCCGCGATGACCCACGGGAACACGGGGTACTGCGCCAGGTCGTTGTACGTGCGTATACCACATCCAAGCCGGGCCGAGCTGAACTACTCCCAGCAAAGAAGACCGCATAGCATAGCACACGAGCAAAGCAACAGCACGCCACTGAGCCACCACACCACGCACCTCAAGGCGCTTGGCATTGAGCGCCCCCACGGGCTTGCCGAGGTCACGGAAGGTGCTCTCGCTCCCCAGGTCCAGGTGCTCGCTCTCATAGTCCGCGATCACCCACGGGAACACGGGGTACTGCGCGAGGTCGTTGTACGTGCGCCCCGCCAGCGTGTTCAGCACCATCAGGTACTCAAAGTTGCTCAGCTCGCGCCGCCGCCACGCCGCTGCCGCCTTCTCCGCGCGCTCCAGGGCGCGGGGCCGGTCCACCACCATCACGTGCTCCTCGCGTGCACGCGTGGACCGCGCTGTGGCGTTGGCCACGGCCGCCAGCTTGGCCGCGAAGTCGGCTGCCAGGCGCGGCGAGGCGAACGTGAAGAGTGCGGGTGGGCGGGCGGCGGGGGAGGTGAAGGAGAGCTCGAGGGCCGTGTAGCGCAGAAGGAAGCGCGTTACTCGAATGAGCCGCAGCTGGGGGTGGGGGAAGTGGGATCAATAGTGGACAGTGGGGGTCAGTTGAGAACAGGGAGGTTGGGAAAGAGAAAAGGGCACGCTCATACGCTGCACCACACACTCGTACGCTGCACCACCCGCACATACGCTGCACCGCACGCTCATACACTGCACCGCACGCTCATACACTGCACCACACGCTCATACACTGCACCGCCCGCTCAAACGCTGCACCGCCCGCTCAAACGCTGCACCGCCCGCTCATACGCTGCACCGCACGCTCATACGCCGCACCGCACGCTCATACGCCGCACCGCCCGCTCATACGCTGCACCGCACGCTCATACGCCGCACCGCCCGCTCATACGCCGCACCGCACGCTCATACGCTGCACCGCACGCTCATACGCCGCACCGCACGCTCATACGCTGCACCGCCCGCTCATACGCTGCACCGCATGCTCATACGCTGCACCGCACGCTCATACGCTGCACCGCACGCTCATACGCTGCACCGCACGCTCATACGCTGCACCGCACGCTCATACGCTGCACCGCACGCTCATACGCTGCACCGCCCGCTCATACGCTGCACCGCACGCTCAAACGCTGCACCGCACGCTCAAACGCTGCACCGCACGCTCAAACGCTGCACCGCACGCTCAAACCCTGCACCGCACGCTCATACGCTGCACAGCCCGCTCATACGCTGCACCGCCCGCTCATACGCTGCACCGCCCGCTCATACGCTGCACCGCCCGCTCAAACGCTGCACCGCACGCTCAAACGCTGCACCGCCCGCTCATACGCTGCACCGCACGCTCATACGCCGCACCGCACGCTCATACGCCGCACCGCCCGCTCATACGCTGCACCGCACGCTCAAACGTTGCACCGCACGCTCATACGCTGCACCGCACGCTCATACGCTGCACCGCTCGCTCATACGCTGCACCGCCCGCTCATACGCGGCACCGCCCACTCATACGCGGCACCTCACGCTCATACGCTGCACCGTCCCCTCAAACGCTGCACCGTCCCCTCATACGCTGCACCGCACGCTCATACGCTGCACCGCCCGCTCATACGCTGCACCGCCCGCTCATACGCTGCACCGCACGCTCATACGCTGCACCGCACGCTCATACGCTGCACCGCCCGCTCATACGCTGCACCGCCCGCTCAAACGCTGCATCGCCCAATCAAACGCTGCACCCCACGCTCAAACGCTGCTGAGCCCGCTCATACGCTGCACCGCACGCTCATACGCTGCACCGCACGCTCATACGCTGCACCGCACGCTCATACGCTGCACCGCCCGCTAAGACGCTGCACCGCCCGCTCATACGCTGCACCGCCCGCTCAAACGCTGCACCGCACGCTCATACGCTCATACGCTGCACCGCCCGCTCAAACGCTGCACCGCACGCTCAAACGCTGCACCGCCCGCTCATACGCTGCACCGCACGCTCATACGCCGCACCGCACGCTCATACGCCGCACCGCCCGCTCATACGCTGCACCGCACGCTCAAACGTTGCACCGCACGCTCATACGCTGCACCGCACGCTCATACGCTGCACCGCCCGCTCATACGCTGCACCGCCCGCTTATACGCGGCACCGCCCGCTCATACGCGGCACTGCACGCTCATACGCTGCACCGTCCCCTCATACGCTGCACCGTCCCCTCATACGCTGCACCGCACGCTCATACGCTGCACCGCCCGCTCATACGCTGCACCGCCCGCTCATACGCTGCACCGCACGCTCATACGCTGCACCGCACGCTCATACGCTGCACCGGCCGCTCATACGCTGCACCGCCCGCTCAAACGCTGCACCGCCCAATCTAACTCTGCACCCCACGCTCAAACGCTGCTGAGCCCGCTCATACGCTGCACCGCACGCTCATACGCTGCACCGCACGCTCATACGCTGCACCGCACGCTCATACACTGCACCGCACGCTCATACGCTGCACCGCACGCTCATACGCTGCACCGCACGCTCATACGCTGCACCGCACGCTCATACGCTGCACCGCACGCTCAAACGTTGCACCGCACGCTCAAACCCTGCACCGCACGCTCATACGCTGCACAGCCCGCTCATACGCTGCACCGCCCGCTCAAACGCTGCACCGCACGCTCAAACGCTGCACCGCCCGCTCATACGCTGCACCGCACGCTCATACGCCGCACCGCACGCTCATACGCCGCACCGCCCGATCATACGCTGCACCGCACGCTCAAACGTTGCACCGCACGCTCATACGCTGCACCGCACGCTCATACGCTGCACCGCCCGCTCATACGCTGCACCGCCCGCTCATACGCTGCACCGCCAGCTCATACGCTGCACCGCCCGCTCATACGCTGCACCGCCCGCTCATACGCTGCACCGCCCGCTTATACGCTGCACCTCCCGCTCATACGCTGCACCGCCCGCTCATACAATGCACCGCCCGCTCATGCGCAGCACCGCCCGCTCATACGCTGCACCGCCCGCTTATACACTGCACCGCACGCTCATACGCTGCACCGCACGCTCATACACCGCAACGCCCGCTCATACGCTGCACCGCACGCTCAAACGGTGCACCGCGCGCTCATACGCTGCACCGCCCGCTCACACGCTGCACCGCACGCTCATACGCTGCACCGTCCCCTCATACGCTTCACCGTCCCCTCATACGCTGCACCGCACGCTCATACGCTGCACCGCCCGCTCATACGCTGCACCGCACGCTCATACGCTGCACCGCACGCTCATACGCTGCACCGCCCGCTCATACGCGGCACCGCCCGCTCATACGCTGCACCGCCCAATCAAACGCTGCACCCCACGCTCAAACGCTGCTGAGCCCGCTCATACGCTGCACCGCACGCTCATACGCTGCACCGCACGCTCATACGCTGCACCGCACGCTCATACGCTGCACCGCACGCTCATACGCTGCACCGCACGCTCATACGCTGCACCGCACGCTCATACGCTGCACCGCACGCTCAAAAGCTGCACCGCACGCTCAAACCCTGCACCGCACGCTCATACGCTGCACAGCCCGCTCATACGCTGCACCGCCCGCTCATACGCTGCACCGCACGCTCATACGCTGCACCGCACGCTCATACGCTGCACCGCACGCTCATACGCTGCACCGCACGCTCATACGCTGCACCGCCCGCTCAGACGCTGCACCGCCCGCTCATACGCTGCACCGCACGCTCAAACGCTGCACCGCACGCTCAAACGCTGCACCGCATGCTCAAACCCTGCACCGCACGCTCATACGCTGCACAGCCCGCTCATACGCTGCACCGCCCGCTCATACGCTGCACCGCCCGCTCAAACGCTGCACCGCCCGCTCATACGCTGCACCGCACGCTCATACGCCGTACCGCACGCTCATACGCCGCACCGCCCGCTCATACGCTGCACCGCACGCTCAAACGTTGCACCGCACGCTCATACGCTGCACCGCACGCTCATACGCTGCACCGCCCGCTCATACGCTGCACCGCCCGCTCATGATAGAATCTCAAGTTGTTAATATCATTAGGAAAAACGTGGGTACATATAGGAGAGAAACGCGAGGGTAACTTGGAGAGGTACCCAAAGCATTATTGGTGGACCAATAAGAGTGGTCACCAACTTCGGGCTGACCGTCAATTATTGGGGGGACCAATAATGGTTGGGATGAACCAACCAAGTTGGTTTCCCTCCAGTTGCGGTCGAGTGGGTTTGGGGTGCACAAAACCAAACCTGGACCAAAGTGTACACCCACATTGGGTGAAACACTTGCACCATTATAAACTGACATATGCTATAATCTAACACAACCCCTTAGCATAAGAAGTTTGTAATGGTGCACAACCCCTGAAGTATGAAGCTGAGAACGGGCCGTCGCACGCCAGCCGGGAGGGGGGCTGCTGCAGGTGAGGAGGCAAGCCAGCCCAAGGTGCTGCGGCGGTGATGTTGCACGCCAGCCGGGAGGGGGGTTGCTGCAGGTGAGGAGGCAAGCCAGCCCTAGGTGCTGCGGCGGTGATGTCGCACGCCAGCCGGGAGGGGGGCTGCTGCAGGTGAGGAGGCAAGCCAGCCCAAGGTGCTGCGGCGGTGATGTCGCACGCCAGCCGGGAGGGGGGCTGCTGCAGGTGAGGAGGCAAGCCAGCCCAAGGTGCTGCGGCGGTGATGTCGCACGCCAGCCGGGAGGGGGGCTGCTGCAGGTGAGGAGGCAAGCCAGCCCAAGGTGCTGCGGCGGTGATGGCGCACGCCAGCCGGGAGGGGGGCTGCTGCAGGTGAGGAGGCAAGCCAGCCCAAGGTGCTGCGGCGGTGATGTCGCACGCCAGCCGGGAGGGGGGCTGCTGCAGGTGAGGAGGCAAGCCAGCCCAAGATGATGCGGCGGTGATGTCGCACGCCAGCCGGGAGGGGGGCTGCTGCATGTGAGGAGGCAAGCCAGCCCAAGCTGCTGCGGCGGTGATGTCGCACGCCAGCCGGGAGGGGGGCTGCTGCAGGTGAGGAGGCAAGCCAGCCCAAGGTGCTGCGGCGGTGATGTCGCACGCCAGCCGGGAGGGGGGCTGCTGCAGGTGAGGAGGCAAGCCAGCCCAAGGTGCTGCGGCGATGATGTCGCACGCCAGCCGGGAGGGGGGCTGCTGCAGGTGAGGAGGCAAGCCAGCCCAAGGTGCTGCGGCGGTGATGTCGCACGCCAGCCGGGAGGGGGGCTGCTGCAGGTGAGGAGGCAAGTCAGCCCAAGCTGCTGCGGCGGTGATGTCGCACGCCAGCCGGGAGGGGGGCTGCTGCAGGTGAGGAGGCAAGCCAGCCCAAGGTGCTGCGGCGGTGACGTCGCACGCCAGCCGGGAGGGGGGCTGCTGCAGGTGAGGAGGCAAGCCAGCCCAAGGTGCTGCGGCGGTGATGTCGCACGCCAGCCGGGAGGGGGGCTGCTGCAGGTGAGGAGGCAAGCCAGCCCAAGGTGCTGCGGCGGTGATGTCGCACGCCAGCCGGGAGGGAGGCTGCTGCAGGTGAGGAGGCAAGCCAGCCCAAGGTGCTGCGGCGGTGATGTCGCACGCCAGCCGGGAGGGGGGCTGCTGCAGGTGAGGAGGCAAGCCAGCCCAAGGTGCTGCGGCGGTGATGTCGCACGCCAGCCGGGAGGGGGGCTGCTGCAGGTGAGGAGGCAAGCCAGCCCAAGGTGCTGCGGCGGTGATGTCGCACGCCAGCCGGGAGGGGGGCTGCTGCAGGTGAGGAGGCAAGCCAGCCCAAGGTGCTGCGGCCCAACGAGGGAGAGGGCTGGAAGGCCCGGAGGAGGAGGAAGCGAGGGGGAGGTGGGCTGGAATGCCCGGAGGAGGAGGAAGCGAGGGGGGGCGGAGGGCGGAATGCCCTGAGGAGGAGGAAGCGAGGGGGGTGGAGGGCTGGAATGCCCTGAGGAGGAGGAAGCGAGGGGGGGAGGAGGGCTGGAATGCCCTGAGGAGGAGGAAGCGAGGGGGGAGGAGGGCTGGAATGCCCTGAGGAGGAGGAAGCGAGGGGGGCGGAGGGCGGAATGCCCTGAGGAGGAGGAAGCAAGGGGGGAGGAGGGCTGGAATGCCCGGAGGAGGAGGAGCGAGGGGGGAGGAGGGCTGGACTGCCCTGAGGAGGAGGAAGAGAGGGGGGAGGAGGGCGGAATGCCCTGAGGAGGAAGAGAGGGGGGAGGAGGGCTGGAATGCCCTGAGGAGGAGGAAGCGAGGGGGGGAGGAGGGCGGAATGCCCTGAGGACGAGGAAGCGAGGGGGGGAGGAGGGCGGGAATGCCCTTAGGAGGAGGAAGCGAGGGGGGAGGAGGGCTGGAATGCCCTGAGGAGGAGGAAGCGAGGGGGGAGGAGGGCTGGAATGCCCTGAGGAGGAGGAAGCGAGGGGGGAGGAGGGCTGGAATGCCCTGAGGAGGAGGAAGCGAGGGGGGAGGAGGGCTGGAATGCCCTGAGGAGGAGGAAGCGAGGGGGGAGGAGGGCTGGAATGCCCGGAGGAGGAGGAGTGAGGGGGGGAGGAGGGCTGGACTGCCCTGAGGAGGAGGAAGAGAGGGGGGAGGAGGGCGGAATGCCCTGAGGAGGGGGAAGCGAGGGGGGAGGAGGGCTGGAATGCCCTGAGGAGGAGGAAGCGAGGGGGGAGGAGGGCAGAATGCCCTGAGGAGGAGGAAGCGAGGGGGGCGGAGGGCTGGAATGCCCTGGGGAGGCGGAAGCGAGGGGGGAGGAGGGCTGGAACGCCCTGAGGAGGAGGAAGCGAGGGGGGAGGAGGGCTGGAATGCCCTGAGGAGGCGGAAGCGAGGGGGGAGGAGGGCTGGAATGCCCTGAGGAGGAGGAGCGAGGGGGGAGGAGGGCTGGACTGCCCTGAGGAGGAGGAAGAGAGGGGGGAGGAGGGCGGAATGCCCTGAGGAGGGGGAAGCGAGGGGGGAGGAGGGCTGGAATGCCCTGAGGAGGAGGAAGAGAGGGGGGAGGAGGGCAGAATGCCCTGAGGAGGAGGAAGCGAGGTGGGAGGAGGGCTGGAATGCCCTGAGGAGGAGGAAGCGAGGGGGGTGGAGGGCTGGAATGCCCTTAGGAGGCGGAAGCGAGGGGGGAGGAGGGCTGGAACGCCCTGAGGAGGAGGAAGCGAGGGGGGAGGAGGGCTGGAATGCCCTTAGGAGGCGGAAGCAAGGGGGGAGGAGGGCTGGAATGCCTGGAGGAGGAGGAAGCGAGGGGGGAGGAGGAGGGCTGGAATGCCCTGAGGAGGAAGAGAGGGGGGAGGAGGGCTGGAATGCCCTGAGGAGGAGGAAGCGAGGGGGGAGGAGGGCTGGAATGCCCTGAGGAGGAGGAAGCGAGGGGGGAGGAGGGCTGGAATGCCCTGAGGAGGAGGAAGCGAGGGGGGCGGAGGGCGGAATGCCCTGAGGAGGAGGAAGCGAGGGGGGAGGAGGGCTGGAATGCCCGGAGGAGGAGGAGCGAGGGGGGAGGAGGGCTGGACTGCCCTGAGGAGGAGGAAGAGAGGGGGGAGGAGGGCAGAATGCCCTGAGGAGGGGGAAGCGAGGGGGGAGGAGGGCTGGAATGCCCTGAGGAGGAGGAAGCGAGGGGGGCGGAGGGCAGAATGCCCTGAGGAGGAGGAAGCGAGGGGGGCGGAGGGCTGGAATGCGCTGAGGAGGAGGAAGCGAGGGGGGAGGAGGGCTGGAATGCGCTGAGGAGGAGGAAGCGAGGGGGGAGGAGGGCTGGAATGCCCTGAGGAGGAGGAAGCGAGGGGGGAGGAGGGCTGGAATGCCCGGAGGAGGAGGAGTGAGGGGGGGAGGAGGGCTGGACTGCCCTGAGGAGGAGGAAGAGAGGGGGGAGGAGGGCGGAATGCCCTGAGGAGGGGGAAGCGAGGGGGGAGGAGGGCTGGAATGCCCTGAGGAGGAGGAAGCGAGGGGGGAGGAGGGCAGAATGCCCTGAGGAGGAGGAAGCGAGGGGGGAGGAGGGCTGGAATGCCCTGGGGAGGCGGAAGCGAGGGGGGAGGAGGGCTGGAACGCCCTGAGGAGGAGGAAGCGAGGGGGGAGGAGGGCTGGAACGCCCTGAGGAGGAGGAAGCGAGGGGGGAGGAGGGCTGGAACGCCCTGAGGAGGAGGAAGCGAGGGGGGAGGAGGGCTGGAATGCCCTGAGGAGGAGGAAGCGAGGGGGGAGGAGGGCTGGACTGCCCTGAGGAGGAGGAAGAGAGGGGGGAGGAGGGCGGAATGCCCTGAGGAGGGGGAAGCGAGGGGGGAGGAGGGCTGGAATGCCCTGAGGAGGAGGGAAGCGAGGGGGGACGAGGGCTGGAATGCCCTGAGGAGGAGGAAGAGAGGGGGGAGGAGGGCAGAATGCCCTGAGGAGGAGGAAGCGAGGTGGGAGGAGGGCTGGAATGCCCTGAGGAGGAGGAAGCGAGGGGGGTGGAGGGCTGGAATGCCCTTAGGAGGCGGAAGCGAGGGGGGAGGAGGGCTGGAACGCCCTGAGGAGGAGGAAGCGAGGGGGGAGGAGGGCTGGAATGCCCTTAGGAGGCGGAAGCGAGGGGGGAGGAGGGCTGGAATGCCTGGAGGAGGAGGAAGCGAGGGGGGAGGAGGAGGGCTGGAATGCCCTGAGGAGGAAGAGAGGGGGGAGGAGGGCTGGAATGCCCTGAGGAGGAGGAAGCGAGGGGGGAGGAGGGCTGGAATGCCCTGAGGAGGAGGAAGCGAGGGGGGAGGAGGGCTGGAATGCCCTGAGGAGGAGGAAGAGAGGGGGGAGGAGGGCGGAATGCCCTGAGGGGGAGGAAGCGAGGGGGGAGGAGGGCTGGAATGCCCTGAGGAGGAGGAAGCGAGGGGGGAGGAGGGCCGGAATGCCCTGAGGAGGAGGAAGCGAGGGGGGAGGAGGGCTGGAATGCCCTGAGGAGGAGGAAGCGAGGGGGGAGGAGGGCTGGAATGCCCTGAGGAGGAGGAAGCGAGGGGGGAGGAGGGCTGGAATGCCCTGAGGAGGAGGAAGCGAGGGGGGAGGAGAGGGGGTTATATGTTGAGGGTGGAGGATGGGAGGAGAGCGGAGGCATGGATGGCGGAACAAGGAGGCAGTGTGGAGAGGAACGGGCGCTTCAGGCCTACGTGGCGGCGGATGAGTCGTGCGGACGCGGCGGCCGACGTCGTCTCGGAAGCAACAGCGGAATGGCGTGAGGCCGCGGCGGAAGTGGCTGCGACATGATGCCGCGGGGACAAAAACTAGGTAGCGGCGCGATGTCTAAGACGGAGGCAGCGAGAGGCCACCGCGGTGCACAGTGCGCGGAAGCGAGAGAAGGCGCGGCAGCTGGTCGCGGCGGCGGCGGCGGGCTGCCCCGCAGTGGCGAAATCGAAATGCGAATTGCCCTGCGGTGGCGAAATCGAAATGCGAATTGCCCTGCGGTGGCGAAATCGAAATGCGAATTGCCCTGCGACGGCGAAATCGAAATGCGAATTGCCCTACGGCGGCGAAATCGAAATGCGAATTGCCCTGCGGCGGCGAAATCGAAATGCGGATTGCCCTGCGGCGGCGAAATCGAAATGCGAATTGCCCTGCGGCGGCGAAATCGAAATGCGAATTGCCCTGTGGCGGCGAAATCGAAATGCGAATTGCCCTACGGCGGCGAAATCGAAATGCGAATTGTCCCGCGATGAAGAAGTGCAGCGACGGCGGCGAGTTGCCTCGCGGCGACGAGGGAAGGAGCAGCGGCGACGAAGGTCGCGGACGGCAAAATCAGCGGCTGCAGCTGCTGCTGGCGGCGGCGACAGCGATAGTCAAGGCGGTAGGAGAGGGAGTGACGAGTGGCGAGGAAACTTGCCAAGGTGCTCAGTCACAACCTTAGAGGGGAAGGGCCACGGGAGATCGCGTGGGCGGAAACGATTTTCTGTTCAGAGTCAACCCACTGGAGTTGCGTGGGCAGGACAGAAGAGAGGAGGAGGAGGGGTCCTGTGGATCGAAAAACAAACTTGAGGGGAGGGAGGAAGCGTTAGCCAAAATGCTCTGCTAACATGATAGAATCTCAAGTTGTTAATATCATTAGGAAAAACGTGGGTACATATAGGAGAGAAACGCGAGGGTAACTTGGAGAGGTACCCAAAGCATTATTGGTGGACCAATAAGAGTGGTCACCAACTTTGGGCTGACCGTCAATTATTGGGGGGACCAATAATGGTTGGGATGAACCAACCAAGTTGGTTTCCCTCCAGTTGCGGTCGAGTGGGTTTGGGGTGCACAAAACCAAACCTGGACCAAAGTGTACACCCACATTGGGTGAAACACTTGCACCATTATAAACTGACATATGCTATAATCTAACAGCTCATACGCTGCACCGCACGCTCAAAAGCTGCACCGCACGCTCAAACCCTGCACCGCACGCTCATACGCTGCACAGCCCGCTCATACGCTGCACCGCCCGCTCATACGCTGCACCGCACGCTCATACGCTGCACCGCACGCTCATACGCTGCACCGCACGCTCATACGCTGCACCGCACGCTCATACGCTGCACCGCCCGCTCAGACGCTGCACCGCCCGCTCATACGCTGCACCGCACGCTCAAACGCTGCACCGCACGCTCAAACGCTGCACCGCACGCTCAAACCCTGCACCGCACGCTCATACGCTGCACAGCCCGCTCATACGCTGCACCGCCCGCTCATACGCTGCACCGCCCGCTCAAACGCTGCACCGCACGCTCAAACGCTGCACCGCCCGCTCATACGCTGCGCCGCACGCTCATACGCCGCACCGCACGCTCATATGCCGCACCGCCCGCTCATACGCTGCACCGCACGCTCAAACGTTGCACCGCACGCTCATACGCTGCACCGCACGCTCATACGCCGCACCGCCCGCTCATACGCTGCACCGCACGCTCAAACGGTGCACCGCACGCTCATACGCTGCACCGCATGCTCATACGCTGCACCGCACGCTCATACGCTGCACCGCACGCTCATACGCTGCACCGCACGCTCATACGCTGCACCGCACGCTCATACGCTGCACCGCAAGCTCATACGCTGCACCGCACGCTCATACGCTGCACCGCACGCTCATACGCTGCACCGCACGCTCATAAGCTGCACCGCACGCTCATACGCTGCACCGCACGCTCATACGCTGCACCGCCCGCTAAGACGCTGCACCGCCCGCTCATACGCTGCACCGCCCGCTCATACGCTGCACCGCCCGCTCATACGCTGCACCGCCCGCTCATACGCTGCACCGCACGCTCAAACGCTGCACCGCACGCTCAAACGCTGCACCGCACGCTCAAACGCTGCACCGCACGCTCAAACCCTGCACCGCACGCTCATACGCTGCACAGCCCGCTCATACGCTGCACCGCCCGCTCATACGCTGCACCGCCCGCTCAAACGCTGCACCGCACGCTCAAACGCTGCACCGCCCGCTCATACGCTGCACCGCACGCTCATACGCCGCCGCACGCTCATGCGCCGCACCGCCCGCTCATACGTTGCACCGCACGCTCAAACGTTGCACCGCACGCTCATACGCTGCACCGCACGCTCATACGCTGCACCGCCCGCTCATACGCGGCACCGCCCGCTCATACGCGGCACCGCACGCTCATACGCTGCACCGTCCCCTCAAACGCTGCACCGTCCCCTCATACGCTGCACCGCACGCTCATACGCTGCACCGCCCGCTCATACGCTGCACCACCCGCTCATACGCTGCACCGCACGCTCATACGCTGCACCGCACGCTCATACGCTGCACCGCCCGCTCATACGCTGCACCGCCCGCTCAAACGCTGCATCGCCCAATCAAACGCTGCACCCCACGCTCAAACGCTGCTGAGCCCGCTCATACGCTGCACCGCACGCTCATACGCTGCACCGCACGCTCATACGCTGCACCGCACGCTCATACGCTGCACCGCCCGCTAAGACGCTGCACCGCCCGCTCATACGCTGCACCGCCCGCTCAAACGCTGCACCGCACGCTCATACGCTGCACCGCCCGCTCAAACGCTGCACCGCACGCTCAAACGCTGCACCGCCCGCTCATACGCTGCACCGCACGCTCATACGCCGCACCGCACGCTCATACGCCGCACCGCCCGCTCATACACTGCACCGCACGCTCAAACGTTGCACCGCACGCTCATACGCTGCACCGCACGCTCATACGCTGCACCGCCCGCTCATACGCTGCGCCGCCCGCTCATACGCGGCACCGCCCGCTCATACGCGGCACCGTCCCCTCATAAGCTGCACCGTCCCCTCATACGCTGCACCGTCCCCTCATACGCTGCACCGCACGCTCATACGCTGCACCGCCCGCTCATACGCTGCACCGCCCGCTCATACGCTGCACCGCACGCTCATACGCTGCACCGCACGCTCATACGCTGCACCGCCCGCTCATACGCTGCACCGCACGCTCATACGCCGCACCGCCCGCTCATACGCTGCACCGCACGCTCAAACGTTGCACCGCACGCTCATACGCTGCACCGCACGCTCATACGCTGCACCGCCCGCTCATACGCTGCACCGCCCGCTCATACGCTGCACCGCCCGCTCATACGCTGCACAGCCCGCTCATACGCTGCACCGCCCGCTCAAACGCTGCACCGCCCGCTCAAACGCTGCACCGCACGCTCATACGCCGCACCGCACGCTCATACGCCGCACCGCCCGCTCATACGCTGCACCGCACGCTCAAACGTTGCACCGCACGCTCAAACGTTGCACCGCACGCTCATACGCTGCACCGCCCGCTCATACGCTGCACCGCCCGCTCATACGCTGCACCGCCCGCTCATACGCTGCACAGCCCGCTCATACGCTGCACAGCCCGCTCATACGCTGCACCGCCCGCTCAAACGCTGCACCGCACGCTCAAACGCTGCACCGCCCGCTCATACGCTGCACTGCACGCTCATACGCCGCACCGCACGCTCATACGCCGCACCGCCCGCTCATACGTTGCACCGCACGCTCAAACGTTGCACCGCACGCTCATACGCTGCACCGCACGCTCATACGCTGCACCGCCTGCTCATACGCTGCACCGCCCGCTCATACGCGGCACCGCCCGCTCATACGCGGCACCGCACGCTCATACGCTGCACCGTCCCCTCAAACGCTGCACCGTCCCCTCATACGCTGCACGGCACGCTCATACGCTGCACCGCCCGCTCATACGCTGCACCGCCCGCTCATACGCTGCACCGCACGCTCATACGCTGCACCGCACGCTCATACGCTGCACCGCACGCTCATACGCTGCACCGCACGCTCATACGCTGCACCGCACGCTCATACGCTGCACCGCACGCTCATACGCTGCACCGCACGCTCATACGCTGCACCGCACGCTCACGCTCAAACCCTGCACCGCACGCTCAAACCCTGCACCGTCCCCTCATACGCTGCACCGTCCCCTCATACGCTGCACCGCACGCTCATACGCTGCACCGCCCGCTCATACGCTGCACCGCCCGCTCATACGCTGCACCGCACGCTCATACGCTGCACCGCACGCTCATACGCTGCACCGCCCGCTCATACGCGGCACCGCCCGCTCATACGCTGCACCGCCCAATCAAACGCTGCACCCCACGCTCAAACGCTGCTGAGCCCGCTCATACGCTGCACCGCACGCTCATACGCTGCACCGCACGCTCATACGCTGCACCGCACGCTCATACGCTGCACCGCACGCTCATACGCTGCACCGCACGCTCATAGGCTGCACCGCACGCTCATACGCTGCACCGCACGCTCATACGCTGCACCGCACGCTCATACGCTGCACCGCCCGCTCATACGCTGCACCGCCCGCTCATACGCTGCACCGCACGCTCAAACGCTGCACCGCACGCTCAAACGCTGCACCGCATGCTCAAACCCTACACCGCACGCTCATACGCTGCACAGCCCGCTCATACGCTGCACCGCCCGCTCATACGCTGCACCGCACGCTCATACGCTGCACCGCACGCTCATACGCTGCACCGCACGCTCATTCGCTGCACCGCACGCTCATACGCTGCACCGCCCGCTCAGACGCTGCACCGCCCGCTCATACGCTGCACCGCACGCTCAAACGCTGCACCGCACGCTCAAACGCTGCACCGCACGCTCAAACCCTGCACCGCACGCTCATACGCTGCACAGCCCGCTCATACGCTGCACCGCACGCTCATACGCTGCACCGCCCGCTCAAACGCTGCACCGCACGCTCAAACGCTGCACCGCCCGCTCATACGCTGCACCGCACGCTCATACGCCGCACCGCACGCTCATACGCCGCACCGCCCGCTCATACGCTGCACCGCACGCTCAAACGTTGCACCGCACGCTCATACGCTGCACTGCCCGCTCATACGCTGCACCGCCCGCTCATACGCGGCACCGCCTGCTCATACGCGGCACTGCACGCTCATACGCTGCACCGTCCCCTCATACGCTGCACCGTCCCCTCATACGCTGCACCGCACGCTCATACGCTGCACCGCACGCTCATATGCTGCACCGCCCGCTCATACGCTGCACCGCCCGCTCATATGCTGCACCGCACGCTCAAACGCTGCACCGCACGCTCAAACGCTGCACCGCACGCTCAAACCCTGCACCGCACGCTCATACGTTGCACAGCCCGCTCATACGCTGCACCGCCCGCTCATACGCTGCACCGCCCGCTCAAACGCTGCACCGCACGCTCAAACGCTGCACCGCACGCTCATACGCCGCACCGCACGCTCATACGCCGCACCGCCCGCTCATACGCCGCACCGCACGCTCAAACGTTGCACCGCACGCTCATACGCTGCACCGCACACTCATACGCTGCACCGCCCGCTCATACGCTGCACCGCTCGCTCATACGCGGCACCGCCCGCTCATACGCGGCACTGCACGCTCATACGCTGCACCGTCCCCTCATACGCTGCACCGTCCCCTCATACGCTGCACCGCACGCTCATACGCAGCACCGCACGCTCATACGCTGCACCGCACGCTCATACGCTGCACCGCACGCTCATACGCTGCACCGCACGCTCATACGCTGCACCGCACGCTCATACGCTGCACCGCACGCTCATACGCTGCACCGCACGCTCATACGCTGCACCGCACGCTCATACGCTGCACCGCCCGCTCATACGCTGCACCGCACGCTCATACGCTGCACCGCCCGCTCATACGCTGCACCGCACGCTCATACGCTGCACCGCCCGCTCATACGCTGCACCGCACGCCCAAACGCTGCACCGCCCGCTCATACGCTGCACCGCCCAATCAAACGCTGCACCCCACGCTCAAACGCTGCTGAGCCCGCTCATACGCTGCACCGCACGCTCATACGCTGCACCGCACGCTCATACACTGCACCGCACGCTCATACGCTGCACCGCACGCTCATACGCTGCACCGCACGCTCATACGCTGCACCGCACGCTCATACGCTACACTGCACGCTCATACGCTGCACCGCACGCTCATACGCTGCACCGCCCGCTCATACGCTGCACCGCCCGCTCATACGCTGCACCGCACGCTCAAACGCTGCACCGCACGCTCAAACGCTGCACCGCATGCTCAAACCCTACACCGCACGCTCATACGCTGCACAGCCCGCTCATACGCTGCACCGCCCGCTCATACGCTGCACCGCACGCTCATACGCTGCACCGCACGGTCATACGCTGCACCGCACGCTCATACGCTGCACCGCACGCTCATACGCTGCACCGCCCGCTCAGACGCTGCACCGCCCGCTCATACGCTGCACCGCACGCTCAAACGCTGCACCGCACGCTCAAACGCTGCACCGCACGCTCATACGCTGCACCGCACGCTCATACGCTGCACCGCCCGCTCATACGCTGCACCGCCCGCTCATACGCGGCACCGCCCGCTCATACGCGGCACTGCACGCTCATACGCTGCACCGTCCCCTCATACGCTGCACCGTCCCCTCATACGCTGCACCGTCCCCTCATACGCTGCACCGCACGCTCATACGCAGCACCGCACGCTCATACGCTGCACCGCACGCTCATACGCCGCACCGCCCGCTCATACGCCGCACCGCACGCTCAAACGTTGCACCGCACGCTCATACGCTGCACCGCACGCTCATACGCTGCACCGCCCGCTCATACGCTGCACCGCCCGCTCATACGCTGCACCGCACGCTCATACGCTGCACCGCCCGCTCAAACGCTGCACCGCACGCTCAAACGCTGCACCGCACGCTCATACGCTGCACCGCACGCTCATACGCTGCACCGCCCGCTCATACGCTGCACCGCCCGCTCAAACGCTGCACCGCACGCTCAAACGCTGCACCGCCCGCTCATACGCTGCACCGCACGCTCATACGCCGCACCGCACGCTCATACGCCGCACCGCCTGCTCATACGCTGCACCGCACGCTCAAACGTTGCACCGCACGCTCATACGCTGCACCGCACGCTCATACGCTGCACCGCACGCTCATACGCCGCAACGCCCGCTCATACGCTGCACCGCACGCTCAAACGGTGCACTGCGCGCTCATACGCTGCACCGCCCGCTCACACGCTGCACCGCACGTCATACGCTGCACCGCCCGCTCATACGCTGCACCCCGCCCGCTCAAACGCTGCACCGCCCGCTCATATGCTGCACCGCCCGCTCATACGCTGCACCGCACGCTCATACGCTGCACCGCACGCTCATACGCTGCACCGCACGCTCATACGCTGCACCGCCCGCTCATACGCTGCACCGCACGCACATACGCTGTACCGCACGCTCATACGCTGCACCGCCCGCTCATACGCTGCACCGCACGCTCATACGCTGCACCGCACGCTCATACGCTGCACCGCACGCTCATACGCTACACCGCCCGCTCATACGCTGCACCGCCCGCTCATACGCGGCACCGCCCGCTCATACGCGGCACCGCACGCTCATACGCTGCACCGTCCCGCTCATACGCTGCACCGCCCGCTCATACGCTGCACCGCACGCTCATACGCTGCACCGCCCGCTCATACGCTGCACCGCCCGCTCATACGCTGCACCGCACGCTCATACGCTGCACCGCACGCTCATACGCTGCACCGCCCGCTCATACGCTGCACCGCCCGCTCAAACGCTGCACCGCCCAATCAAACGCTGCACCCCACGCTCAAACGCTGCTGAGCCCGCTCATACGCTGCACCGCACGCTCATACGCTGCACCGCACGCTCATACGCTGCACCGCCCGCTTACACGCTGCACCCCCCGTTCACACGCTGCACCGCCCGCTCACACGCTGCACCGGGCGCTCACAAGCTGCACCGCACGCTCACACGCTGCACCGCACGCTCATACGCTGCACCGCCCGCTCATACGCTGCACCGCCCGCTCATACGCTGCACCGCACGCTCATACGTTGCACCGCACGCTCATACGCTGCACCGCACGCTCATACGCTGCACCGCACGCTCATACGCTGCACCGCACGCACATACGCTGTACCGCACGCTCATACGCTTCACTGCCCGCTCATACGCTGCACCGCCCGCTCACACGCTGCACCGCCCGCTCAGACGCTGCACCGCACGCTCAGACGCTGCACCGCACGCTCACACGCTGCACCGCACGCTCACACGTTGCACCGCACGCTCACACGTTGCACCGCACGCTCACACGCTGCACCGCACGCTTCACACGCTGCACCGCACGCTCACACGCTGCACCGCACGCTCATACGCTGCATTGCACGCTCATACGCTGCACCGCACGCTCATACGCTGCACCGCCCGCTCACACGCTGCACCGCCCGCTCACACGCTGCACCGCACGCTCACACGCTGCACCGCACGCTCACACGCTGCACCGTACGCTCACACGCTGCACGGCACGCTCACACGCTGCACGGCACGCTCACACGCTGCACCGCCCGCTCACACGCTGCACCGCCCGCTCACACGCTGCACCGCACGCTCACACGCTGCACCGCACGCTCACACGCTGCACCGCACGCTCACACGCTGCACCGCACGCTCACACGCTGCACCGCACGCTCACACGCTGCACCGCACGCTCACACGCTGCACCGCCCGCTCACACGCTGCACCGCCCGCTCACACGCTGCACCGTCCGCTCACACGCTGCACCGCCCGCTCATACGCTGCACCGCCCGCTCATACGCTGCACCGCCCGCTCATACGCTGCACCGCCCGCTCATACGCTGCACCGTCCGCTCATACGCTGCACCGCCCGCTCATACGCTGCACCGTCTGCTCATACGCTGCACCGCCCGCTCATACGCTGCACCGTCTCCTCATACGCTGCACCGCACGCTCATACGCTGCACCGCAGGCTCACAGAGAAGAGCGACAGCTGATTAGCCAAGAGGTGGCAAGTGATGGCCAGGGCTGTTGAAGCAAGCTCAGCGTCGCTCAAACTCCCAACAGTGCCGGTGGGTCTTGCAGGCACCTATGAGACTATCACAATAGCACATACATGCAGCATGGAGCAAAGCCAGCTCACCTCGTGCAGGGGCCACTGGCCGGAGAAAAGCCACCTCACCTCGTGCAGGGGCCACTGGCGGTGCATCTTGACCTCCTCCAGCACGTCAGGGTCCTTGGCCATGCGCACACTCGCCCGCCCCAGCGTCTTCTCAGTCGGTTGCAGCTTCGCCACCAGCAGCAGCCGCTGCGTCACGCGCCGCCACCGCTCCCGCGGCCCCACCTTGGCCCCGCCGCGCTCCGCCTCCCCTCGCACGCTGTGCGGTGGGCGCAGGCGGCCATCTTGGTCGAAGAGAGAGGAGCCGGCGGTGCCCTCAAAGACAAAGTCGGCAAAGAAGTGCTGCGAGCGCCGCCTCAGTTCCATGCGCCCTCCTAGCTTGCGCTTGGCCGTCACCATTATGCACGGCAGACTCGTTATCACCTCATCGTCGGACTCGAATCGCAGACCCAGCTGCACCCCACTCGACCGCACAGCCACCTCTCCTCCCCCACCCGCCCCCGCGCCTGTCCCTCCTGCCCCTGCCGCGCCCTCCTGGGCGCTCTTGTGCTCCTCCTGCAGCATCGCCACCTCCTCCAGTAAATCCTTCTCCACTCGTATCTCCCCTCCCTCCTCCCCCGCCCCCCCCTCCCTCCCTGCCGCCGCCACTGCCGCCGCTTTCACGCGCACCTCTCTCCCCGGCTACCCCTCGCTGCCCTCCTCCTTCCCCCCTGCGCCCGTGCCTTCCGCGCCCTCCCTCCCCGCACCTGCCGGCTTGCTGGCGTCGAGGGCGGGGCGGCACATGGCGTCATCGAAGCGCAGGTGGGGGCGCAGGCGGAAGCGGCGGCGCTGGGCGTCCTCACTCTTGTCCAGCTTCCACCGCTGCACCGCTGCTGACACAGGGGGCGTGGCGCCAGGCGAGAGGGCGGAGAGCGAGGAGGAGGAGGCGGAGGGCGAGGGGGGCGAGTACCAGGGCCCTCGCTCGCTCGTCATCTCCCGATACAGCTGCTCCCACACGGCCTTCACGCGCTCCTGCTGCTCGTCGTACGCGATGCGGGCGGCAGCGCGGCGGCGGCTGTCAGCGTGCAGCAGGTCGGCGAGGGCGATGCGCTGCAGCTCCTGGAAGGCGCGCTGCTGCCGCACCCTCTGTGCCCTCAGTGCCTCGTGCGCCTGCCGTGCGTGTGACAGCTCCGCATCCCACTGCGCCACCGCTGATAGCATGTGCCCTATCTCCTCCTCCACCTGTGGGGGGGAAGGGGGCGAAGATCACAAGAGGGCGGTTAAGCAAAGGAGGGTAGAAAGGCAGGCAGGGCTCAGGGGTATGCACAAGATGGGAGGTGGCATGTTGCTCAAAGCTCCATGCATTCGAGCTACAACTCAAGGCTAGCTGCTCAGAGCAGCAGGGGCACGTGGGTGGCACTCACAGCAGCGTCGACGCGCTGCTGCTGCACGAGGTGTCTGGCGGCCTCCAGGTCGTCATCCTCCTCCGACCCCGAGCTGCTCGGCGTGGCACGCATTGACCCCTTCATGGGCTGCGCGAACACAGCAGCAGCCGACACCACCACGTCGTGCACGCCCTGCGCGATCACCTCCCCGCGCGCCCCCTCCTCCATGTGCCCCACGGCCTCGTGCGCGTGCAGCAGCGACCAGAGGAAGAGGTGGAAGCGGTTGCGGTGCCAGTCGCTGTTACCATCGCTGCCGTCCGCCAGCATGACGGGCACGAGCACTGTGAAGTGGTGCAGGCAGCGCTGCAGCGCGTCTAATTCCGCATCGTACACGTAGAGCAGCACGAGGCGGAACACCACGCGCGGACACTTCTCCTTCCCCAGCTGCTCCAGCCGCTCCTCCGTGCTGCACCCCCAGTGGCCGCCCCCGTCGCCCTCCAGAGCTGCGTCTAGGTCCGTGCGGGAGGGCGAGGGCGGGGCGAGGGCGCGCAGGCGGGAGAGGGGGAGGGCGGTGGTGGAGGCGGAGCGGGGGAGCGAGCGGAAGAGGCCCGCAGAGAGGGCGGCGGCGGCGTCGGCCTTGTTGTGCAGCAGGGCGAGCAGCGCCCAGAAGCCATCGTATGCCTTCCACCTGAACTCACTGTCGTCCGCCTGCAGTAGCCTGAGGGGCAGGACAAAGAGCGCAGTGGGAAGATGGGAGCGATGAGTTCTGGGGGACAAGAGGAGCAGTGCGGCAAGGCGAGTGCAGCACATATTCACACCCATCTTCATCCATCCCCACTCACGTCCACCCCTCACCCCCGTGCACACGCCCGCATGCAAAGCAGCGACTCACTGATCCCAAAGGTGCGACCTCTTGTCCTCCTCCGCTCTGCCACCCCCTTCCCTCGCCTGCTCCTCCCCTTCCGCCCCCACTGCTACCAGCTGCCCCTCCACCACTCTCGCTGCCACACCCCCCTCCATAGACGCCCCTCCTTCTCCCGCTCCACTGGAGTCCCCAAGGTCAACGCTGCAGTCAACCAGGTCAACGCTGGTCGTCAGCAAGTCAGCCTCCCCAGGGCTGCGCGCACCCTCCACGTCCAGGCTCATCGTGCTGAACCGCTCTGCACCGCTTCCCTCCTGTGCACCGGCAGCGGTAGGGGTGAGAAACCCCCTGTCAGCGCCACCCAAGGGACTCATGCCAGGCGGGGTCAAGGGCACTGCTAGGCCTGGCGGAGTGAGTGGCCGCATGGCACCATCGCCCCCATACAGCCCCCCACTCCCTCTCTGCCCGCCCTGCCCTGCTCGTCCCCCCATACCCTCCTCCTCCCCCTCATCCCCCTCATCCCCCTCGTCCCACGCCCCCACCACTGCCCTGTGCGCCCCCCAGCGCATGGACCCCATGGGTGCATGCGCCCATGTCAGCCTCCCCAGCCCCGCCCTCCCCCCATTCCCCCCATTGCGCCAGCTCCCCTCCATCTCCCCGTTCCCCCTCCCCTCCCCCATCCCCCCCCGCCCCCTGCTCTGCCGGCCCTCTCCCCAGAGTGCTCCCCCACTGGTGTGCCAGAGGGGGGGCGAGGAGGAGTGGGGCGGGGAGAGGGGCGTGGAGGGCGCGTGGGCGGCGTGGGGGGCGTGGGAGCGCGGCGTGGTGATGCCTGCTAGCCCGTCCACCGCCTCCCCCACGCCCGCTGTCATCAGCTCCTTTGCCTGGGGGGGGGAGGAGTTGGGGATGTGGGGAGATTTTTGGGTGAGGAGAACTCGTGATGGGGGAGAATTGAATGGAAAGAGCACAGGAGGTTGGCGGGGGAGAGTGGTGGGCGAGTGCGAGCAATAGGGACTGGTGTGAGGCGGAGGGGTGAGTGAGTGGGAGTGTGCAGGCAGGAAGGGTGGCTCACAGGGAAGATGTGGCGCGAGTCATGCAGGGCGAACTCGTCAATAAGTGCAAAGAGGAAGAGACAGTTGTTGCGCGCAGCATTGCCCCGTGAGGAGAGGCCTGATTGCACGGTGATGAGCTCCGCCAGCAGTGGGCGCAGCACCAGGTGGTATGGCAGCTTGCCCTGCCAGTGGGGTGGTTTAAGAAGGGGGGAGGAGGGAGAGAATGGAGATGAGAAAGACGGAGACTGACTGCGTAACTGCATGGAAGGGCACGAGCGCAAGGTGGCATCACGCAGTGCACGTTCTGCTCACCTGCTGGGCGAACATGCGGAGGGCACCAACGGTGTCAGCCACGTGCTGCCAGCCGGTGCTGCTGTGCTGCAGTGCGTGTGCGTGCGTGGCCAGCAGCAGCCGCCGCACCTGCTCCCACACCACCTCCGCCTCCTCCAACTCCTCCTCCCCCACCTCCCCCTCGCTGCCCCGCCCCCCCTTCCTTGCCCCACTCCACCCGTTTGCTGCCTGCGGCCCTTTGCCCTGTGCACCGCTGCTGCTCGTGCCAGTGGGAGTGGTAGTGGCGGTGGCAGTGGCGGTGGTGGTGGCGGTGGGGGGGGAGGGCGGGGAGAGGCGTGAGCGCATGAGCGCCAGCAGTGCCATCAGATCCACCTGCCATCCCTTTTGCTGTTGGGTGGAGGAACAGGAGAAGGGCAGAGGGAAACATGTTAGGCAGCTTGACGAGAGGCTGGTGCGAGCACTGCTGGTTGCAGCAGCAGCTTTAGAACAAGATGAGAGCCGGGAATGCACATGCACACGTCTGTTCCCTGGCCCCTTGGATGAGTCTCGCACCCACCTGCAGCAGCAGGCGGGGGTTGACAGCGTTGCCCACAACGAGGTCCGCCAGCTCCTTCATGGCCGCCCCCGCCACGCCCCACCATTTCCCCACCTCCGCCGTTCTTCCTGCTCGAATCGCGCCCCTAGGCAGGCCGTTTTTCCTCCCCGAATCGCGCCCCTAGGCTGGCCGTTTTTCCTGCCCTGCCCTGCAGCCCGCGTGCTGCACTGCCCTACCCTGCCCTGCTGCCCGCACGCCCTGCAGCCTGCGCGCTGCCCAGCCTGCGCAGCCCTGCAGCCCGCGCGCTGCCCTGCCCTGCAGCCCGCTCGCCGCCCCTGCAGCCCGCGCGCCGCCCTCTGGCAGCCCGCTCGCCGCCCTTTTGCTGCCCTGCTTGCGCTGCCCTGCTTGCGCCGCCCTGCTGCTGCTCCTGCTCGTGCTACTGCTGCTGCTGGTGCCGGAGGTGATGGACCTACCACTGACCGTCACTGCCTGTCATGGCGACTATCAAGACAGTTGCAGCGGCTAGGGGTGGACAGCGGCGGTCACTGCCTCTCCCGGACGACCCCACCCCTCAGCAGCTTCGCGAGTGGGTTCTTGAGCGAGCCCGTCCAGGTGGAGGAGGCTTTGGTTTTCTACGTACTGCACAGAGGCGGCAGCACAGTCAGCAGGTGACCTTCTTCCCGCAGGTGCTTAGTGAGTTGTTTCCTCAGCGATCTGTCACTGGTTCTGTCGAGGCTGCTGCACTAGGTGCTAGTGAGTCGGCTGCTCCGCTAGGTGCTAGTGAGTCTGCTGCCGCACTAGGTGCTGGTGAGTCTGGTGCAGCTTTAGGTGCTCGTGCGTCTCCCGCCACAGGTACTTCCTCAGCTGAGGCCTTGCACACTTTCACACTTGACTCAGGCGCGTCACGTTGCTTCTTTCGTGACTACACCACACCCACACCACTTGCTGCACCAGTACCGGTCTCACTGGCTGACCCCACTGGGGACCCAGTAGTCGCACGAGCCTCCACTGTCCTCCTGTGTCAAGCAGTCCCCTCCGGTTCTCTGTCAGGTCTCCTCCTCCCCACGTTCTTGACAAACTTGGTGAGCAACGCTGCCATTCAGGATGTCTGGGTTGACACCTTTATTCCTGGAGGGCAGCGTGTGGCGATATGTACGTGCTCCCAGACTGGCCGACACCTGGCTAAGTTCACTCGACGGCCTAGGTCTAGTCTGTACACATTGACCATTGCGTCTGCACAGGTGGCTGAGGCAGGTCAGGTGGCTGCGTCGAGTCAGGTGTCTGCGTCTGGTCAGCTTGCAACGTCTTGCTCGTGTCGGGTACTCTCCCACCAGACTCTCCTCTGGCACCACCGCCTCGGTCACCCCTCACTGCCACGTCTCCGCAGCATGCACTCCCGTCTCCTTGTCTCTGGCCTTCCCAGGTCCCTGCCCTCCCTCCCGCGCTCGCCTGCCCCGCCGTGCCTTCCCTGCGTCGAGGGGCGGCAGCGCGCCGCTCCTCAATCCTCCGAGTTTCCTTCGACCACTGCTCCTCTGCAGACTCTCTACATGGACGTTTGGGGCCCAGCCCCTGTCGGTGGAACGGACCAGGAGCGCTATTTCCTGCTGGTTGTTGACGACTACACGCGTTACACCACTGTCTTCCCTTTGCGGCGCAAGGCGGACCTCAGCGGTGTTTTGATCCCTTGGATCCATGCTACTTGTCGCCAGCTGCGCGAGCGGTTCAGTCGGGACTTCCCAGTCTTGCGTCTGCACTCTGACAGGGGCGGTGAGTTCTCTTCTGACTTCCTTGCGGAGTTTTGTCGAGACGAGGGCATCGTCCAGTCGTTCACACTTCGGGCCTCTCCTCAGCAGAATGGGATTGTTGAGCGTCGCATTGGCTTGATCATGGAGGTTGCTCGTACCTCCATGATCCATGCGGCTGCTCCCCATTTTCTGTGGCCGTTTGCGGTCCGATACGCAGCGCATCAGCTCAACCTCTGGCCCCGTGTGTCTGAGCCAGAGACCTCACCCACACTCCGGTGGATAGGGAAGGTTGGCGATGCGTCGGTGTTTTGGGTCTGGGGCGTGCTCTCCCTTGTTCGCGATGCCAAAGCGAGCAAGCTCTCCTCTCGCACTCTCCGCTGCGTCTTCCTTGGCTTCCCCACCGACGCCCCGCCGTGGCAGTTTTACCACTCTCGCTCGCGTCTAGTCTTCTCCTCCCAGGACGTCACCTTTGACGAGTCTGTCTGTTACTACAGGCTACACCCGCACGCGTCCCACCCGGTCCCCCTAGCGCCTCTTTTCTTGGTACCTGTCCCCCCCCCCAAGTAGACCCCCTCCCCCCACAGGGTCCTGCTCCCTCAGGTGTGTCTCAGGTAGACCCACCCCCCCTTGGTTGAGCCTTTGGAGATCTCTTCAGACTCCTCTGGCCGAGCTAAGGGGGGTGACCCTGCCGCTGACGACACGGCGGCCACTCGCTGCTCTCCACGCTTGGAGACCCCCCCTGGTTTTCCGCCTCGACCGTCTTCGCCGCCTCCTCAGCCTGCTGTTGTGGACTCTGGAGCTGAGACTGCTGGTGCTGAGCCTGGGGGTGCTGAGAAAGAGGGTGAAGGTTCTGGGGGTGCTGTGACTGGGGGTGCTGCAACAGGGGGTGCTGCGACTGGGGGTGCTGGTTCTTGGGGTGCTGCGACTGGGGGTGCTGACTCTGGGGGTCCTGCGCGTCCTAGTGGCGGTGGAGCTGTGGGTGACCCTACTGGAGGTCCTAGAGCTAGACAGCCACCGCAGCCTGACCTACTTGAGACGCTATCGCCGCAGGCGATTCGTGCGTGGATCGTTCGGCGAGGCCATCCTAGTGGTGGAGGGTACGGTCCTGCTGGTGCTGGAGCTACTAGTCTTGGAGGTACTGCGCCTACTGGAGGTACTAGACGTGTTGCTGGTGTTGGAGGTTCCAGAGCTACTAGTCCTGGAGGTACGGCTGGTGCCGGAGGTGCTGGAGGTGCTGCTGGTGCTAGAGGAACTAGAGCTGGAGGTACTGGAGGTGCTAGAGCTGCTGGTCCTGGAGGTGCTCGTACTGAAGGTGCTTGAGCTGGTGGTGCTGATGGAGCTGCTGGAGCTGGTGGTGCTGTTCGTGCTGGAGGTGCTGGAGGTATTGCTGGTGCTGGAGGCACTAGAGCTAGAGGTACTGGAGGTACTGGAGCTGCTGGAGCTGCTGGTCCTGGAGGTGCTCGTACTAGAGGTACTAGAGCTACCGGAGCAGGTGGTGCTGCTGGCACTGGAGGTGCTGAAGGTACTACTGGTGCTAGAGGTCTTAGCGCTGCCGGAGCTAGTGGTGCTGCTAGTGCTGGAGGTGCTGGAGGTGCTGCTGGAGCTGGAGGAGCTGGAGCTGCTGGTACTGCCCTGCGCAGACCGTTTTTCTACCCGCAGCCGTAGTCGTCCTTGCCGCCGCCAGACTCGGTCCTTCACCAGGTTCTTTGTCTCCCGTCTTCCATTGACCTCCCTCTACCCCTCCTGTATCCACCAACAGACCAGTCTCAGCCACAGCTACTGCCTGGCTCCCCGATGCCTGCGCTTGCTCCTCCCACTGAGGTGATTGAGTCCCTGATTGAGCGCCGTGAGCCTGAGACTCGTGCTTCCACACCTGTTTGTGCTCGTCGTGTCGCTTGTCCTCGTCCTCCTGCCGTCCCAGGCACTCACGGTATGGCACTTCTTCCTTCCTCTGTTCCACAGCGTGTTGTCCTGCCTGAGCCTCCCGCGTCCTCTCTTCCGCACGTTCCTGACCCTGAGTCTGACCTTGCTCGTACTGCCAGTCCTACTGTCACTCGTCTCCTCGCTACTGTCGTCACTGACCCTGACCTTGAGTCTACTGCAGCATTTGCCCTAGTCACTGAGCTAGTAGAATTTGCGGCTAGGAGTCGTCTCGACTACGTTGCGAGTCTTGTCACTGGGTCTGAGTCTGTCTGTCCTCCGTCTGTTGGGGGTGAGCTTGCCCTTGGCAGTGATGTACTTGGCTTCTTGGAAGTCCACAGGCACCTACGTCGATGAGGTTCCTCCTCCTGGGGCGAACATAGTCTGTCTGTTCTCCGCCTGACTTCAAGGCGCGTTACGTTGCTCGAGGCTTCAGTCAGCGACAGGGGGTCGACTTTTTCCATACCTTTTCCCCCACCCCGAAGATGACTATTCTTCGGGTGCTGCTGCACGTTGCAGCACAGCGTGATTACGAGCTGCACTGTCTCGACTTCTCCACAGCTTTCCTGTAGGGCAGCCTTCACGAGAATATCTGGCTGCGCCGCCCACTCGGCTTCACTGGGTCGTTTCCTGCGGGTACCCAGTGGAGCCTCCGGCGGCCAGTATACGGTCTCCGCCAAGCACCCCGAGAGTGGCACGACACACTGAGGACTACACTTTCGGCTCTTTGGTTTGCTCCTGCTACTGCTGACCCGTCGTTGTTTCTACGCACCGACACTACCCTGTCGCCGTTCTACGTTCTAGTGTTCGTCGACGACTTGGTTTTTGCTACTGCTGACACTGAGGCACTGGCCCTAGTGAAGGCGGAGCTACAAGAGTGACAAACCTGCACTGACCTGGGTGAGCTGCGTAGCTATCTTGGCTTGCAGATCACCCGGGACAGAGCACGGCGCACTATCACACTGACTCAGTCGCACATGGTGCACCACGTCCTTCAGCGCTTCGCCTTCCAGTTCTCCTCGCCATAGCCCACTCCTTTATCTAACGGCCACTCGCTCTCAGCTCCACCTTTGGACGAGTCCGTAGAGCCGAGTGGTCCGTACCCAGAGCTTGAAGGTTGCCTCATGTACCTGATGACGTGCACACGACCTGACCTCGCGTACCCTCTCAGCCTCCTGGCTCGCTACGTGGCTCCCGGTAGACACCGAAAGGTGCACTGGGATGCTGCGAAGAGGGTACTGCGTTACTTGTGCAGTACATCGGGCATGGGGCTAGTGCTTGGAGGACATGGTTAAGTGGTACTCACAAGACACTCCGATGCTTCTTGGGCTAACGACCAGGCGACTCAACGTTCGTCACAGGGTTACACCTTAAGTCTTGGCTCTGGTTCTATCTCATGGAGGTCCACCCGTTCTTCTTCTGTGCTTAGTTCCAGCTGTGAGGCCGGGATCTACGCTGGGGTCATGGCTGCACAGGAGCTACGCTGGCTGACCTACCTGATGACTGACTTGGGGGAGCGGCCTCGTTCTCCTCCAGTTCTGTACGTCGACAACAAGGCAATGCTTGCCTTGTGTCACAAGCAAAGACTGGAGCACAGAACGAAGCACGTTGCTCTTCGCTACTTCCTTGCGCGTGAGCTGCAGCAGCGTCGTCAGCTCCGCCTTTCCTACGTGGCCTCGCAGGCCAACACTGCTGATGTCTTCACCAAGGCCCTTGGGTCTGGTGATCATCAGCGTTTCTGCAGTGCTCTTGGGCTTGTGCCGACTCTGCCTCACCTGCTGGTTGCTTGACTTGCTCTTGTTGTACACTGATATATGTCTTTATACCTGCTTGTTTGCTTTTGCTAGGTTGTGATCAGTGTAATGCCTTGCTATTATAACTTTGCATGTGAACTGGCCTTGTGGCCGCTTGCTTGTGCTCGGATTGTGTGGTGTCCTTGAGATCCATCCTAAGCTTTCGCCAACCTGCTCTGGCCAACACTCGTTACAATCACAACAGGGTGTTGGGTTTAAGGCCTTGAACTTGAAACCAGCCATTCGAACAGAAAGAAACGACAAGTATAAATGTGCCAGCATTGCAGCCAACATTCACCACAACTGCTCGGCCAATGGCATCGAACCACTGCCTCACATTCGACGTAAGCACAAACTATTGAAAGCACGCTCGACATAAGCACCAAAACCGACTGCTGTTTTTGTATCTCCTAGTTACTTTTCTTCCATTTTCTTTCCGTCCTCAAGCTTACACAATCCAGCGTCAAGTCGATCCAAACGTCAATAAAGTTGCACAAACTCCCCACTTTCCCCCATTTTCCCTACACGTATGCATGAATGCATGCATGCATGCAGACACATGGGGAGAACCGTTTCCCATCAGCCAGCCATCGTGGGATGTCATCATTGCCAGTGACGTTCTGCTCTGTATGTGTAGATGCGGGTGTTATTTTCTCCCATGTCTCTTCTCATTTATACATTTTTACTACACGTACGCATGAATTCATGCACACTAATGCGCAACCATCGTGGGATTTCATTATCGCTAATGACATTCTGCTCTGTGCGTGTTCCATGTGTCGATCCGGGTGTCATTCTTTCCCCTGGGTTGTCTCAAGTTTCACATTCATTGTTTGAGATCATCATGTGTGTACTCTGATGAGCTTTGCATTGATCTGCCCTTGCTTCTCTATACACAAGATTTATTTATTTTATTAAAACAAAAATATATATACATATACATATTGTAAATACAATCTCCTGAGGCTCCTTAACAAGTGTGTGCCTCTCACGTCTCTCCATATTCACATGGGCCATGTGACTCATGTCTTGATCGCAGATGTGAAAGAATATCCCAACCTCGTCAAGACCCTCCGCTTCCTCCTCTTTGGCGCTCTGAAGCCTTCCCACACAGTACAAGGCAAAGCCTCTGTGAGAGGAGGGGAAGAAGGGTGTGTGGTAGAGGAGAGAGAACAGGCAGGTGGTTTTTTGGCAGGACTGGCTGCTTCTGAGGCTGCTGTGGTGGCAGGAGCAGCAATGGATGCAGGTGAGTTGGCAGCTGCAAAAGAAGCAGCAGTAGCAGAAGAAGTAGCAGAAGCAGCAGCAGCAAGAGACGCTGTAGAGGACACAGTTCCCAATGCAGCTGCTGCTGCCTTGAAGGAAGCAGGGATGGTTGTTGATGCTACTGCTCCTATAATGCAACCGCAGGGGAAAGAACGTGAGCCGGGCCGTGGAAATGCAAGGCAGCGAATGCAGAAGCAGCAGCGCTATAGGGGACAGGCGGCCGCTGATGTGGCGTTGACTCGGCCGTGTTTCGTGATGAGCTGGCGCAGGAGAATCCCGAGGGAGGATGAGGAGGGGTTTTTCAGGTTGTGTGAGGAGGCGGGAATGAGTGTGGAGGATCTCGGCTCTAGAGTGTTTTGTATTGCTCCCGTTGCACATGAAATTTGACCATAGTATTGTGTAGTAAGGTTATCGCTTTGCACGTTCTCGGGCTCTTCTAGATGCTTCAGATAATATGACGGGGGGGCTTCTGTATCTTGCAAGCAAAAAGCTACCGGCATGAATACTGAGGAGCTTCTGTTGCAATACTGTTTTGGTCATTGGGGCTGCACCGTGCATGCCTTGAGCTGTGTCATCAAACACAATTAATTAAACGTGATTATGTAACAATACAGGAGCCAGCAGAGTTTAGTTCACAAGCTGAAGCAGGGAGCTTATTGCATGCACCATCAGACTATGGTAATTATGCAGCACTCAGTATTCTTACCACCAAGGTCAAGCCAGACTGCTCTTTTCAGACTCAGGCTGCACATACTGAAAGCAGGCCTGGTTATCACAAACAGCTTGAGCCCTCTCCTCAATATTCTTCACACACTGGTGCCCCAAGCTGTCTCCATCCCCACCACACTCCCCACATTCACTAAACAACCTTCAAAAGCAGGCCCAGTTGTCACAAGAAGCTCTAGCCAGCTCCTCCCCACTGCCTTTCACACACTGGTACTGCCCCGAGCTGTCACCTTCACTAGACAATCGTCAGAAACAGGCCCAATTGTCACAGGAAGCTTGAGCCCTCTCCTCCTCAATACTCTTCACACAATGGTACTGCCCTGAGCTGTCTCCATTCAGAAACCCAAACACACTCCCCTTATGATCCACAACATACCCACACTTCACCTCTCCTCCACCCCCCTCTCCAACCCCTCTCCCATTCCCACCACGCTTACCACGATGCTCACCAAACTCAGCACTCCACTCTTTGTGCATACTGCCACACCCACCCCTTGTCCCTCTCTCAGGATCGCCAGCAACAGCTCCATCTGCTTCTGGTGCCCCATCACATGACAAGCCAGTGTAGCCGTTGTTCATATAGGTCCACGCAGAGGGGGTCTGCTGTTTCAAAAGCTCCGGATCCCTTTGAACCGCCTCAAAAGTTCCCCCATCCCCATCCCCATCACCATCACACGACAAGCCAGTATAGCCGTCATTCATGTAGCTCCACACAGAGGGTGTTTGCTGACTGAAGAGCTCTGGATCTTCCAGATTATCATTGCTGCTGCTACCGCCGTCGCTGCTGCCACTGCTGCTGCTGCTACTTCCACTCATCCTGATCCTGCTGCTGCCGCCGCTGCTGCTGCGGGTGCTGGTGCGATCGGGAGACTCGCTGGGGGAGTAGCTTCCTGCGGCCACGCTTCCACACCCCCCCACACCCCCAAGGACCCTGCCACTAGTTCCGAAAGAAGCATCGCTACGTGCTGGTGATGTAGATGGTACTGTTGTGGTGGACTGCGAGTTGTCGGAGATAATTTGCTCCATCGCCTCGTAGACCTGCAGAGGAACATTGGGCGACCCAAGAGGCAAGTGGAAACATAAAGGAACAGATAAAGAGGAACATAAGCAGCAGTGGCGGTTAAGGGGCAGTACAGCAACTCCCTGCTGTACGTGCTGAGAGAGTGGGAAAGAAGGGATGGTGACTGGTGACAATTGGATTGGTGACTGGTAACAATTGGATTGGTGACTGGTAACAATTGGATTGGTGACTGCACTGAGTGAGTGAGTGGGCGTTTGCGTGGGTGAGGAAGTGGGTGAGTAAACCTGGATTTGGCTATGCTGAGTGGTAGGAATTGGTATATATGACTGCGCTGCGGCAACACCCCTTACACCAGGTGCAACATGGGCCCTTTCGAAGAGTGAACATCGAGGCGCATACAAAAAAGCGAGGAATTGGCTTTAACCAGGGAGGAATGAGTGAGTGATCGAGTGAGTGAGAAAGTGAGATAATGAGAGTGTGACTGCCATGCGTCCTGCACAAAGTACCCACCAAGTGTAACTCAGTACCACGTGCAATGTACCATGCAGATGTAACGCATTCTGTCCTGTGTCATGTACGAGGTACCATGAAGATGCAACTCAGTGTCATCTGCAACGTACCATGCAGATGTAACGCATTCTATCCCGTGTCATGTGGCGCCCGCACGCATGTAAGATGTACTTCACTGAATCTTCCAATGTGGCCTTGCTGCTGATCTCTCGCACAAAGGGAGTCACTTGAAGTGCTGCCGAGCACCCCACAGACACCTGGGATGTTCAAACGGCAGAGATGATGCAGGGTGTTTTTGAGAACGCCTGCAAGATGAACTTCACAGCATGGTCCAGCCAGGCCTTGCTGCTGCTGTTTTGCAGGAAGGGAGTCACTTGAAGCGCTGCCGAGCACCCCACAGACACCTGGGATAGTTGCAAGGAGAAAGAATAGGGAGGATGGTGGCTGTGTTCACAGAATCGTCCAATCAGGCCAGAATCGTCCAATCAGGCCTACAAGGCAAGGGAAGTAAAGAGTTAAGCTTTGGGGACCGTCTCATAACGCATTTCTAGTCATTAGACAGACTAGGAGGCATGCAGCGGGAGCCGTGATGTGAAGAAAGCTTTCAAGGCAAGGCAGGTGAACTCTTAAGCTTTGGGGCGTCTCATAACGCAATTCTAGTCACCGATTTCGGTGAACTGTTAAGCTTTCGGTGAAAGCTGCGACGTGAAGAGAGCTTACAAGGCAGGTGAAGAGCTGAATAAAGAGCTCTCCAGGTGAAGAGCTGAATAAAGAGCTCTCCAGGTGAAGAGCCGAATAAAGAGCTCTCCAGGTGAAGAGCTGAATAAAGAGCTCTCCAGGTGAAGAGCTGAATAAAGAGCTCTCCAGGTGAAGAGCTGAATAAAGAGCTCTCCAGGTGAAGAGCTGAATAAAGAGCTCTCCAGGTGAAGAGCTGAATAAAGAGCTCTCCAGGTGAAGAGCTGAATAAAGAGCTCTCCAGGTGAAGAGCTGAATAAAGAGCTCTCCAGGTGAAGAGCCGAATAAAGAGCTCTCTAGGTGAAGAGCTGAATAAAGATCTCTCCAGGTGAAGAGCTGAATAAAGAGCTCTCCAGGTGAAGAGCTGAATAAAGAGCTCTCCAGGTGCTCCAGGCTCCTTGCCTTCTGAGTCAGAAGTCACTTTTGAGTCGACTCAAAAGTCACCAAGAACAGGATGCATGAGAGGGGGCTTACGAGGCAGGTGAAGAGCTGAATGAAGAGCTCTGATGGGCTGATGCTCTCCAGATACTCCAGGCTCCTTGCCCTGTTGGCCGCTCAACGGAAATAAAGGTGAAAGGAGGAGAATAATAGAGACAAAGTTGAATTGAATTGATGCGGGAACATGCGGGCTGGCGATTTGACATGCGCACAAACATTTCAACAGGAGCGCAGATGGAGCAACACTCACCCAGCCTCACACTCATCGAAGAGAGGCGGCTGCAGGAGGGCTGGCATGGGCTTGGCTTCACTCCAATACAGTCTCCACTTGTTGTCTGCATGTCAAGAATAACAGGCAGGTGCAACATATGCACAATAATAGACGAGTGGGTTGAATGACTGACTGCACAGATGCAACGCTTGTTCCCCATGTCGTCCTTGCTCCAGTGGAACTTCCACCTATTGCCTGCTGATCAGAATAGCAAGCTGGTGTTCCTTGAATGAGTGATTTGCCAGCACGGATACACCATCTTGACAAGTTGGTTCTTGAAGTTTTCAAAGAGCACCACCTGTGCTCTGTGTCCTCCCCAATACTGTGCCTGCATTCCACACCTGCTGTCTGCACGATATAAAGGCGCAAGGAAGGTGCGCTTGGAATCTCCATCCCCGGATACCTCACCCCGTGCTGACCAGATGCGAGGGCTGACACGACGCACCTGGCCCTGACATGAAAGTGCTAAGGTACAGCTGTCGCACGTGGGCCACTGGGCCTGTGATGAAGACAAGGTAGGGATGACATACCTGGGCCCGACATGCGTGTGCTCAGGTATCCAATCTTGCTGCGCTCTCCCTTTCCTCCCTCACACCCGCCTTCCTCGCTGGAACCACTCTCCTCCCCTCCTGCTTCCCCTTCCGCTCCTCCTCCCCCTCCTCCCTCTGCTGCTCCCCCTCCTCCCATTCTGGTGGAAGGAGCATCACTGGACCAGTCAGCTGGTGAGTACCATCTCACAAAGTCCTCCAGTATGCACCCCGGATTTGCAGCCTGCACAGGCAGGAGCAAAGCACTTGAAACTCATGTAACACGAATAAGTGCGGCTTATGACATTGCACTTGCTTGGTTAAACTCGTGCCACAGAAAGAAAGAAAGAAAGTAAGCAAGAGAAAAAACTGTCTTTTTCTGGGCGCTCTGAGGCGTACCTTGAATGCCTGCATGTCTGAAAAAAGCCTCTTGTGAGCGATGTTGAGACTGCATGGTTGCGGCATACACACAGGCACACACAGACACGGAGACACAGGCACACAGACAGAGGCACAGGCACACACAGACACGGAGACACTCAGACAAAATGACAAGCGTTATTTTGTAGATTGGTCTCTGCTAGAGCCAAGCTCCGAGTGTACACCTGCCAGTGTGGATGGCAGCCCCTTGCAGCTCTGCCAGGTACATGCTAGTCATCAGCGAGGTGACTTTTGAGTCGACTCAAAAGTCAGCTCTGCCAGGTACATGCTAGTCATCAGCGAGGTGACTTTTGAGTCGACTCAAAAGTCAGCTCTGCCAGGTACGTGCTAGTCATCAGCGAGGTGACTTTTGAGTCGACTCAAAAGTCAGCTCTGCCAGGTACATTCTAGTCATCAGCTGCCCATCCTTCCCTGCACCCCTGGCACGCACATGCACAGCCCGGAGTAGCCTAGCTTCCCAGACACGCAATTTCCCAGAACACAGCTCACAACCAGCCCACAGTAGTCTAGCCTTTCAATGCCCACCTGCCCGTGTGCATGACCGCTTCTTCCAGCTCTGCAAGATACATGCTGGTGATCAGCGGCCCATCCTGCACCTCTGGTACGCACATGCGCGCCCCCGTCACCAGCAGCCGCATCCCTCCCGACTCGCCTCCAGATTCTTCTCCTGCCCGCCCTGTGGGAGGAATCCCAGTCTCAGTCTCGGTCCCAGTCGGGTCAGGAAACTTCCCTGTCGCAGCTGTTTCAGATGCGTCTGGGAAGCAGGCCCAGGAGCAGGGGTCATTCTGATCACTCAGCACACACCCGATCTCCTCAGCAGAACGCCTGGGGGATCCGCCTTTGGGCGACCGGCAAGGCGGTGATTCCAGGGGTACTTCTAGCAGCACTTCGCACAGATTATAACTCCCACACGTCTTGCACAGCGTCGGCTCGAACCTCCCGAAATCCCCAGCAGCCGTTTCCGAAAAGAAGGGGAAGCAGTCCGGCTGCTGCAGGTGCGCGTGCTGCAGGTGCCTCTGAATGTCGGTGCTGACTCGTGCCTTGCGCCACCGCTTCCTGGCCACGGCGCAGTTGAGCACCTGCCACTGCTGCAGCACGCCACACACCCCCACGTCTGGCCCCTCCCTCTCTGCGTACACGTGTGGGATGGCGATTCCCTCTTCCCACCGATCCCGCACCTGCAAAGCACGTAGATATTGATGTGTTGAGGCACGGAAAAGTGAATTTGGTGAGGTTAGATAGTGGGGAATTCATGTGCTGAAGGTGCTCCTGAATGCCTATGCTGGTTCCGGGCCACGGCGCAGTTGAGCACCTGCCACTGCTGCAGCACGCCACACACCCCCACGTCCGGCCCCTCTCTGTCTGCAAAAACATGAGGAATGGCGATTCCCTCCTCCCACCGATCGCGAACCTGACGTGCGTTGGGGATCGGTGAGGGATGGGAAAGAGGAATTAGACAAGGGTGGGAGAAAGACAGAGGTAAAAATGTGTGGGATGGAGCTCGCCTCCTCCCAACGATCTCCGACCTGCCTCCTTGGTGCGAAGTGGGAGTGATTGGACGTTTTGTCTAACCATTCTGAGATAAAAAAGTGCCCTGAAGTCGTCAAATCGTCACACAACTGGCAAGATTTTTTATTACACTGTAGATATCAGAAAATTAAACTGTCTCAACCAGGAAGGCATAACTCGTGAAGAAGTCAGCCTGTTTTCTGGATTTTGAAAACAGGCCTACACGTCACAGTGATCCCAGTCCAAGAATGCACACATACCTCATGCACACATACCTCATGCACACATACCTCATCCACACATACCTCATGCGCACACACCTCATGCGCACTCACCTCATGCGCACACACCTCATGCGCACACACCTCATGCGCACAGACTTAACCGCACGCATACCTCTTGCATGACTTCAAGCCATAGGCGAGCCATCTCTTCAGGCGAGCCAATCCCCGCCATCAGCTCGCCCAGTCGCACAGCCAGGCTCCCAGCAGGAGCGCCGTGCAGGGATTTCAGCACCACCTTTCCGTACGACCCAGCAGGTGAACCGCACGCCGTTGATGGCGATCCAGGTGGAGCGTTCAACGGTCCAGATGCGTTGCTGAGAGAGATCTCGCGAAGGGGAGGGAGGGAGATCCGGTCCTGGTCCAGGTCGGTGTCCTGGAAGCAGCAGCCGCGGTTGCTTATTGGAGAGCCGTTGGATGAGGAGAGATGAGAACCGTTGGATGAGGAGAGCTGAGAGCCGTTGGATGAGGAGTAGTGGTTGGAGTTGGGGGAGAAGTTTGTGAGGGCGCGCCAGCAGCCGCAGGTGAATGCATCCATTTCCCCTGCTAGCAGTATGAGAGAGAATACACCGGAACGGAACAAGCAGATTCTCATCTATGATGAGGAAACATATGTGCAGGACAGGAGATTTAGACGCGTGGATTGGATAGGACAATCATAAAAGCTGCTTCTCAGGCTTAGGATAATACCTTCTGACGGAGGGAAAACGGGAGCAATAACTAGCAGGTAACAAAGAACATCTGCAAGAAACGTCTGGTCAGCCTCCTCAGGAAAAGGTGGATAACAAAAAATGTCATGGCTCGTTGTCAAGGCACCTGATTTGAAGAGAATCCGAACCGCGTCCTCGTTTGAGCAATCCGAGAGGGAAGCTTCTACAGGGGGTGTTTCCGGTGTGGTAGCAACAGGGAGCCACGAGGAGCCGTTCAGGGTCTTCTCAACAGCACGGAACAAGACGCCAGAGGGAGAGTAGATACTGTCTGCTAGCTCCTTCACGGATGTGTACGGTTCCGCGTCACTGTAGAAGCAAAAACATCGATAACATGCAAGTTAAGAGAAAAACAGAATCATTAAACAAAAATCGAAGCTTACCTGCCGGGAAAGAACAAAAGAACAAAAGTTAGCAACTGACCGGACGGCGTTTGCCAGGTTTCGCAGGAGGAAAGCACTCGGCGCGCTGCTGGCGACAGTGTCCAAGACGTCGTGCTTCTTCAGAGAGTATTGCAGCGCCTGGCTCGCTGACCTTATCTGCCGCTCCTGCACAGTCGAATTCCGCATAAAGCTCAGAATCTTTCACATATTCGGATACTGGAAGATGACGTACAATGGGGACTTGAAGTTGACGGATTGCGTGGAAGATAACGACGTACCATTTGTTCGGAGGTCCATCCCGGGTAGCGTTCAATGGCGTCAACTGTCCTGAAGTATCGTTTCCAGAACTCCTCGTGGCTGAGCATCACTGGGACGAACTCCGCGTGAATCTTCAGCAACTCATCGTCCCTCTGCATCACCAGAAATACACATTCCTTATCCATGTTCACAAAAACATACGAGCTCGCCTGAACAAGTTTCATGCGGACGGATAAGCTAGTAATAAGTACCTTGAGAGCGGACTCAATGGCGGAGTCAGTCGGCATGTTGTTCGTTGTCCAGTCTTGGTCGGTGCACCAAAGAAAATCCAGCGGCCACTGCGAGCGAACCCACAGGATTGTTTATCATACGACGTCGTAACGAGAGAGTAGTTGTACGAAAGGAATCGTGACAAGAGCGACATCTTTCCAATGTCGCAGTGATTACCTTTGAAAGGTCCTCCGACAACCGGGAGTCCATATTTTATTCGTGCCAATCAGTAGTCGAAAGCTACGCGAAAAGGTTACCACCCGGAGGAAAATGATGATACGTTCTCGGACAAAGCTGGCCGCGTCTTACTCGTAACAGTTAGGGAGACTCAATATACTATCCAAAAACCACTGCGAGGGGTGAAGGCGTCAAAGAATCGCTAGCACTGGCGAGGTAGGTGAACAGAAAGGCTAGAACCAGACTCCTCTCAACTACGAAAGCAGCAAGCTGAGTAGCTCCAGGGCACTCCAAGACACAACTTCACGGTCCAAGAATCGAAACGCAGGCACAATGAAACCAAAACCAGCTCTTCGCAGCGAAGACACTGCGAGTCCCGCAAGCTTGACGTCGCCATGCGCAGTCCTCTGCGATGAATGAACGTCCGCAAGGCCCGCTCAGGCTCTCTGGACCTCCGCTCCAGAATCCAGAGGCACCAATAATTGTCCAACAAGGGAAACACCGTCTGAAGCACTGAACGCGAATCCTTCAAAGCTTCCTTCCAGCTGCACACCATCTGAACTTGCAAGCAGATCGGGAGCGCGCTGTTTTCAATGGGGGTTTGTCACGGTCTGATTCGGTTTCCTGAGTTCTAGCATGGTATCCGCTGAGAATCTGAACATGCTGACCAGGGGCGCGGTTGATTGGACGAAAACAGCCGCTGTAGAGGCTTGGGGTGGGATGGGGAAGGGTTCGAAGGCACTGAACAGATCTTCTGGCCGACGGGATTGTCGCCTCCAGTTCTGCCAGCGAACCTGACAACCAGGCGAGCAATGTGGTCCGCCACGCGCGTTGCTTTGGTTGGATGGGGGCCCCTGGTCGTTGATGGATTGACCACGAGTGCCGTGTGTTGCGGTGAGCTTTGAAACGAGGGAGGAAGTGTACACGCAACATATATGATGCTATAGTTCATTTCGAAGAAATCCAGCACTCCAATTGCACTTCTAAATACCAGACTCACGACCTGGTCAAGTAATAAAAAAGTAAAAGTGAACCAGTCCTACTAGTAGAGAGCTACTATATCAAGGCAACGGGAAGCTATAAGCATACAGTAGCAGCATCCCCATACGAACTAACCGAAGGAACTGCAGATGAAGGCAAAACAGCTAGGCCCAGAAGTAGCAGCATAACCACAACTGGCAGCAGCAGAATAGCACTTGGAGGCGCTCCGAGATTAGGAAGCAGTATTGGCACGACCAGCAGCAGGAGGAGAAGCACACAGAACGCCACTTTGGCCTGCCATGTCAAAGCCGCAACAAAGCCGGCTTTTGACTCCTGAGCAAACACACCCTCCATACTTCCATTTTCCGCCACTCTTAGCACAGCACTTGCCCCTCCCATTGATGTAACAGTACTACCTGATCCTTTCCTGCTGGAATCACGAAGACTGCTCGCGCGATTAACACCGTCTGTGGTCCCACGCAGCACAGCATGTGATCCGTCGCCAGCCAATGGCAGTTCAGCTGGTGGGTCTGAATAGACACGATTGTAACGATAGCCGTTCCTTTCCCCGGAAATGCTTCGTTGAGGCGAGGCGTGACCAGAAGTTACTGGTGATCGAACCTGTCGCTGCGAAACCCTAGTAGCATCATTTGGTGAGCCATTTTTCGTAAGAAGACCCAGATTACGGCGGGAAAATATGTCAGGAACGTGGCGCGCTGCAGATTCTTCGCGCGACGAAACCCGGGAAATGTCGGAAGCAGTAGCGCGAGAATCTGAGAGGCCGCTATGTGCTCCAGTCGATCTCGACCACTTGCCAGCCTTACCACCACTTAGCCGCTCCGTTTGCTCCTCCATTAGACTAATCACGGGCTGGTAGTAATGCGGCTGATAGCTAGAAGCAGGACCTTTACTGTCAACCATTGAAAGGGTCTGAGAGGTGTGGCAACTCGAAGACGTCGAGATTCCGAGGAGAAAAGGTTATCTTAGAATAGAAGAGGTGGTGCTTCTGACTGACGGACATAGGAACTTGGGTTGGAGTGGAGAGCTCGATTCGACGAACGCGTGGACACTATCTCAGCCATAAACGGCAGCAAGGGGGGTGATGCTAGTGAGGTGTTCGGCAGCAGAGCAAGCACTCCTCTGACTCCGATAATCCAATGATATGATCCTCCGAATATATCTCAGCGGACAAGCGAGGCAAACAAAATAAAACCGATTCGGGCATGCATCCGGTCAGGGAGGCATCAACCCTAAACACAGGGAGGCATGGAGGGGGAGGCGTGCAGGGGGCTGAGGGGGGCGTGGTGGGCGAACACTGTGCTCGTGCGGTGAGGCATCTGGGTGAGGAGTGGGGGAGGGAAGGGGAAGATGTGGATGTAAGAGGTAATGGAGGGTATGGCCGGGAGGGCACCTGCAAGGAGCAAGAGCACCTGTTCTCACGTGCCACAGCAGCCACACACAGTTTCCCTCTGATGCACAAGGTTGGGACTCACGGGTTTGGGGAGGGGGCGGGCGAGGAGGAGGTCGAAGAGGATGGAGGGCATGAGGGGCGTGACACGGCACGCGCGCTGCACCATCAGCTGCAGCGCCACGCCCACCATCGCCTCCGCCTGCTCCACGTCCTCCCTCACCCGCTCCCCTCCCCCCCCATGCCCTGGCGACGGCAGCGCGCCCCCTGAGAGAGCAGAGGAGGAGGGGGAGGGCGAGGGCGTGTGCAGCAGGGCAGCTGCTACTAGGTCGTCAGGGATGGGCGCGGGGGTGGCGGAGAGCAAGGGGGAGGGCGCGGGGGAGGAGGAGAAGGCGCGGATGAGGCGCAGGCGGCGCTCTGCCTGCAGTGCCGTGATGAGACGCAGGCCCAACGACTGCAGATCCTCCTCTGGCCTGCGGGGGGTGAAGCGGACCGTGCGGGCGGGGTGCAAGGAGAATGGGAGAGACGATCAGTGGGAGAGAGGGGAGAGTGAACTTGGAGGAAAGAGAGACGTGGGAGCAGAGGGAGAGAGAGTAAAGGCGGAGAGGGAGGTGAGGGCAAGGCAGTGATGCAGTTTGCCTTGCAGCAAGCACCACCAATGCTACCCTGACTGAGGGGTATGGACCTGGAGAGGAGGTACTAACCACGCGAGGAGGAAGAGAACGGACCTGGCGAGGAGGTTGAGGAAGAGGTGGCAGCCGGTGAGGGAGTAGACGTGTGAGGTGAAGGAGGCGAGCAGAGGCGGGCGCGAGAGCAGTGAGAGCAGCGCGAGCAGCACGTCGCGCACACTGGGGGCGTCCTTGCTGCCCTCCAGGAAGGCCGTTAGCGCCCTCACATCAGCCAGTGAGAAACCATCCCTGGTGGTGGGGAGAGCAGGAGAGGACAGGCCCACACACGGGATGCATGCATTGATGGCAGGGCATATGGAGCAAGATGGAGTATAGCACGCTCAGCTGAGAGCACTGGGGCCCCACTCATTCACCCTCCCTCTCTGGCTACCCCACGCACCCTGACCTGCCGCCTCACCTCACACTGTACTCCGCCAGCCTCAGCAGCAGCAGCCTCAGCTTCGCCACGTCAGCATTGTCGGGGCGCCGGCCAATCACAACACGCGACGTGGCGTGCACGAGGGGCTTGAGCCCAGCAACGGAGCGGCCGTGCGGCACGTGCCAGTAGAAGCGGCGCAGCAGGTCCAGCAGGCGCGGCAGCGGGCACACGGCGGGCAGCAGTGCAGGGCTGCGGTCCACCTGGCGCAGCAGGGACTCGAGGAGCTCGCGCTGCACGGTGTAGGGCGCGTAGATCCAGAGGGACAGCTCCAGGTACAGCTCACTCCATGCTGACCGAGTTAGCTGCTCCGCCATCAAGCCGTCTGGGGGGGGAGGAGGGGGGGAAAAGGGGAGAAGGAGAGGAAGTTGGCAATGCGCGGGTGGAGGGAAGTGGTTGAAGGGCAAAACAGGCGAGGGAATGACTGGCGCAGGATGAGCCCAGGATGTGTGTGAGTTCCCTTGAGCTAACGGAAACATCTTAACCTGGCTTGGCTGCTACTCGCGCGTTGACAGGTACCTGATTCTTTTCCTCCACTTACCCTGCTCGGCAGCAATGCTGTTAGTGAGGCTTTCAATGGAGAGGACGAGGCTGACGGTGAGGTGGCGGGGGTGCACGTGTTGCAGCAGGAAGCTGAGCACAGAGAAGCCCCCCACGCCCACCATGAACTGCCCCGCCGCTGCACTGCCCGCCAGCACCTCTGTCAGCAGACACACCACATCCACCGCCACGTGCGTCCCCCCCGCCTCCCACCGCCCCTCCTCCTCGCCCTCGCCCTCTGAGCCAGCACTGGTGTCGTCGTCGCTGTCGAGCTGGGTGAGGAGGGGGAAGAGCACGGCCACGCCCCCCACACACGACAGCACGTCCTGCAGCCGGTGCCGCTGGCACACCTGCACGCCAGGCAGCATCACCGCGTCGCACACGCGCCGCGCACCGCCACTCCCGCCCTGCTGCTCCCAGAAGGGCGTCGCATCCAGCACCACTCCCCCCGCCGTGGCGTGAGCCGTGAGGCTGACGGTGAGGCGCGGAGCCAGGCAGTCCTTTCCGTCGAAGAGAGCGCGCACGGGGGGGTCAGCGGAGCCGGGCAGGAGGGAGAGCTCGCACGGGAGGAAGGAGTGCGCGTGGCGCTGTCCCAAGCGGTGCAGAGCGGCGACCTGGTCGGGGGAGAGTGGGTCGTCGAGCACGTGCAGGGCGCCCAGCTGGCCGCAGAGAGGCGGCGCCATGGAGAGGGACGCCGGGTCGTCATCGTCGTCTAGTGGCGTGCGCGCGTGGGGAGCTGCCTGGGGGAGTGGCGCCCATGATGCTATGGTGCAGCGCGTTAGCGGGTCGTAGATGCGGGGGAAACTGGGAGGGGATTGACGGGGTAGGCGGGGGGAGAAGGAAAGGGAATACATGGGATGGACGAAAAGGCAGTCAGTATGTCATGGCCGTCCAAGTAGTAACGGAACAGTAGTTGGACCCAATGCTCCTGTGCATTCCCCTGCATACCCACCATCCCTACACGCGCACCTGTCCCTTGCACACAGGCCTGCCTGCAAGCGTGCACCCACACCCACCTGGCGCGGGAGGAGGCGACGAGGCGGCCATCAACGAAGAGGCGAACGGTGCTGGGGGCAGCGAAGGTGGGCGCGGCGTGGGTGATGGCCACGTGGTGCCAGCACTTGAGGCGCAGCTCGTGTGGTAACCCCACCACCGCCTCCCGCGCTGCTGCCCCGCCCACCTGGTGTCACATGCGTGCCACAAGTGCAGCACAGGAAAGGGAAGTAGGGGGGGTGGTGAGTGGGGATAAGCATTGGAGACAGTAGGAATTGATGTGACGGAGAAAGAAAGACTGATCAGGATTGAGGTTTGGTGTGATGATGGAAGGTGAAAGGTGAGCACAGCAGGCAGTGGGACGTGGCAACAGGCACAAGTGCAGGGGCGCACGGCACACGAGAGAGGAGAGGAGGGGAGAGGAGAGGCGTGTACATGCAGCAGGACGTCATCGGGGGTGAGGAAGGCGCTGCACCCCACGCCCAGGTCCGTGAGGAAGCTGAACAGCGCCATGGCGCCCTCCCTGCTCGCCTCCCCGCCCCCCCGCGCCCCCCCCTCCGCGTCCTCCAGACGCCCCTCAGCGTCGAACGCCCAGGGGTTGGCGGGGGGCGAGCCGGGGAAGGCGGAGGCGGGCGGCATGGGGAAGGCCTCTATGCGCAGCCAACACACCACCGTGTAGCCCCTTGGGCCGGGGAAACGCAGGTCCGAGGGCAGCTTGAAACCCTGGTGGAAGGGGGAAGGGGGGGGGAGGAAAGGGAGTTTGGCATGGTGAGAGACGTAGAGTGTGTGAAGGGCGGGCAGTGAAGGAGTTGACGACCCATGGTGCATCACGCAGTGGAGGGCACGGGATGAGCCAGAACGAGGATAGCAAGGAGCGCTCACGGAGTCGACGCCATTGAGTTCAAAGAAGCCAGAGGGCCCCTCGTCCTTGATGGCGCCCAGCAGCGTGCGCAGCAGCAGCGATGCATGCCGCGCTCGGCTGCCCGCCCCCGCCTGGCGCAGCAGGTGGAACACAGCCGTGATCTCCTTGCCACTCATGCTGTGCCGCCCCATCGTCTCCACCAGCAGCGCCACCGCCGCCACCACCCCCTCCCTGCCCCCTCCCTCCCCTCTCCCCGCCCCTGTCGCCTCCTGCTGCTCCCCGCCGTCACCCCACGCGCCAATGGCAGTGGCAGTGTGAGCGGCGGCGGTTGATCGGGGCGGGGCGAGGGGGGGGGGAGTCGAGGGTGGAGAGGCAGTGCAGGAGGTGCCACATGAGGGACGCGCGCGTGCACTCCGCACACGACGCTGTGGAGTCTGCTAGCATCGCCTGCAGCTGCTGCAGCCCCCCCACCGCCTGCCTCTCTGGCGCCTGCATGCACCGTTGGTAAGGGGGCATAGGAGGGGTGTGAGAGATGAGAGATGGAATGGCGGAGAGGCAGGGCAAGGGAGCACAATTGTTTGACCAAAATGTGTCACGCAGCAGGAGGTGCAGAGGGAGAAAGAAGAACGTGTGTGCAGTTGGGACGCACGCAGGGTACGGCGAGCACGAGGCCACAGGCACACAAGTATGCGGGAGGGAAAAAGAGCATACCGTGCGCAGCAGTGAGAGCCAGAGGATGAGCGCGTCTCCGTCCTGCAGGCAGGCACACAGGCATGGGCGGTCGAGGAAGATGTTGGACAGGTGCTAAGGAGAGGGGGCAAGCTCAAGGGAGGCGCGTTGCGGTGGAAACATGGGAGGCGGTATGAGCGGCATGAGGGCACCTGGATGGTGGCTCGTGTGTTGAGGGCGGAGGCAGTGTAGGCACCGTCAGTGGCGAGGCACAGCACGGCATCCAGCACCTCCTGCCCCGCCCTGCCCCCTGTGAGCGCCTCTATCCTCCTCTGCAGCCCCGTGGACCCCGCCCCTGCCACCCGCACCATGGCTGCCTGCCAGTCATGCACACCGTGGCACACACGCACGAGATGCTATTGGGTGCCGTGCACGCAGCCACCAGCAGCAATTGCTAATGGGAGAGCAGCGAGAGCACAGCAGGTACCGTGATTATAACGAGGGGGGCCGGGGGGGCAGGAGAGGCAGACCTTGGCGGCCTGGTTGGCGGCGAGCAGGCAGGTGAGGCAGCGCAGGGCGGCGAGCGTGATGATGAGCGCGTGGGCGGGCGAGTAGCGCGCATCCAGCACTGCCAGCACGTGCTGCATCGCCCCCGCCTCCACACACCGCTGCTGTAATGCCTGGCAGGGTGGGCCGTGCAGGGTGGGCCGTGCAGGGTGGGCCGTGCAGGGAAACATAAGAGAATGAGGAGGGTTAGTTCACACTCTAGCACAAATGGACACATGCAGGCCTGTCCGTTCACGGGCACGGCAGTGTGCAGACTGACAGCGTTGGGCGGGTCGGAAACGATGTAGGTGGTGCAGGACAGCAGGTCGTCCACCAGCATCACTGCCCTCGCGCTCACCCTCCCCCCCCGCCCCTCCACCGCTCCCCCCTCGCCTCCTCCCCGCCCTGCCACCGCTGCTGCACCGCCAGCCACCTCCCCTGCTGCCACTGCGCCCTCCTCTGCACCGCCCCTCCTCCCCGTCTCCTCCCCTTGCTCTTCCCCCTCTCCCTGCCCATCCACAGCTGCACCTTCTCCTTTCGTATCCACCACATCTTCACCATCCCCTCCAGTCTCCCCCTTCTCCCCCTCCTCCTCCTCATCCTCCCCTCCAGCCCCACCTTGCTGCCTCACTCCAACCGCGTCTCTGCTCCCCCCTTCCTCCCCACCCTCGCCTGTCACCGCCACTGCACTGCCAGTAGCAGTGAAAGAGGCAGCATGGGAGATGAGGTCGAAGAAGCACTCCAGGAGAGGCTGTCCCGCGGAGGGGTCGAGCAGGGGCGCATGCATGAGCAGGATGAGCACTCTCAGGGCGAACTCCCTGTTGGCCGAGTCCCACAGCAGCCGCAGCAGCGGCACGAACACAGCGGGGTCACATGCTGCGTCTACCAGTGCGGCATCAGACTCCCCCAGCGCGCCCTCCAGTAGGGCGAACACTGCCCCCCGCACGCCCTGCCACTCCCCCGCTGCCCCGCGCGGGAGAGGGGGGTGGGAAATCTGCATGCGGATCAACGAGAGGCGGCGCGACGACAGCATGCGTGGCGACACGACGCCACCAACGGTCGGCGCACGCGCGCTCACGACAGATGGCGGGGAGGACGCGTGAGCGAGGTTTGGGGTGCAGCGAGGAACATTGGCGGTTGTAACTGGTTTGGTCAGTTTTGCGAAATTGATCAGTTTAGAGGTGGGGTTGAGGTTCAGTGTCGGGTTTGGTATTTTGCTCGCTGCAGCGACCTTCATCAAACATCTCCTGCAAGTCGTGCTTCGCATTTCGCATCTCACACCCACCGCACCAACTACCTTCTGCTTGTCACGCCACTGCTCTAGTCCGCTCTGCACGACCACGCACAGCGCGAAGCCCGCACCTCTCGTCCCTCCGGGCCGACCCCATGGCCTCTCTTCGCGCGCCCACCGCGCTCACGCACTCCCTCCCGCGCTGCTCCCCGCTCGCCACGTGGCACTCCGCCGCAACAAGCGTCTCATCAATGGCGCAGCCCGTTCGTGTGAGTGCCGCCTGCCCGGTGCGTCTTCTGCCCGGCGCACTCCGCGCGCCCATGCCGCACGTGGTGCATCACTCTCACCCGTCGCTCCCCGCGCGCCCATGCCGCACGTGGTGCATCACTCTCACCCGTCGCTCCCCGCGCGCATTCACTCGTTCCCCGCGCCTCAGCGCCTTATGTTCGTCGCTTGTACTTCGCGCGCCCATGAGTTCTGTTGCCGCTCCTCCTTCCGCTTCCCACCCTTGCGCTCCTCTATGCCTTCCCCTGCCGTCGCACCCGCGCTGACCGCTTCCGTTTGCGCCGCTCTGCGGTGGCGCCACTGGCCTCTCTCGTCCCCTTCCTCTAACAACTCCCCTCCTCCTCCGTCCCCCTCCAATTCCTTTTCCCCCTTTCCCCCTCTCCCTCGCTTCCCAGCGCCTGCCAGTCCTGCGCGCGTCAGCCTCCCCCGATCCGTCCCCCGCGCCAGTGGAACCAGAAGCGGCCTACTCCCCAATCCCCGTCCCCCCGCCCGGGTGGGCGGAGCAGCAGCAGCGGGAGGCGGAGTCGACGGCGGAGGAGCGGGACGGAGTGACCATCAGGCGGAGGCCGCCGGGCGGGGCGGCGGCGCACATGGTGGGGCCGTTCCAGTTCCGCGTGGGGGGCAAGGTGGAGGAGAACGTTCCGCGAAACATCCTGGAGGAGATCGTGTGGCACAAGGACGGCGAGGTGGCGGCGTTCAAGGAGCGCACTCCGCTCTCCGCGCTCGCGCGCGCGCTCGAGGGCGCGCCGCCCGCGCGGGACTTCGTGGGCGCGCTGAGGGCGCGCGAGGCGGAGACGGGCGTGCCGGCGCTGATCGCGGAGGTGAAAAAGGCGTCGCCCAGCCGCGGCGTCATCCAACCCGACTTCGACCCTGTATGCCCCCGCCCCGCCTCGCTCTCGGCCCCCCTCACTCCACCCCCCCTCCTTCCGCGCGCTGCTACCCATTGGCTGGATCTGGCGCTTTCTCTCTTCGCCTGAGCTGCTGCTCGCATTGCGCTCGCCCCACCCTGCACGGTGCTTGCTCGCTGCCTTACCCACTGCAACCACCCACCCTGTGCTTTCCTCCCCCTCCGCCTGCGACCAACTCCTCCCCCTTTGCCTGCCTCCCTCTCCCCTCCCCCCGCCCCCACCACCCTCCCAGGTGCGCATAGCGAAGGCGTACGAGCAGGGCGGTGCGGCGTGCCTGTCAGTGCTCACCGACTCCAAGTTCTTCCAGGTGCCTCTCGCACTCACACTCGCACTCGCACTCACTCGCACCAGCAGGCGATTCCCCCACCTGCACCCCATGTGCATGCCACTCACTGCCTGCTCGCCTTATCAACCTGGCCTGCCGCGCAACAGCATTCACATGGAAAGGATCATGCAGGTCATACCTCCCTCCCACCACCCAACCGTCCGCCACCCAACCGCCCACCACCACCACCTTCCCCATCACTCTCCTCCTCACGCCTCCCCTGGCCCTCCCCTGCTCCCCTCCACCCCCTTACTCCCCCCCTCAGGGCAGCTTTGAGAACCTGGCGCTGATCCGAGCGGCGGGCGTGGAGTGCCCACTCCTGTGCAAGGAGTTCGTGGTGGACGCGTGGCAGGTGTACTGCGCGCGCACCAAGGGCGCGGATGCCGTGCTGCTGATCGCCGCTGTGCTGCCCGACCAGGACCTGCGCTACCTCATCAAGATCACCCGCTCGCTTGGCATGGCCGCCCTCATCGAGGTGCCCCCCTCCCTGCCGCCCTGCCCTGCCACCTTGCTCCCTATCTCTGTTTGCCCTTGCCCCGCTGCCCCATTTCCCCACTGTCCCTCCCCTGCCCCATTGTCCCACCGTCCCCCTTGCCTCCTGCCCCTCTGCCATGCCCCCCCTTTTCCAGGTGCACACGGAGAGGGAGATGGACCGCGTGTTGGCGCTGGAGGGCGTGACGCTCATCGGCATCAACAACCGCGACCTCGGTCAGCCTTCCCCCCTCACAATGCCCTCCCCCTCGCGGGGACCACCACCACTTGCCTGCCCGCTGCCATGCTGCTCTGCCATGGTCCACAGAACATGCCGCTGCCTCCTTGGCCCCCCCTTGCACCCGCATCTCCCCAAGCTCCGTCCTTGTACCACATGCCACCCACCTTCTCCGCCCTTTCTCCCTCCTTCCCGCCCTCCCCCCGACCCCCTGCCCCAGGCACGTTCAAGGTGGACATAGGCAACACGCAGCAGCTGCTGGCGGGGGAGAGGGGCGCTGCCATCCGGGAGAGAGGAATCATGGTGAGGGAGAGAGGAATCATGGTGAGGGAGAGAGGAATCATGGTGAGGGGGCGGGTATGCATGATTGTGAGGAGGGGGTGAGGGGTGATGGTGATGCGGGGATGGCAGAGAAGATGTTCAGCCGGGATGTGCAAGTGTATACTGGCATTTGTCTCTCACATGCGCACCATGCATCAATCAGCCTCTACTGTGCCACCTCTGCCATCCATGCCCCCATGACACCATGCACGCCATGCCTCCATGCCCCCATGCATGTATTGCTTCTCCCCATGCCCCCATGCCCCCCATGCTGTGCTGTGCTGTGAGTGAGTCAGGTGGTGGGCGAGTCAGGCCTCTTCACTCCCGATGATGTTGCCTTCGTGCAAAAAGCCGGCTGCAATGCTGTGAGTGCAATGCCTGCTTGCCCAACCTGCTTGCCCAACCTGCTTGCCCAACCTGCTTGCCCAGCCTCGCCATGCCCCACTAACCCACCGTTCCTCATGTTTATCTGTTACGAGCCGCACCAACCCCCTCCTCTCCACCCCTTCCCCCCCACGGCCATGTGGGCCGCACGCCTTCTTGCTCTTACCTCCATCTCCTGCACCTATCCTCCACACCTGCACCCTCTCCCTCTCCCTCTCTTCCCCCTCAGGTGCTGGTGGGCGAGTCTCTGGTGCGCACCAGCGACCCCACGGCCGCCATTGCTGCTCTCTTCGGCCGCCCCATCACCACCACACCAGGCCAGCCTGACCCCGCCCAGGCACATGCGCCAGCATGAGCGCAGCGCCCAAGCATTGGAGAAAGGACCAAGGAGATTCGTGACATGTGTGCAGGGATGGATGCGAGGGAGAGCGAGAGGCAAGTGCAGGCATATGTGGAGCAGGTTCCTTGACAAGAGCGGCATGTGTCATTGCGTACAGCTCACTCTTGATGTGTTCTATGCAGTCTGTTGGACGGTTTCGTGTGGCCGACGCCAAGCATTCGATTATTTAGCTAAGCGGCAGACTTTACTCATGTAACAGGTTCAGCTATATGCTCATAATGCACATCACAGTGGCCATTTAGCGTGGAAATCGAAGCAAGGGTGCTGTTGGAAAAGAGAGCAGCGAAGTAAGCAAAGGAGCTAGCATGCGCCACCTGCAGCACAGCAGAGGCACGTGACAACAACCACCAATCCGCCAGCCCATGCAGCCCCCCCTGCCCCGCGTGCCCATCAGCACCCGCCTTGGATGTGTGGCGCACAGCTGCTGCGGACCAGTACACGTGTACCCCCCCCATGCGCTGCAGGCGCTCCACAAACACGGGCCGCAGCTCCTCATTGTCCGTCGCCACAAACACCGACACCCTCCTCCTCCCTCCTTCACCTCCTGCCAAGCCCAGTGATTGCTCGTCTGCATGGACACCACCGCTGCTGCTGCTGGTGCTGGTGCTGGTGGTGGTGTTGGCAGCGAGGAGGGCGACGGTGGAGAGCACGCAGCGCCACAGGCAGTCCTGCAGGAAGGGCGACGCGGAGGGCTTGGCGCCTGCATCGGTGCACCCCTGCCACTGTGTGTCGGTGCTGCCGGGCTTGACAGCCTTCTCCACGGCCAGAGTGCGAGTGCGCACATGCACCGCCACGTCAAACCACACCGCCCCCTCCCCCGCCACCTCCCCTTGCTCCGCCGCACCTCCACCCCTCTCCCTTCCCTCACTTGCAACCTCGCCCCGCACGCCCAGGAGATGCCGCTTGGTGGTCTGCCCAGGGGTCGCCCCACCTGTTTCCATCCTCCCCTTCTGCGTCTGCCGTTCCGCCGTGTGCTCTGCACCTGCCCTCTCACCACCCTTTCTCTCTACCCCTCCAAACTTCCCCCTTTCTCCCGCACCTGCATGGCCCGCCTCCTCTCCCCCACTGCCGGCTGGGCCGTGCAGCACAGAGCGGGCGGCGAGCAGCAGGGCGGGGGAGGGGCCGGCGCCGAGGAGGGAGAAGAGGGCTTTGGAGCGCACGCAGTGGAGGGAGGCACAGTGGAAGGCGGCGAGGACACAGGCGCGCAGCGGGGGCGAGCGCTCCCAAAAGGCATCAAAGAAGGTGCCGGCCCGCGTGGCCAGTAGGGGGTAGTCCGATGGCACTGTCTCCGCCACCGCTGCAGTGGGGGATGGGAGAGGGTGGTGGTGGAGGGGCATGCAGCACAGAGCAGAGGAGCACTCTAGCGTGGCAGTGCAGCATGGAAGGGCAGGGTGCACAGAGTCTAAACTGAAACATGCGAAGAATCGATTTCCTTGTGTGGCAAGTGTGATTACCATGGGGCGTGTCGGAGATCTCAAGGAAGAACATGGGGTCCAGCGCCCTCACTGCCGCCATCACCTCCTCCGCCTCCCTCTCCCTCTCCCTCTCGCACTCACTCCCCGCCCTGCTGCCCTGCCCTGCTGTGGCAGCGAGCGAGAGCGGGCCTTGCAGGGCGGGGAAGGCGCAGTGGAAGGCGAGGCAGAGGCTGTCGAGCACGCGGCTGTGCTGCGCGGCGTGGGCGCGCACGAGTGTGCGGCCGGCCAGCACGGCGTATGGCACGGCGGACACCCACCCTCGCAGCGTGTTGCCCACACCGTGCCTCGGCAACACGAGCAGCCACCGCGCGTCCGGCAGTGTGAGGTCCGCCACTGCCAGGCGTGCCGTGGGGGCGACACGCGCGCTGTTGTGGTTGGGGACAGGGGTGCAGTGAGAGATGGGGATGGGAGAGAGATGGGGATGGGAGAGCGATGGGGATGGGAGACAGATGGAATTGGAGGGGGAAAGTGAAGGGAGGGCGAGAGGGAGCAGTAAGGAGCTTCATGCAAGCACAGGAAGGCGTGTGTGTGAGGGGGGGAGAGCACGCACACGTTGAGTGGCTGGATGTCAGGGGGCAGCAGCGACGAGCACTGGTGGACGCCCTGTGAGCTCACAGCCGCGCCTCTCTGGAACGCCGTCCACCACGCCTCCCGCTGCACTGCCTGCACGCCGTACTGCTGCCCGCCTCCGCCACCGCTGCTGCCCGCTGCCCCCGTGCTCGCCCCCTCGCCGCCCTGCTCGCCCCTTGAAACCTCCGCCCGCTGCTCACTCCCGCCCCCACCGCCCACGCCTCGGCGGCTCTGCTCCCCCACAGCCCGCGCTCTCAGCCTCGCCCCTCTGCTGCCCCACTCCTGCCCCTGCAGCGCCTCCCTCCTCCGCGCTTCACTCAGCCCCCCGCCCAGCTCACCTTCCCCCGCACCCTTCCAGTTGCGCCAACCCCAGCTCCCATTCCCCGCGCTCCCCGCATCCCCCTGTGCCGCCAGCCCTTGGCCCATGTTCCCCCCTCCTCCCCACCCACCCGCTAAGCGGCCGTTTCTGTCGTCGGATAGTCGCAGGTCCCCGTCGCTGAGCCAGACGGTGTGTCGCATGGCGTCGTCGCCAGCTCGTCGCAGCACGGGGAGACTCCATGGATAGAAGACCGCCCGCCGCCATCGCCCGCCACCCGCCAACGGAGCCAGAGCGAGCGCGATCCCCGTCAAGGACAGCACCGCTACCAAGACTCGCTGCCATCGTGCGCGTGGGGCACGCGGTCGAATGGGCGCAAGCGGGCGCGAGGCGGAAAGCGCAGGGCGCGCGAGGTGCGGCGGTCGGAGCGGCTCCCTGCCCCGGCAGTAGCTGCGATCGTCGCTGTCGCGGCCTCGCGGCGTGGCGCGTGGCGCAGCGACGAGCGATCTGGAAGGAGGGCGGCGAGTGGCGTCGCGATGGTCAGGCGCGGCGGCGTTGTTGGATGGGGGAGAGGCGGGCGCGCGGAGCATGGCTCACGGAAAGCAGCGAAGCGCGCGTACCTGTCGCCCGATGGGAAGCAGGCGACAGCGAAGGCGAATTCCTGAAACTTTGATGTCGCCTAAATTACTGCATAATCTATCCCCGATATTTGACTTCCCTGCCAGTGTTTCTTCCAAAACCAGCACATGTCCCGATGAGAATCTGTTTTTTTCGAAGCACAACATCTGTGTGAGCCCTTTGGCTGTGGTCCGAGCCGAACCAAGCTCGCCACCGAGCCTTGCAGTTCGGTTGGTAAGGCGAAAGGGGCGTGCTTTCCACCATACCTGGGGAGCGGAGTGTCCCCGTGTGGCCCTTTCGCACCTCACCTTGGCGTCGTTCTGTAGGCATCACGGAGAGAAGGGGAGGGATCATAGGAAGCTGCCTGCCTCTGCAATTTTAGGTTCGAAATGGCGGTCAGCCCGGAAAATGCTGACGTGGCAGTCATTTCCCTTCTGAACCTAATCGAAGGGAAATGCCTGCAGAACAGTCATTTTCCTTCAGGGAAATGCCCCTGTAGGAAGGTTCCTGATTCCCCTCCCCACCTTCCTCCTCTGGCAAATTTGTTTGCCTTCGCCCCGCCATCGGCCTACCCTTCACGGGGAAGTGCGACGGTGACGGGAGGGAGGAGCTGGGCGTGGGAACACCAGCCTCCAACCCAAACAAAACACCAATTATCACACGGTCTAACCCAACCAGGGTAGCACCTCCCAAATCGAAAAAAACAAAAACAATTTTGATCGCTCGAAGTTGGATTATTGGCTGGTGTTTGTTTTGGGGCTCGTTTTTTGAGTACATTACCCACGCGTAACAAAGTACCCTGGTACACTAATCACTGGTCACGAATTATCCCTCTGATGGGCGCGCGAAATTCAGCGCGCAGTTCGTCATTTCCCTTAGGAAACTACCCCCCTAGATGCGAAATTTCCCATCTTGCGTGTTTGCCCAGGGTGGGAAAAGCGACCTCGGAACCCACCTCGGAACCCTCCTCATTTCCCTTCTCTCTCCCTCCTCCCCCAAATGTCAGGTGCCTACAGAACGACGCCCTTATCTCGCTGCCTTTGATTGCTCAACTCTTTCCCCTTCTCCCCTTTCGCCTTGATTTCCCGCGAGAGGCGCCATGGGTCGCCGTAAGTGTCGCGCGCGCATTGCGCCCGTTTGCGCGTGTAGAAATTCCGCCGGCGGACGGCTGCTGACCCAACCCTTGCGTTTGTCGTTTGGTGCTCTTCTCCTTGCGCCCGCCGCCAGGCCCGCGCGATGCTGCCGCCAGGCCCCGCGCGATGCTACTGCCAGATTAAGAACAAGCCGTACCCCTAGTCGCGATACTGCCGCGGTGTTCCCGGTACGTCGTCAGTTCCCGCACTCTCGCAACGCCCCGCCTTTTAAGGATTTTTCTTGCGCGTGAGGTGGCGGGGTGGCGGGCCGGGGCGCAGATGCAAAGATCCGCATTTACGATGTGGGCGTGAAGAAGCGGGGCGTCGACGAGTTCTTCTTCTGCATCCACCTCGTCAGGTGCGACCGCCTCGTCAGGTGCGACCGCCCGTCAGGTGCGACCGCCCGTCAGGTGCGACCGCCCGTCAGGTGCGACCGCCTCGTCAGCAAACTCCGCCCTGCTTTCTCTCCCGTCCCCCTCCACCCCTCCATCACTTCTCCGCATTCCCCTCTAACTAGCTTGCTTTCTGTTCATTCGCTCTCCCTCCGCTCCCCGCCGCCCCCTGTACGCTCCCTTTTCTCCCCTCTTCGCCCTCCGGTCCTCCCGCCGTCCCGCGGTGCAGCTGGGAGAAGGAGAAGGTGTCAAGCGAGGCATTGGAGGCGGCGCGGATAGCGTGCAACAAGTACATGAGCAAGTACGGGGGCAAGGACGCCATCCGCGTGCACGCCTTCCACGTCCTCCGCATCAACAAAATGCTCTCCTGCGCCGGCGCCGATAGGTACACTCTCCTGCCCCTCCTCTGATAGGCGCGCTCTCCTGCGCCCGCGCTGATAGGCGCACGGGGAGCGATGGTGTGCCATCTTGCGCTTCACGTTGGTGTCCTGCGCCCACTCATTGCGGTAAGGCCACTCCCTGGCGTGCATGGTAGCTCCTAGGGATTTCCGTGTTTTGGGTGGTACGCTCATCGTATGTGCGGTGTTGCACTGCGAGGGGCGTTCGGGTCGGGAAGTCACAGAGCGTGTGTGCGCGCGTGGCCATCGGGCAGGTGCTGCTGTCGGTGCGCTGCAAGGAGGCCAACGCCGCTGTCGCCGTCGAGGCTCTGCGCCGCGCCAAGTTCAAGTTTCCCGGGCGGCAGAAGGTCATTGCCAGCCACAAGTGGTGAGTGCATGGGCGCGCGGCAGAGTCGAGGTGCGCACGAGGAAGCAGTGTGAGGGGAAGGCGAGCAAAATCTTGGTGTACTGGGGAGGCCGATGAAGGGCCAATTGCTCCCTCGCATCCCACCACCTTACCCTGCCCTCTGTGCCAATCTGCTTCTGCACATCCCCCCTCCTTGCCCGTGGTGTGAGGCAGGGGCTCTTTACGAAGATTACACGCGCTGACTTTGTGAAGTGGAAGCAGGAGATCAGGCTGGTGCACGATGGAGTCAACGCCAAGGTGGGTCGACACCACACCTCACCACGCTCATGGAACGTCCACTCCACTGCACCCTTCCCTGTGCTGCTTCACTTCTCGTTCTCGTTCTCATGATCCATGCCTCTCGCAGCCTCACATTCTCTCCCTTCTCCTCACTGTTGCCTGTCCCATTCGCCCTCCTACCATGTTCCAGCTGCTGGGTAACCACAGCCCTCTTGCTAACAGGAAGCCAGGCCAGGCCTTTCTTACCCCCCCAGAGAAGCATGATGTTTAAAGCCAGAGTTGTAGAGTATTTTGTCATACTTTCACCTGCTATCATGTATTGTATGATCAGAACTGTTACCTTATACAGTGGCTACCAAAGCCAAGGTGGCCGCTGCCAGGCCATGTTGCTAGCCTTCCCCATGATAAGTATGCACGCACACAACCTATACTGCTCACCAATACTGTTGGGAAGGAGGACCTCCCCCCCAATCCTCAATGAAACGATCTTCCGGAGTCCATATCGACTATCTTTTCTGGGTCATCTAGAGCTCAGAATTATGGTACATGTTTCCTACCAGAGTATCGGACTATAGAATATAGGTACTACCACTCAAATTTTACTCAAGAAGCCAAATGGTTGTTTTGAGAGTTTATTTACACGAATGTCTCCTTTACTGATTTCTACAGAAATCAGCCTTTAGGGGAACCTTATGCTCCCAACGTTCTCATCTCTCCTCATCCTTGTCGCTTGGCTACCCTAATGTGAACGTCTTGCCAGTTTCTCCCCCAAAGCTCACCCAAGAGCTCTTCTAGCAACCCTGTCTGGGAGTATCATATCATCCCCATGCACAGCCTGTCATCCACCCTTCACCACATCCTTCTCCACTCAGCATCCATCCCCTCCCCTTCCCCCACCCTCCCACCGTGCTGCACCGTGAATCATCTTCTGCCAAACAAGCCGAACCTCTCTGACGAGGGCTGTGGCGCCGGCGCTGCCTGTGGCTGCGGGGCGGGCTGCTGCGGCATGGACCCCATTTTGAACTGCGACTCCTCAAAGAGGCTCCTCGCGTCCTCGTTGGCGGGCTCCAGGCGCAGCGCGGCCTTGCACGCCACGTGGCAGTCGTACCACTGCCCTAGCTCCTTGTGCGCCATGGCCTTGCGCAGCCACGCCTTGAAGTTGCTCGCGTCTATCCCCGCCGCCGCCCCCGCATCCACCGCCGCCTGTTGGGTGGGCCCCGCCACGCAGGGTGGGGGAGAGGGGGAATGCGGGAAGGTCAGAAGGAATGCAGGCAAGCCAATGAGGCAACGGAGTTGGGAGTATGGTAGAAAAGGGAGAATGGTGAAGTTGAGGGTGAGAGAAAGAGCTGATTCGATTAGTACGCACAGAAGGGCTTCACAAATGGCGTTGCGAGCCCCCCACAAGGGTGCAGTGTGGTCATTTGGATGCGAGCAGGAGGCATGGGAGGGGGAGGGTAAGAGGGGCGAGGCAGGGCGCGCCATTAACAACGGGCTACGCTCGTGCCAAGTGCGTGTCAGACTGTCTAGACACAGCGCAATCGTGCTTCGTGGGCGGGTGGGAGAGATAATGGGGGACGGAAATGCATGGCGATCTGCCGGGGAGCGTGAGGACAGGGAGTAAGCGAGAGTGGGATGAGAAGAGGGAAGAGGGTATTGCAGAAGAACAAAGGAAGCGGGCCGTGTCCGCTGGGATGCGCGGCACAGGAGCCGTGACTAGTTGAATGTAAGGTCGCCCACGGTCTGTGACCTCTGTGTTCAGCTTTAAGATCGCCTTCCAGGTTAGAACGAACACATGCGTTCAATCTCCTTTTCCGCCCATTCAGTAATAGAAGCGCACCCAGTCTTTCCAGCATCACAGTTCTTTATATTCCGTCTCGCGCGGTTCGCAGTACGATGACAATAGCTCACCTTGTCGTATTTCTCAAGCTTCAAGTAGGCAGCAGCGCGGTTGCTGTACAAGATGGCGGCGAGCTGCGCGGTGCGCGGGTCAGGCTTGGCGTCGCGCACGGCGCTGGCGACGGCGGAGGGGCTGTCGAGATTGGTGCTGGCGCGGCGCGCGGACGGCACGATGAGCCCCGCCATCTGCTTGATGGCGTAGCTGTAGCCTGCCGGCCACGCGGACACGCGGGCACACGGGCAGAAGGGCGGGAGGGCAGGAGGGCAGGCGGGCAGGAGGCGGGCGGGCGGGTGAGTGGAAAAAATAACGCGACGTGAGGGCACGGCCAGGTACGAGGCGGTTTGGGGGTTTAGAAACCTAGGTCGGGCAAAAGAAGACGGAGAGCAGGTGAGGAAGGGAATGGTGAAGGGATTAGGGATTCTGGCCAACTCCAACACCTTGCACCCACCCACCGCTCTCCGCGGACCACAAACCAGCGGAAATGACTTTCCGCCTGGCCGTAAACGCTTCGGGAATCGGGTTTGACGGCTGTCGTCCGCACGCAGGGAGCAGCTGGCAGGTGGCAGGTGTGTGTGTGGTTTGCGCGGCACTCACTGATGATGGCCTGGCGCGGCACTCACCGATGATGGCCTGCCGCGGCACTCACCGATGATGGCCTGGCGCGGCACTCACCGATGATGGCCTGGCCGAACTTGCCCTCGACGAAGAGGTTGTTGGCCGACGCCTTGAGCGCCTCGATCTCGTCCAGCCCCACCACGTGCGGCCCCTGCGCCGAATACATCTTGGCGTTCGCCGCCGCTGCCGCTGCCGACGACGACCGGTTGAGCGCGGGGGGCATGTCGAGCGAGGAAGTTCTATGAAGGAGATGCGGCGCTGCTGCTTGTTGTCTGCAAACGCGGAATGCTGTGAATTGGCAGGAATGCGGCTGGTACCACCGTCAGAAATTTCGGTAGTGCTGGTGGGTAGAGGAGAGGGGCGGAGTCGCCGTTGAAATGGGAAGAATATTTGCTTGCTGTCTACAAGACTTTAAGCTTGAACGTGAGAGGAAAATCGATGCTGAATAATCATGAAACGGCTCAATAGGGAGCAGAAGCAAGACACGGGGATCCGAGCGCGCCAGTAACGTATTTTGCAGCAATCTTCCTTGAGATGGGATGGTAGGGGTGATATGAAGCAGACGCCCATTTGTGAACCACCACGGGAGCGGGCGCAGCACGAGGCACCCAGAGGGGAGGATGTGGTTGTGGCACGGTGATGGTGGCAGGGCGGGGAATGTCGTTCCCCTACGAAAGCCATCTCTTCTTTCTTGCGACGCGCGGTTGCAGGTGTCGCTGGTCTGGTTGGTTTCGTGTGCTTTCGGACCGCCCTAAGCATCCTCGTTCGTGACAGTCATTTCGCAAAAATTGTCAGGGGTGGTAGCGACTATAAGGAGAGGGCGGTGCGGCGTGGACTAGCTGCGGTAAAAGTAAAAAATGATTGCGATTTGAACTATAAAGAACTATATTCCATAACTGTAATGAATGTAGAAATTCATTACTGTAACCTGCCCTTAGCGGGGATAGCCCAAGCACTTCACGTCCGTGTGGTTTGCTGCGATCAGAAGTTGATCGAACCTAGGATCACCTCGGGAAGGTTTCGCACAGAGTGTGTGGTAATGGTGGGCCCATGACCTCAAATTAGAGATGATTAACACATGCAGTTACATGCGTACAGAGGGAATATCAAACGTCATAGCTAGCCATTTACTCTAAGGGGTACATTCCCTTATTCAAGTTTAATCCCAACCGTGCGACGCCTACAATTTCGAAACCGTTCCCGCCAATTCCCTCGCTCCTGCAGCTGTCCGATGTTGTCTGATCTGACGATCCAGATGCTCTCCAATTGTACGCTTCGTTTCAACCTTTCGCCTTCATACTCCTTTCTGCGTTCTTCGTTCTTTCTAAAGACAGAGATGCACATTTCAGCTTCTCATTTCACTATTCGTAACACCCCCCTTCGTTCCTCGACGTAGCAAGTCTTGACCCCCTTAACTACTCCGCTGAGTTTCGGAGCAGTGCTGGTACTGCTGACGTGGCGGTCGCTTCATGAGGAAGTATGCTGCCATGTCGCCCCTCTGGCACTAGGTCAGGTCCACCTTCCCCTTGTCCACTTCGTCCTTGACGAAGAAGTACCGCAGCGCGATGTGTTTGGTGCGGTTGACAAATCCATGTTTGTTTGCGATTTGGATCGCGCTACGGTTGTCGCAGTGCAGGCGAAATGTTGACGAAGCTGGGATTTTCGCCTCTTGCAGGAGCTCCTGCAGGTAAAGACATTCGGGAACTATTGCTGTCACGGCGATGAATTCAGCTTCGGCCGACGACAGGGCAACCAGCTCTTGTTTTTTAGAGTTCCATGCGATTAGCCTTGTTAACTTAAGGCGAAACAGGAACCGGTCCTGGACCGTCGATTGTCGGGGTCTGCTGCGTGATAGGCGTCCACGTAGCCGATGAGGTTGAAGGACGAGGTTGGCACTGTTGAGTAGCAAAGCCCAATCTTAGGCGTGGAGATGAAGAACTGCAGGGCGCGCTGTAGATCCAGAAGGTTCTCAGCCGTTGGTTTGCGGGAGTACTGAGCCAGTTGGCTCGCGATGTAGGAAAGATTAGGCCTGCAGGTGCAAGAGGCGAAGAGCAGGCATTCCAGCTGCTGTTGGTAAGTCTGAATTCCAGCAGGGATAGGGCTTTGTTGCCAATATAAGGGGTGGAGAGTGGTGCAAGCGCAATGTAGAAGCGTTTGCCAATTTCTTCTGCATACTTGGCAGCTGAGAGGTGGATGGCATTTGGCGTGTAGGAGATGTTGAGGCCGAGGAACTGCTTCACGTCATGGTTGCTGGTAATGTCGACGCGCGTTGCCATGTTTTTCTCAAACTGTTCGCCCAGCTCGTTGCTCGATCCGGTGTAGAGTAAGTCGTCGACGTAGACCGTGCGCAGAATTTAGTCCCTGCCGATATCGCGGCGGTACATCGCGGGGTCGTGGGGCAGCTGCTTGAAGCCTATCTCAAGTAGGATGCTATGCAGGTACTGCTGCCAGAGCCTTGGCGCCTGTTTGATCCCGTAGAGGGACTTTTGTAGCTGGCACACACGTGGCTGCTCCACGTAGTTTTCTGCATCCACTAACGCATAGAGAAATGCATCGATTTGGCAAAGCGGCAAGTGCCTCGCGGCGGCGATGGCGAGCAGAATTTTGACGGAGGTGTGAAGGCAAACCGGCGCGAATGTGTGGTCGAAATCGATGCCGTGCCTCTGATCGTAACCGCGTACGATCCATCGCGCTTTGAAGCGCTCGATTGATCCGTCCGCTGCGGTCTTCACTCGGAAGACCCATTTGCCCAGAGAGGATGCTTCCTTCTTTGATTGCGACGCTATCGACGAGTGCCCAAGTGTCGCGGGAATCGAGCGCCTTGATTTCTGCATCCATCGCCTCGCGCCATTCCTTGTTGTGTGGTCCCGTGAGTGCTTGGCGCGGATTCTTGGGCTCGATGACGCGTGGCACCGTTGAAGTGGATGTGTGAAGCCCTAGAAGCTGCAGGCCTGAGACGGTGCTGTCGTGGCGGTGCTGGGGGATGATCTCCTGCACGCATCGTCGTCACTCTCTGGTTCAGGTAGTGGTGGCGGTGCTACGCCTCTGCTGCCTCCGCCTACTCCACCGACTCCTCCTCCCGAGGGATCTTCATCGCCATCGTAGCTGCTGTGGCGATCTCCTCCTCCGAACTCGCCTCTGGTGACTTGCTCCAGGATGGCTGCAGCAGCTTCGTCCTCGGGCGTTGTTTATATTTCATTCCACACATTTTGCAAGATGTGAGCGTTTCGACTCCGCCTGGTACGCTCCCCACGTATGCGCGTACCGACCCAACAGATCAATGCATCACTTCGGCTGGACATACGCATTTGACGCCCTTTCTTTTAGGTTAGTTCATTAGAGTAGACTAACCTCTACTTCCTCGCCAACGCGTTTCTCCTTCATTCTACACATTTTGCAAGATGTGAGCGTTTCGACTCCGCCTGGTACGTTTCCCACGTATTACCAAGCCAGCAAGAGCGTGGGAGGGTGACGAGCATGATCGGTCATTGGCACTGGCGAAGAGAAAGGCCCCGCCTCACTTGGGCGCAGCCGATCTCGCCGTCGACGGGAAGTTCTCGACGGATTGGTCGAAGAAGTTGGCTTCTGCAGTTCGACAAATGTTGCGGTCGAGCAGGCTCTGCTCGACAGAATCTGGTCAACGAGCTCTGCGCGGCAAGCTCCCGTCGAAGAGCGCTGGTCGACGATCCTGGTCGAAGAACTCTGGTCGAAGAGTTTGGGTCGAGGAGCTCTGCTCGGCGAACGTTGTTCGACCGAGCGATGTCGAGCTGATCGACCGAAGTTGCAAAGTTGTGCGAATCTCTACGGAGGCGTGCAAACTTTCGCCCAGGAGGCTTTGGCGAAGTTCTACCTGCAGAATGGCAGCACGTGGTCGACGGTGCGCACCTGGCAAAACCGACGAAACATTTTCTACCCGGCACCTGCGCAATGTGCCTGACGGTGAAACCGCCAACCTACCTACTTGGTAGGTGCGCACATCTGCGCAGATAGACAACCTGCGACTGCAGATAGTCATCTGCGACTACAGATAGTCACCTGCGACTGCAAAGCTGGCAGACCACCTACACTGCGACGCTGGCAGATCGTTCTGCTCGAGCGTTCGCACGCCGCGCTTCTGCTGCGCTGGGAGACTTTGCCCTGCAGAGTGCTTGGTAGGTTCCGCATGCCATTCTAGTAATATCATTATGCATGCCTCAATTGGACTATTAAATTTTTATTGCAAGTTGTTCATTCAAATCCTTAGGGAAACTCTTGCAAAACTTCTCTGTGAACACAGCAAGTAAGAACGTTAGTACAAACGCTCCGATCACTCGCACAACCCCATGCTCTACACCGTAGTCCACTTCCGTTGTGTAGTGACTCAACGAGATCATCATCGTCATCGTCATCGTAGCTGCTGTGGCGATCTCCTCCTCCGAACTCCCCTCTGGTGACTTGCTCCAGGATGGCTGCAGCAGCTTCGTCCTCGAGCATTGTTTATATTTCATTCCACACATTTTGCAAGATGTGAGTGTTTCGTCGCCGCCTGGTACGCTCCCCACATATGCCCGTACCAACCCAACAGATCAATGCATCACTTCGGCTGGACATACGCATTGGACGCCCTTTCTTTTAGGTTAGTTCATAAGAGTAGACTAACCTCTACTTCCTCGCCAACTCGTTTCTCCTTCATTCTACACATTTTGCAAGATGTGAGCGTTTTGAATCCGCCTGGTACGCTTCCCACGTATTACCAAGCCAGCAAGAGCGTGGGAGGGTGACGAGCATGATCGGTCATTGGCACTGGCGAATGAACAGTGCCTGCTGCATTTTTTGCACATGTGCGGATCCTTCCGCGTTTTGGGGATGAAAACGCTCGTTCCGAGCGTTTTTATTACGTTCGGTCAAGCGGCTGTGTGGGATTGGACGTATTACCAAGCCAGCAAAAGCGTGGGAGGGTGACAAGCATGATCGGTCATTGGCACTAGCAAATGAACCATGCCTGCTGCATTTTTTGCACATTTGAGGATCCTTCCGCGCTTTGGGAACGAACGCTTCCAGCCCCAAAACGCGAAAGGGTCCGCACATGTGCAGGAAGTGCAGCGGACGCTTTTCTTTCGCGAGCGCCAATAACCGATGATGCTCGCAACCCACCCAAGCCCTTGCTGGCTTGGCAATAGGCCCAGACAAGCGCAGCCACGTGACCCGGCGGAAGAAAAACGCTCGGATCGAGCGCTTCCAGCCCCAAAACGCGGAAGGATTCGCACATCTGCAGGAAGTGCAGTAGGCGCTCTTTATTCGCGAGCGCCGATGACCAATGATGCTCGCAACCCTCCCACGCCCTTGCTGGCTTGGCAATAGGCCCAGACAGCGCAACCATGTGACCTGGCGGAAGAAAAACGCTCGGAACAAGCGCTTCTAGCCTCAAAACACGGAAGGATCCGCACATGTGCAGGAAGTGCAGCGGGCGCTCTTCATTCGCGAGCGCCGATGACCGATGATGCTTGCAACCCACCCACGCCCTTGGTGGCTTGGAAATAGGCCCAGACAAGCGCAGCCACGTGACCCGGCGGAAGAAAAACGCTCGGAACGAGCGCTTTCAGCCCCAAAACGCGAAAGGATCCGCACATGTGCAGGAAGTGCAGCGGGCGCCTTTCATTTGCGAGCGCCGATGACCATTGATGCTCGTAACCCTCCCACGCCCTTGCTGGCTTGGCAATAGGTCAAGACAAGCGCAGCCACGCGACCCGGCGAAAGAAAAACGCTTGGAACTAGCGCTTTTAGCCTCAAAACGTGGAAGGATCCGCACATGTGCAGGAAGTGCAGCGGACGCTCTTCATTCGCGAGCGCCGATGACCGATGATGCTTGCAACCCACCCACGCCCTTGGTGGCTTGGAAATAGGCCCAGACAAGCGCAGCCACGTGACCCGGCGGAAGAAAAACGCTCGGAACGAGCGCTTTCAGCCCCAAAACGCGAAAGGATCCGCACATGTGCAGGAAGTGCAGCGGGCGCCTTTCATTTGCGAGCGCCGATGACCATTGATGCTCGTAACCCTCCCACGCCCTTGCTGGCTTGGCAATAGGTCAAGACAAGCGCAGCCACGCGACCCGGCGAAAGAAAAACGCTTGGAACTAGCGCTTTTAGCCTCAAAACGTGGAAGGATCCGCACATGTGCAGGAAGTGCAGCGGACGCTCTTCATTCGCGAGCGCCGATGACCGATGATGCTCGCAACGGCGATTCGCATTTTTCTACACCCGTGCGAACCGTTTCGCGTTTTCGAGCAGAAATGGCCCAGAACGCCCCGGGGCGGGTCCGTCCCAAAGGGGGTCGGACACACGTTTGTGCGCGTGTGGAGCCGAGACCCATCCTGGATGGCGCGTAAGGGTATGGCGTGCAGGATCGTGCGAAGAAATGCCGTTCGATTCGCTTTTTTCTACACCCGTGCAGCCCGTTTCGCGTTTTCGAACTAAAATGGCTCAGAACGCCCCGGGGCGGGCCTGCCCCAAAGGGGGTCGGACGCACGTTTGTGCGCGTTTAGAGCCGAAACCCATCCTAGATGGCGCGTGGGGGTATGGTGTGCAGGATTGTGCGAAGAAATGCCGTGCGATTCGCATTTTTCTACACCCGTGCGGACCGTTTCGCGTTTTCGAGCAAAAATGGCCCAGAACGCCCCGGGGCGGGCCCGCCCCAAAAGGCGTCGGACACATGTTTGTGTGCATTTGAAGCGGAGACCCATCCAAGATGGCGTGTGGGGGTATGGCGTGCAGGATCAAGCAAAGAAATGCCGTGCGATTCGCATTTTTCTACAACCGTGCGGATAGTTTCGCGTTTTAGAGCAAAAATGGCTCAGAACGCCCCGGGGCGGGCCCGCCCCAAAGGGGGTCGGACGCACATTTGTGCGCTTTTGGAGCAGAGAACCATCCTGGATGGTGCGTGGGGGTATGGTGTGCAGGATCGTGCAAAGAAATGCCGTGCGATCCACAAATTTCTACACCCGTGCGGACCGTTTCGCGTTTTCGAAAATGGGCCATCCGAATATGCAGCAATATTCGGGTCGTTCGATGCTTTTCCCTACGCCTATAGGGATCCATGCGCTTCCTTAGCATTTGTGGAAAGGCACGACCGTCATCGCAGGCGCCGAACTTTCCTTTGCGCGCGAACCAAGCTGAAATTGCTAAGGTATGTGTATTTGAACACGGGTCACCCGAATATGCAACAACATTTGGGTCGTTGGATGCTTTTCCCTACGCCTATAGGGATCCATGCGCTTCCTTCGCATTTGTCGGCAGGCACGGCCGCGCGAACTAAGCTGAAGTTGCTCTGGAATGTGTATTTGAACATGGGCCAGCCGAATATGCAACAATATTAGGGTCGTTGGATGCTTTTCCCTACGCCTATAGGGATCCATGCGCTTCCTTAGCATTTGTCGGCAGGCAAGGCCGTCATCGCGGACGCCGAACTTTTCTATGCGCGCGAACCAAGCTGAAGTTGCGCTGGAAGGTGTATTTGAACATGGGCCACCCGAAAATGCAACAACATTCGGGTCGTTGGATGCTTTTCCCTACGCCTGTAGGGATTCACGCGCTTCCTTAGAATTTGTCGGCCGGCACGGCCGTCATCGCAGGCGCCGAACTTTTCTGTGCGGGCGAACCAATCCGAAGTTGCTCTTAGAGGTGTATTTGAACATGGGCCACCCGAAAATGCAACAACATTCTGGTCGTTGGATGCTTTTCCCTACGCCTGTAGGGATTCACGCGCTTCCTTAGCATTTGTCGGCCGGCACGGCCGTCATCGCAGGCGCCGAACTTTTCTGTGCGGGCGAACCAATCCGAAGTTGCTCTGAGAGGTGTATTTGAACATGGGCCACCCGAAAATGCAACAACATTCGGGTCGTTGGATGCCTTTCCATACGCCTGTAGGGATTCACGCGCTTCCTTAGCATTTGTCGGCCGGCACGGCCGTCTCCCGCTGCTGCAGCTGCCGCTCAGGGGGGTGGGTGTGTGGGGAGCCGAAGGAGTGGTGCCTAGGGGGTGACGTGGGTGTGGGGTTAGGGGTGAAGCAGGGGGTGTGTGTCAAGGGGGTGGGACTGTTTGGGGAGGCTGAGAGGAGGCTGCCGTCTTGTCGCCCGCAGCACCTGTAGTCCGGGGCGCTGTCCTGGTAGCCCAGAGAGCCTGCTGCGCCTGTCGCCCGTGGGTCCGTTGCTCCTGCCGCTCCTCGTAGCCGCCGAGCCAGTTACTCCAGTAGTCCGGGGCGCTGTCCCTGTAGCCACTGTGCCAGCCGCTCCTGTTGCCCGTGTGTCTGCAGCTTCAGTCGTCATCTCCCATCTTCTCTCCTCTCACAGTCCCTCCTCCTCACTTGCCCGCTGTGACTACCACTAGCTTTGCTTATAATTGTGAACTACTGCTATGCCTGCTCATTGTGCTGATTACACCCCACTTTGACTATGGGGGTGTGTCAGAATGTTATAATTGTCTAGTCTGCAGTGGGGTACTCTATAGTGAGTACAACCCAAATTAGGGTTTGCTATATGTACTGCCCTGCTTACTAGTGAAGTCCTCTTTCTCGTTCTAAACTTTCTGCTACTACTTCTGACAGAAGTTGCTCTACAAGGTGTATCTGAACATGCGCCACCCGAATATGCAACAACATTTGGGTCGTTCGATGCCTTTCCCTACGCCTATAGGGATCCATGCGCTTCCTTAGTATTTGTGGGCAGGACGGCCGTCATCGCGAGCGCCGAACTTTTCTGTGCGCGCGAACCAAGCTGAAGATGCTCTGGTAGGTGTATTTAAACATGGGCCACCCGAAGATGCAACAACATTCGGGTCGTTCGATGCCTTTCCCTGCGCCTATAGGGATTCATGCGCTTCCTTAGCATTTGTCGGCCGGCACGGCCGTCATCGCGGGCGCCGAACTTTTATGTGCGCGCGAACCAAGCTGAAAATGTTCTAATAGGTGTATTCGAACATGGGCCACCCGAATATGCAACAACATTTGGGTCGTTTGATGCTTTTCCATACGCCTATAGGGATCCATGCGATTCATTAGCATTTGTGGGCAGGCACGGCCGTCATCGCTGGCGCCGAACTTTTATGTGCGCGCGAACCAAGCTGAAGTTGCTCTGGTAGGTGTATTTGAACATGGGCCACCCAAATATGCAACAACATTCGGGTCGTTGGATGCTTTTCCCTACGCCTATAGGGATCCATGCGCTTCATTAGCATTTGTAGGCAGGCTCGGCCGTCATCGCGGGCGCCGAACTTTTATGTGCGCGCGAACCAAGCTGAAGTTGCTTTAGAAGGTGTATTTGAGCATGGGCGACCCGAATATGCAACAATATTTGGGTCGTTGGATGCTTTTTCCTACGCCTATAGGGATCCATGCGCTTCCTTAGCATTTGTGGGCAGGACGGCCGTCATCGCGAGCGCTGAACTTTTCTATGCGCGCGAACCAAGCTGAAGTTGCTCTGGAAGGTGTATTTGAACATGCGCCACCCGAATATGCAACAACATTTGGGTCGTTCGATGCCTTTCCCTACGCCTATAGGGATCCATGCGCTTCCTTAGCATTTCTGGGCACGACGGCCGTCATCGCGAGCGCCGAAATTTTCTGTGCGCGCGAACCAAGCTGAAGATGCTCTGGTAGGTGTATTTAAAGATGGGCCACCCGAAGATGCAACAACATTCAGGTCGTTCGATGCCTTTCCCTGCGCTTATAGGGATTCATGCGCTTCCTTAGCATTTGTCGGCTGGCACGCAGGCGCCGAACTTTTGTGTGCGCGCGAACCAAGCTGAAAATGTTCTGATAGGTGTATTCGAACATGGGCCACCCGAATATGCAACAACATTCATGTCGTTCGATGCTTTTCCATACGCCTATAGGGATCCACGCGCTTCCTTAGCATTTGTGGGCAGGCACGGCCGTCGTTGCGGGCGCCGGACTTTTCTGTTCGCGCGAACCAATTTGAAATTGCTCTGGTAGGTGTATTTGAACATGGGCCACCCGAATATGCAACAACATTCGGGTCGTTCGATGCTTTTCCCTAGGCCTATAGGGATCCATGCGCTTCCTTAGCATTTGTGGGCAGGCACGGCCGTCATCGCGGGCGCCGAAATTTTATGTGCGCGCGAACCAAGCTGAAGTTGCTGTGGTAGGTGTATTTGAACATGGGCCACCTGAATATGCAACAACATTCGGGTCGTTCGATGCTCTTCTCTAGGCCTATAGGGATCCATTCGCTTCCTTAGCATTTATGGGCAGGACGGCCGTCATCGCGAGCGCCGAACTTTTCTGTGCGCGCGAACCAAGCTGAAGTTGCTCTGGAAGGTGTATTTGAACATGCGCCACCCGAATATGCAACAACATTCGGGTCGTTCGATGCCTTTCCCTACGCCTATAGGGTTCCATGCGCTTCCTTAGCATTTATCGGCCGGCACGGCCGTCATCGCTGGCGCCGAACTTTTCTATGCGCGCGAACCAAGCTGAAGTTGCACTGGTAGGTGTATTTGAACATGGGCCACCCAAATATGCAACAACATTCGGGTCGTTGGATGCTTTTCCCTATGCCTATAGGGATCCATGCGCTTCATTAGCATTTGTGGGCAGGCACGGCCGTCATCACGGGCGCCGAACTTTTATGTGCGCGCGAACCAAGCTGAAGTTGCTCTAGAAGGTGTATTTGAGCATGGGCAACCCGAATATACAACAATATTCGGGTCGTTGGATGCTTATAGGGATCCATGCGCTTCCTTAGCATTTGTGGGTAGGACGGCCGTCATCGCGACCGCCGAACTTTTCTGTGCGCGCGAACCAAGCTGAAGTTGTCAGAATGTTATAATTGTCTAGTCTGCAGTGGGGTACTCTATAGCGAGTACAACCCAAATTAGGGTTTGCTATATGTACTGCCCTGCTTACTAGTGAAGTCCTCTTTCTTGTTCTAAACTTTCTGCTACTACTTCAGACATGGTTTCAGAGCAGGTCGACCCTCCTGGGTCGATCCTGTGGGTGGGTCCCACCCGATGCTTCCGCTGCTCTACTGCTGTCGCGCGCCCCTGGCGCGTGACCCTTTCTTCCTGCCGCACGCCCGGAGCGCGCTGCGGTTTTCTGCCCGCCGTGCGCCCCGAGGCGCGCGGCGGTTTTCTACCCCGTGGATCCGCGCGCGCCCCCCCTGCCATCCCGTCGCCAGTCGTGGCGCCCTCTCCCGTCGCCCGTCGTGGCGTCGCGGGGGCTGCGCGTCCCCCCCTTCCCGTTGCCCGTCGAGGCGCCTCGGGGGCCGCGCGTCCCCCCCCCTTCCGTCGCCCGTCGTGGCGCCACGGGGGCCGCGCTTCCCCCCCCCGTTCGCGTCGTCACGTCGCGACGCCCTGGGGAGCCGCGCGCGGCCCCCGATTCCCCGTCGCGCCGCACAGGGGAGCCGCGCGCGACCCCCCGCTGCCCCGTCGTGGCGCCCTGGGGAGCCGCGCGCGGCCCCTCGCTGCCCCGTGGTGGCGCCCTGGGGACCGCGCGCCGTCCCCCTCGCCGTCCCCCGCGCTCCTACCCCGTGCCACCCGTTTTAGGGTTTGGGGGTGAGGAGTGTGGGGGTGGCGGTTGTGGGGGTGCCGGTTGTGTGCGCCGTCCCTACTCCTCCTCCTCCTCCGTCTCCCGCTGCTGCAGCTGCCGCTCAGGGGGGTGGGTGTGTGGGGAGCCGAAGGAGTGGTGCTAGGGGGGTGCCGTGGGAGTGGAGTTAGGGGTGAAGCAGGGGGTGTGTGAAAGGGGTGTGGGACAGTTGGGGGAGGTTGAGCGGAGGCTGTCGTCTTGTCGTCCGCAGCACCTGTAGTCCGGGGCGCTGTCCTGGTAGCCCAGAGAGCCTGCTGCGCCTGTCGCCCGTGGGTCCGTTGCTCCTGCCGCTCCTCGTAGCCGCCGAGCCAGCTACTCCAGTAGTCCGGGGCGCTGTCCCGGTAGCCACTGTGCCAGCCGCTCCTGTTGCCCGTGTGTCTGCAGCTTCAGCCGTCGCCTCCTATCTTCTCTCCTCTTACAGTCCCGCCTCCTCCTCCTCACTTGCCCTTAATGAATGCCTCTAGCTTTGCTTGCACTTGTGAACCTGCTCTATGACTGCTTGCTCTGCTGATTATACCCCACTTCGACTATGGGGGTGTGTCAGAATGTTATAATTATCTAGTCTGCAGTGGGGTACTCTATAGTGAGTACAACCCAAATTAGGGTTCGCTATATGTAGTGAAGTCCTCTTTCTTGTTCTAAACTTTCTGCTACTACTTCTGACGGAAGTTGCTCTAGAAGGTGTATTTGAACATGCGCCACCCGAATATGCAACAACATTTGGGTCGTTTGATGCCTTTCCCTACGCCTATAGGGATCCATGCGCTTCCTTAGTATTTGTGGGCAGGACGGCCGTCATCGCGAGCGCCGAACTTTTCTGTGCGCGCGAACCAAGCTGAAGATGCTCTGGTTGGTGTATTTAAACATGGGCCACCCGAAGATGCAACAACATTCGGGTCGTTCGATGGCTTTCCCTGCGCCTATAGGGATTCATGCGCTTCCTTAGCATTTGTCGGCCGGCACGGCCGTCATCGCGGGCGCCGAACTTTTATGTGCGCGCTAAACAAGCTGAAAATGTTCTGATAGGTGTATTCGAACATGGGCCACCCGAATATGCAACAACATTCGGGTCGTTTGATGCTTTTCCATACCCCTATAGGGATCCATGCGCTTCATTAGCATTTGTGGGCAGGCACGGCCGTCATCGCTGGCGCCGAACTTTTATGTGCGCGCGAACCAAGCTGAAGTTGCTCTGGTAGGTGTATTTGAACATGGGCCACCCGAATATGCAACAACATTCGGGTCGTTGGATGCTTTTCCCTACGCCTATAGGGATCCATGCGCTTCATTAGCATTTGTAGGCAGGCTCGGCCGTCATCGCGGGCGCAGAACTTTTATGTGCGCGCGAACCAAGCTGAAGTTGCTTTAGAAGGTGTATTTGAGCATGGGCGACCCGAATATGCAACAATATTTGGGTCGTTGGATGCTTTTTCCTACGCCTATAGGGATCCATGCGCTTCCTTAGCATTTGTGGGCAGGACGGCCGTCATCGCGAGCGCCAAACTTTTCTATGCGCGCGAACCAAGCTGAAGTTGCTATGGAAGGTGTATTTGAACATGCGCCACCCGAATATGCAACAACATTTGGGTCGGTTGATGCCTTTCCCTACGCCTATAGGGATCCATGCGCTTCCTTAGCATTTGTGGGCACGACGGCCGTCATCGCGAGCGCCGAACTTTTCTATGCGCGCGAACCAAGCTGAAGATGCTCTGGTAGGTGTATTTAAAGATGGGCCACCCGAAGATGCAACAACATTCAGGTCGTTCGATGCCTTTCCCTGCGCTTATAGGGATTCATGCGCTTCCTTAGCATTTGTCGGCCGGCACGCGGGCGCCGAACTTTTGTGTGCGCGCGAACCAAGGTGAAAATGTTTTGATAGGTGTATTCGAACATGGGCCACCCGAATATGCAACAACATTCGTGTCGTTCGATGCTTTTCCATACGCCTATAGGGATCCACGCGCTTCCTTAGCATTTGTGGGCAGGCACGGCCATCATCGCGGGCGCCGGACTTTTCTGTTCGCGCGAACAAAGCTGAAGTTGCTCTGATAGGTTTATTCGAACATGGGCCACCCGAATATGCAACAGCATTCGGGTCGTTTGATGCTTTTCCCTACGCCTATAGGGATCCATGCACTTCCTTAGCATTTGTCGGCAGGCACGACCGTCATCGCGGGCGCCGAACTTTTCTGTGCGCGCGAACCAATTTGAAGTTGCTCTGGTAGGTGTATTTGAACATGGGCCACCCGAATATGCAACAGCATTCGGGTCTTTCGATGCTTTTCCCTACGCCTATAGGGATCAATGCGCTTCCTTAGCATTTCTCGGCAGCCGTCATCGCGGGCGCCGAACTTTTCTGTGCGCGCGAACCAATTTGAAGTTGCTCTGGTAGGTGTATTTGAACATGGGCCACCCGAATATGCAACAGCATTCGGGTCTTTCGATGCTTTTCCCTACGCCTATAGGGATCAATGCGCTTCCTTAGCATTTCTCGGCAGCCGTCATCGCGGGCGCCGAACTTTTCTGTGCGCGCGAACCAATTTGAAGTTGCTCTGGTAGGTGTATTTGAACATGGGCCACCCGAATATGCAACATCATTCGGATCGTTCGATGCTTTTCCCTAGGCCTATAGGGATCAATGCGCTTCCAAAGCATTTGTCGGTAGGCACGGCCGTCATCACGGGCGCCGAACTTTTCTGTGCGTGCGAACCAATCTGAAGTTGCTCTGGTAGGTGTATTTGAACATGGGCCACCCGAATATCCAACAACATTCGGGTCGTTCGATGCTTTTCCCTAGGCCTATAGGGATCCATGCGCTTCCTTAGCATTTGTGGGCAGGCACGGCCGTCATCGCGGGCGCCAAACTTTTATGTGCGCGCGAACCAAGCTGAAGTTGCTGTGGTAGGTGTATTTGAACATGGGCCACCTGAATATGCAACAACATTCGGGTCGTTCGATGCTTTTCTCTAAGCCTATACGGATCCATGCGCTTCCTTAGCATTTGTGGGCAGGCACGGCCGTTATCGCGGGCGCCGAACTTTTCTGTGCGCGCGAAACAAGCTGAAGTTGTTCTGGTGGGGGTATTTGAACATGGGAAACCCGAATATGCAACAATATTTGGGTCGTTAGATGCTTTTCCCTATGCCTATAGGGATTCACGCGCTTTCTTAGCATTTGTCGGTCGGCACGGCCGTCATCGCGGACGCCGAACATTTCTGTGCGTGCGAACCAATCTGAAGTTGCTCTGATAAGTGTATTTGAACATGGGTCACCCGAATATGCAACAACATTCGGGTCGTTCGATGCTTATACCGACGCCTATAGGGATCCATGCGCATCTTTAGCATTTGTCGGCCGGCTCGGCCGTCATCGCGGGCGCCGAACTTTTCTGTTCGTGCGAACCAATCTGAAGTTGCTCTGATATGTGTATTTGAACATGGGCCACCCGAATATGCAACGATATTTGGGTCGTCGGATGCTTTTCCCTACGCATATAGGGATCCATGCACTTCCTTAGCATTTGTGGGCAGGCACGGCTGTCATCGCAGACGCCGAACTTTTCTGTACGCGCGAACCAAGCTGAAATTGCTATGGATTGTGTATCTGGACATGTGCCACCTGAATATGCAAAAATATTCGGGTCGTTGGATGCTTTTTCCTACGCCTATAGGGATCCATGCGCTTCCTTAGCATTTGTGGGCAGGACGGCCATCATCGCGAGCGCCGAACTTTTCTGTGCGCGCGAACCAAGCTGAAGATGCTATGGTAGGTGTATTTGAACATGGGCCACCCGAAGATGCAACAACATTCGGGTCGTTCGATGCCTTTCCCTGCGCCTATAGGGATTCATGCGCTTCCTTAGCATTTGTCGGCCGGCACGGCCGTCATCGCGGGCGCCGAATTTTTCTGTGCGCGCGAACCAAGCTGAACATGCTTTGATAGGTGTATTCGAACATGGGCCACCCGAATATGCAACAACATTCGGGCCGTTCGATGCTTTTCCCTACGCCTATAGGGATCCACGCGCTTCCTTAGCATTTGTGGGCAGGCACGGCCGTCATCGCGGGCGCCGAACTTTTCTGTTCGCGCGAACCAAGCTGAAGTTGCTCTGATAGGTTTATTCGAACATGGGCCACCCGAATATGCAACAGCATTCGGGTCGTTCGATGCTTTTCCCTACGCCTATAAGGATCCATGCGCTTCCTTAGCATTTGTCGGCAGGCACGACCGTCATCGCGGGCGCCGAACTTTTCTGTGCGCGCGAACCAATTCGAAGTTGCTCTGGTAGGTGTATTTGAACATGGGCCACCCGAATATGCAAGAGCATTCGGGTCGTTTGATGCTTTTCCCTACGCCTATAGGGATCAATGCGCTTCCTTAGCATTTGTCGGCAGGCACGGCCGTCATCGCGAGCGCCGAACTTTTCTGTGCGCGCGAACCAATTTAAAGTTGCTATGGTAGGTGTATTTGAACATGGGCCACCCGAATATGCAACAGCATTCGGGTCGTTCGATGCTTTTCCCTAGGCCTATAGGGATCAATGCGCTTCCTTAGCATTTGTCGGTAGGCACGGCCGTCATCGCGGGCGCCGAACTTTTCTGTGCGCGCGAACCAATCTGAAGTTGCTCTGGTAAGTGTATTTGAACATGGGCCACCTGAATATGCAACAACATTTGGGTCGTTCGATGCTTTTCCCTAGGCCTATAGGGATCCATGCGCTTCCTTAGCATTTGTGGGCAGGCACGACCGTCATCGCGGGCGCCGAACTTTTATGTGCGCGCGAACCAAGCTGAAGTTGCTCTGGTAGGTGTATTTGAACATGGGCCACCTGAATATGCAACAACATTCGGGTCGTTCGATGCTTTTCCCTAGGACTATAGGGATCCATGCGCTTCCTTAGCATTTGTGGGCAGGCACGGCCGTCATCGCGGGCGCCGAACTTTTATGTGCGCGCGAACCAAGCTGAAGTTGTTTCGGTGGGGGTATTTGAACATGGGAAACCCGAATATGCAACAATATTTGGGTCGTTAGATGCTTTTCCCTATGCCTATAGGGATTCACGCGCTTTCTTAGCATTTGTCGGTCGGCACGGCCGTCATCGCGGACGCCGAACTTTTCTTTGCGCGCGAACCAAGCTGAAGTTGGTCTGGAAGGTGTATTTGAACATGGGCCATCCGAATGTACAACGATATTCGGGTGGCTAGATGCTTTTCCCTACACCTATACGGATCCATGCGCTTCCTTAGCATTTGTCGGCCGGCACAGCCGTCATCGCGGGCGCCGAACTTTTCTGTGCGTGCGAAAAAATCTGAAGTTGCTCTGAGAGGTGTATTTGAACATGGGCCACCCGAATATGCAACGACATTCGGGTCGTTGGATGCTTTTCCCTACGCCCCTTACTACAATAATGGACTCCTTCTGGGAATAGGAGGGCTGAACAAAGAATATAAATAAGAGAAATGAAGTCCAAGGGAAAAGGATCCACAAATTCTCTATATCTGCGATGTTTTTACAACATTAATAAAAAATAAAAAAAGAAAGTTGACAGAAATATATACCAAAGAAAGATGCAGACAAAAGAAAGAGAAATAATATGTTTGCATTTGTGGGCAGGCACGCGCCGTGATCGCGGACGCCGAACTTTTCTGTGCGTGCGAACAAATCTGATAGGTGTATTTGAACATGGGTCACCCGAATATGCAACAACATTCGGGTCGTTCGATGTTTTTCCCTACGCCTATAAGGATCCATGCACTTCCTTGGCATTTGTGGGCAGGCATAGCCGTCATCGCGGGCGCCGAGTTTTTCTGTGCGTGCGAACCAATTTGAATTTGCTCTGATAGGTGTATTTGAACATGGGCCACCCGAATATGCAACAGCATTCGGGTCGTTGGATGCTTTTCCCTACGCCTATAGGGATCCATGCGCTTCCTTAGCATTTGTGGGCAGGCACGGCCGTCATCGCGGGTGCCAAACTTTTCTGTGCGCGCGAACCAAGCTGAAGTTTCTCAGGTAGGTGTATTTGAACATGTGCCACCCGAATATGCAACAACATTCGGGTCGTTGAATGCTTTTCCCTAGGCCTATAGGGATCCAAGCGCTTCCTTAGCATTTTGGGAAGGCACGACCGTCATCGCGGGCGCCGAACTTTTCTGTGCGCGTGAACCAAGCTGAAGTTGTTCTGATAAGTGTAATTGAACATGGGACACCCGAATATGCGACAACATACGGGTCGTTCGATGCATTTCCCAATGCCTATAGGGATCCACGCACTTCCTTAGCATTTGTCGGTCGGCACGACCGTCATCGCATGCGCGGAACGTTTCTGTGCGCGCGGATCAAGCTGAAGTTGCTCTGATAAGTGTAATTGAACATGGGACACCCGAATATGCGATGATATTCGGGTCGCTGGATGCTTTTCTCGACGCCTATAGGGATCCACGCGCTTCCTTAGCATTTGTCGGTCGGCGCGACCGTCATCGCGGGTGCTGAATGTTTCTTTGTGCACGAACCAATCTGAAGTTGCTCTGATATGTGCAATTGAACATGGGACACCCAAATATGCGACGATATTTGGGTCGTTGGATGCTTTTCCCTACGCCTATAGGGGTCCATGCCCTTCCTTAGCATTTGTCGGTCGGCACGGCCGTCATCGCGGGCGCCGAACTTTTCTGTGGGCGCGAACCAAGCTGAAGTTGCTCTGGAAGGCGTACTTGAACATGGGCCACCCAAATATGCAACGATATTCGGGTCGTTGGATGCTTTTCCCTACGCCTATAGGGATTCATGCGCTTCCTTAGCATTTGTCGGCCGGCACGGCCGTCATTGCGGGCGCCAATCTTTTATGTGCGCGCGAACCAGTTTGAAGTTGCTCTGGTAGGGGTATTTGAACATGGGCAACTCGAATATGCAACAATATTTGGGTCGTTTGATGCTTTTCCCAACGCCTCTAGGGATCCATGCGCTTCCTTAGCATTTGTGGGCCGGCACGGCCGTCATCGCGGGCTCCGAACTTTTCTATGCGCGCGAACCAAGCTAAAGTTACTCTGGAAGGTGTATTTGAACATGGGCCATCCGAATGTGCAATGATATTCGGGTCGTTGGATGCTTTTCCCTACACCTATAGGGATCCATGCGCTTCCTTAACATTTTTCTGTGCGCACGAACCAAGCTGAATTGCTCTGGTAGGTGTATTTGAGCATGGGCCACCCGAATATGCAACAACATTCAGGTCGTTTGATGCTTTTCCCTACGCCTATGAGGATACATGCACTTCGTTACCATTTGTCAGCAGACACAGCCGTCATCGTAGGCGCCGAACTTTTCTGTGCGCATGAACCAACCTGGAATTGCTCTGGTAGGTGTATTTGAGCATGGCCACCCGAATATGCAACAACTTTTAGGTCGTTCGATGCCTTTCTCTACGCCTATGAGGATTCTTGCACTTTGTTACCATTTGTCGGCAGACATAGCCGTCATTGCAGGCACCGAACTCTTCTGTGCGTTCGAACCAAGTTGGAATTGCTTTGGTAGGTGTATTTGAGCATGAGCCACCCGAATATGCTACAACATTCAGGTCGTTTGATGCTTTTCCCTACGCCTATAAGGATTCATGCACTCTAAGTTCCCATACCTACCTGCCTAGCCAATGCACCATTTTCTCTATACATGTGCGTTAGATACCTTTCAAACCCTGTTAGTTCACTAGATTAATATATTTCCCACCTTCCAATTGAGTGAGACTGCTAGATTCCCTGTACTTTGTGAGATCTGAGCGATTCCGTTCTCCCTAGCACTTGCACTCTAAGTTCCCATACCGACCTGCCTGGCCAATGCACTATTTTCTCTACACATTTGTGTTAGATGCCATTCAAACTTTGTTAGTTCACTAAATTAATATGTTTCCTACCTTCTTATCGAATGGGACAGCAAGATTCCCTGTAATCTGCGAGATCTGAGCGTTTCCGTTCTCCTTGGCACTTGCACTCTAAGTTCCCATACCTACCTGCCTGGCCAATGCACCATTTTCTCTATACATGTGCGTTAGATACCTTTCAAACCTTGTTAGTTCACTAGATTAATATATTTCCCACCTTCCAATTGAGTGAGACTGCTAGATTCCCTGTACTTTGTGAGATATGAGCGATTCCGTTCTCCCTAGCACTTGCACTCTAAGTTCCCATACCGACCTGCCTGGCCAATGCACCATTTTCTCTATACATGTGTGTTAGATGCCATTCAAACCTTGTTAGTTCACTAAATTTATATGTTTCCTACCTTCTTATCGAATGGGACAGCTAGATTCCCTGTAATTTGCGAGATCTGGGCGTTTTCGTTCTCCTTGGCACTTGCACTCTAAGTTCCCATACCTACCTGCCTGGCCAATGCACCATTTTCTCTATACATGTGCGTTACATACCTTTAAAACCCTGTTAGTTCACTAGATTAATATATTTCCCACCTTCCAATTGAGTGAGACTGCTCGATTCCCTGTACTTTGTGAGATCTGAGCGATTCCGTTCTCCCTAGCACTTGCACTCTAAGTTCCCATACCGACCTGCCTGGCCAATGCACCATTTTCTCTATACATGTGTGTTAGATGCCATTCAAACCTTGTTAGTTCACCAAATAAATATGTTTCCTACCTTCTTATCGAATGGGACAGCTAGTTTCCTTGTAATTTGCGAGATCTGAGCGTTTCTGTTCTCCTTGGCACTTGCACTCTAAGTTCCCATACCTACCTGCCTGGCCAATGCACTATTTTCTCTACACATGTGCGTTAGATACCTTTCAAACCCTGTTAATTCATTAGAATAATATATTTCCCACCTTCCAATTGAGTGAGACTGCTAGATTCCTTGTACTTTGTGAGATCTCAGCGATTCCGTTCTCCCTAGCACTTGCACTCTAAGTTCCCATACCGACCTGCCTGGCCAACGCACCAATTTCTCTATACATGTGTGTTAGATGCCATTCAAAACTTGTTAGTTCACTAAATTGATATGTTTCCTACCTTCTTATCGAATGGGACAGCTGGATTCCCTGTAATTTGCGAGATCTGAGCGTTTCCGTTCTCCTTGGCACTTGCACTCTAAGTTCCCATACCTACCTGCCTGGCCAATGCACCATTTTCTCTATACATGTGCGTTAGATACCTTTCAAACCCTGTTAGTTCACTAGATTAATATATTTCCCACCTTCCAATTGAGTGAGACTGCTAGATTCCCTGTACTTTGTGAGATCTGAGCGATTCCGTTCTCCCTAGCACTTGCACTCTAAGTTCCCATACCGACATACCTGGCCAATGCACCATTTTCTCTCTACATGTGTGTTAGATGCCATTCAAACCTTGTTAGTTTACTAAATTAATATGTTTCCTACCTTCGTATCAAATGGGACAGCTAGATTCCCTGTAATTTGCGAGATCTGGGCGTTTTCGTTCTCCTTGGCACTTGCACTCTAAGTTCCCATACCGACCTGCCTGGCAAACGCACCAATTTCTCTATACATATGTGTTAGATGCCATTCAAAACTTGTTAGTTCACTAAATTGATATGTTTCCTACCTTCTTATCGAATGGGACAGCAAGATTCCCTGTAATCTGCGAGATCTGAGCGTTTCCGTTCTCCTTGGCACTTGCACTCTAAGTTCCCATACCTACCTGCCTGGCCAATGCACCATTTTCTCTATACATGTGCGTTAGATACCTTTCAAACCTTGTTAGTTCACTAGATTAATATATTTCCCACCTTCCAATTGAGTGAGACTGCTAGATTCCCTGTACTTTGTGAGATATGAGCGATTCCGTTCTCCCTAGCACTTGCACTCTAAGTTCCCATACCGACCTGCCTGGCCAATGCACCATTTTCTCTATACATGTGTGTTAGATGCCATTCAAACCTTGTTAGTTCACTAAATTTATATGTTTCCTACCTTCTTATCGAATGGGACAGCTAGATTCCCTGTAATTTGCGAGATCTGGGCGTTTCCGTTCTCCTTGGCACTTGCACTCTAAGTTCCCATACCTACCTGCCTGGCCAATGCACCATTTTCTCTATACATGTGCGTTAGATACCTTTCAAACCTTGTTAGTTCACTAGATTAATATATTTCCCACCTTCCAATTGAGTGAGACTGCTAGATTCCCTGTACTTTGTGAGATATGAGCGATTCCGTTCTCCCTAGCACTTGCACTCTAAGTTCCCATACCGACCTGCCTGGCCAATGCACCATTTTCTCTATACATGTGTGTTAGATGCCATTCAAACCTTGTTAGTTCACCAAATAAATATGTTTCCTACCTTCTTATCGAATTGGACAGCTAGTTTCCTTGTAATTTGCGAGATCTGAGCGTTTCCGTTCTCCTTGGCACTTGCACTCTAAGTTCCCATACCTACCTGCCTGGCCAATGCACCATTTTCTCTATACATGTGCGTTAGATACCTTTCAAACCTTGTTAGTTCACTAGATTAATATATTTCCCACCTTCCAATTGAGTGAGACTGCTAGATTCCCTGTACTTTGTGAGATATGAGCGATTCCGTTCTCCCTAGCACTTGCACTCTAAGTTCCCATACCGACCTGCCTGGCCAATGCACCATTTTCTCTATACATGTGTGTTAGATGCCATTCAAACCTTGTTAGTTCACTAAATTGATATGTTTCCTACCTTCTTATCGAATGGGACAGCTAGATTCCCTGTAATTTGCGAGATCTGGGCGTTTCCGTTCTCCTTGGCACTTGCACTCTAAGTTCCCATACCTACCTGCCTGGCCAATGCACCATTTTCTCTATACATGTGCGTTAGATACCTTTCAAACCCTGTTAGTTCACTAGATTAATATATTTCCGACCTTCCAATTGAGTGAGACTGCTAGATTCCCTGTACTTTGTGAGATATGAGCGATTCCGTTCTCCCTAGCACTTGCACTCTAAGTTCCCATACCGACCTGCCTGGCCAATGCACCATTTTCTCTATACATGTGTGTTAGATGCCATTCAAACCTTGTTAGTTCACTAAATTTATATGTTTCCTACCTTCTTATCGAATGGGACAGCTAGATTCCCTGTAATTTGCGAGATCTGGGCGTTTCCGTTCTCCTTGGCACTTGCACTCTAAGTTCCCATACCTACCTGCCTGGCCAATGCACCATTTTCTCTATACATGTGCGTTAGATACCTTTCAAACCTTGTTAGTTCACTAGATTAATATATTTCCCACCTTCCAATTGAGTGAGACTGCTAGATTCCCTGTACTTTGTGAGATATGAGCGATTCCGTTCTCCCTAGCACTTGCACTCTAAGTTCCCATACCGACCTGCCTGGCCAATGCACCATTTTCTCTATACATGTGTGTTAGATGCCATTCAAACCTTGTTAGTTCACCAAATAAATATGTTTCCTACCTTCTTATCGAATTGGACAGCTAGTTTCCTTGTAATTTGCGAGATCTGAGCGTTTCCGTTCTCCTTGGCACTTGCACTCTAAGTTCCCATACCTACCTGCCTGGCCAATGCACCATTTTCTCTATACATGTGCGTTAGATACCTTTCAAACCTTGTTAGTTCACTAGATTAATATATTTCCCACCTTCCAATTGAGTGAGACTGCTAGATTCCCTGTACTTTGTGAGATATGAGCGATTCCGTTCTCCCTAGCACTTGCACTCTAAGTTCCCATACCGACCTGCCTGGCCAATGCACCATTTTCTCTATACATGTGTGTTAGATGCCATTCAAACCTTGTTAGTTCACTAAATTGATATGTTTCCTACCTTCTTATCGAATGGGACAGCTAGATTCCCTGTAATTTGCGAGATCTGGGCGTTTCCGTTCTCCTTGGCACTTGCACTCTAAGTTCCCATACCTACCTGCCTGGCCAATGCACCATTTTCTCTATACATGTGCGTTAGATACCTTTCAAACCCTGTTAGTTCACTAGATTAATATATTTCCGACCTTCCAATTGAGTGAGACTGCTAGATTCCCTGTACTTTGTGAGATCTGAGCGATTCCGTTCTCCCTAGCACTTGCACTCTAAGTTCCCATACCGACCTGCCTGGCCAATGCACCATTTTCTCTATACATGTGTGTTAGATGCCATTCAAACCTTGTTAGTTCACAAAATTTATATGTTTCCTACCTTCTTATCGAATGGGACAGCTGGATTCCCTGTAATTTGCGAGATCTGAGCGTTTCCGTTGTCCTTGGCACTTGCACTCTAAGTTCCCATACCTACCTGCCTGGCCAATGCACCATTTTCTCTATACATGTGCGTTAGATACCTTTCAAACCCTGTTAGTTCACTAGATTAATATATTTCCAACCTTCCAACTGAGTGAGACTGCTCGATTCCCTGTACTTTTTGAGATCTGAGCGATTCCGTTCTCCCTAGCACTTGCACTCTAAGTTCCCATACCGACCTGCCTGGCCAATGCACCATTTTCTCTATACATGTGTGTTGGATGCCATTCAAACCTTGTTAGTTCACTAAATCAATATGTTTCCTACCTTCGTATCGGATGGGACAGCTAGATTCCCTGTAATTTGCGAGATCTGAGCATTTCCGTTCTCCTTGGCACTTGCACTCTAAGTTCCCATACCTACCTGCCTGGCCAATGCACCATTTTCTCTATACATGTGCATTAGATACCTTTCAAACCTTGTTAGTTCACTAGATTAATATATTTCCCACCTTCCAATTGAGTGAGACTGCTAGATTCCCTGTACTTTGTGAGATATGAGCGATTCCGTTCTCCCTAGCACTTGCACTCTAAGTTCCCATACCGACCTGCCTGGCCAATGCACCATTTTCTCTATACATGTGTGTTAGATGCCATTCAAACGTTGTTAGTTCACTAAATTAATATGTTTCCTACCTTCTTATCGAATGGGACAGCTAGATTCCCTGTAATCTGCGAGATCTGAGCGTTTCCGCTCTCCTTGGCACTTGCATTCTAAGTTCCCATACCTACCTGCCTGGCCAATGCACCATTTTCTCTATACATGTGCGTTAGATACCTTTCAAACCTTGTTATTTCACTAGATTAATATATTTCCCACCTTCCAATTGAGTGAGACTGCTAGATTCCCTGTACTTTGTGAGATATGAGCGATTCCGTTCTCCCTAGCACTTGCACTCTAAATTCCCATACCGACCTGCCTGGCCAATGCACCATTTTCTCTATACATGTGTGTTAGATGCCATTCAAACCTTGTTAGTTCACTAAATTAATATGTTGCCTACCTTCTTATCGAATGGGACAACTATATTCTCTGTAATTTGCGAGATCTGAGCATTTCCGTTCTCCTTGGCACTTGCACTCTAAGTTCCCATACCTACCTGCCTGGCCAATGCACCATTTTATCTATACATGTGCGTTAGATACCTTTAAAAACCTGTTATTTCACTAGATTAATATATTTCCCACCTTCCAATTGAGTGAGACTGCTAGATTCCTTGTACTTTGTGAGATCTGAGCGATTCCGTTCTCCCTAGCACTTGCACTCTAAGTTCCCATACCGACCTGCCTGGCCAATGCACCATTTTCTCTATACATGTGTGTTAGATGCCATTCAAACCTTGTTAGTTCACCAAATAAATATGTTTCCTACCTTCTTATCGAATTGGACAGCTAGTTTCCTTGTAATTTGCGAGATCTGAGCGTTTCCGTTCTCCTTGGCACTTGCACTCTAAGTTCCCATACCTACCTGCCTGGCCAATGCACCATTTTCTCTATACATGTGCGTTAGATACCTTTCAAACCTTGTTAGTTCACTAGATTAATATATTTCCCACCTTCCAATTGAGTGAGACTGCTAGATTCCCTGTACTTTGTGAGATATGAGCGATTCCGTTCTCCCTAGCACTTGCACTCTAAGTTCCCATACCGACCTGCCTGGCCAATGCACCATTTTCTCTATACATGTGTGTTGGATGCCATTCAAACCTTGTTAGTTCACTAAATCAATATGTTTCCTACCTTCGTATCGGATGGGACAGCTAGATTCCCTGTAATTTGCGAGATCTGAGCATTTCCGTTCTCCTTGGCACTTGCACTCTAAGTTCCCATACCTACCTGCCTGGCCAATGCACCATTTTCTCTATACATGTGCATTAGATACCTTTCAAACCTTGTTAGTTCACTAGATTAATATATTTCCCACCTTCCAATTGAGTGAGACTGCTAGATTCCCTGTACTTTGTGAGATATGAGCGATTCCGTTCTCCCTAGCACTTGCACTCTAAGTTCCCATACCGACCTGCCTGGCCAATGCACCATTTTCTCTATACATGTGTGTTAGATGCCATTCAAACGTTGTTAGTTCACTAAATTAATATGTTTCCTACCTTCTTATCGAATGGGACAGCTAGATTCCCTGTAATCTGCGAGATCTGAGCGTTTCCGCTCTCCTTGGCACTTGCATTCTAAGTTCCCATACCTACCTGCCTGGCCAATGCACCATTTTCTCTATACATGTGCGTTAGATACCTTTCAAACCTTGTTATTTCACTAGATTAATATATTTCCCACCTTCCAATTGAGTGAGACTGCTAGATTCCCTGTACTTTGTGAGATATGAGCGATTCCGTTCTCCCTAGCACTTGCACTCTAAATTCCCATACCGACCTGCCTGGCCAATGCACCATTTTCTCTATACATGTGTGTTAGATGCCATTCAAACCTTGTTAGTTCACTAAATTAATATGTTGCCTACCTTCTTATCGAATGGGACAACTATATTCTCTGTAATTTGCGAGATCTGAGCATTTCCGTTCTCCTTGGCACTTGCACTCTAAGTTCCCATACCTACCTGCCTGGCCAATGCACCATTTTATCTATACATGTGCGTTAGATACCTTTAAAAACCTGTTATTTCACTAGATTAATATATTTCCCACCTTCCAATTGAGTGAGACTGCTAGATTCCTTGTACTTTGTGAGATCTGAGCGATTCCGTTCTCCCTAGCACTTGCACTCTAAGTTCCCATACCGACCTGCCTGGCCAATGCACCATTTTCTCTATACATGTGTGTTAGATGCCATTCAAACCTTGTTAGTTCACTAAATTAATATGTTGCCTACCTTCTAATCGAATGGGACAACTAGATTCCCTGTAATTTGCGAGATCTGAGCATTTCCGTTCTCCTTGGCACTTGCACTCTAAGTTCCCATACCTACCTGCCTGGCCAATGCACCATTTTATCTATACATGTGCGTTAGATACCTTTCAAACCCTGTTATTTCACTAGATTAATATATTTCCCACCTTCCAATTGAGTGAGACTGCTAGATTCCCTGTACTTTGTGAGATCTGAGCGATTCCGTTCTCCCTAGCACTTGCACTCTAAGTTCCCATACCGACCTGCCTGGCCAATGCACCATTTTCTCTATACATGTGTGTTAGATGCCATTCAAACCTTGTTAGTTCACCAAATAAATATGTTTCCTACCTTCTTATCGAATTGGACAGCTAGTTTCCTTGTAATTTGCGAGATCTGAGCGTTTCCGTTCTCCTTGGCACTTGCACTCTAAGTTCCCATACCTACCTGCCTGGCCAATGCACCATTTTCTCTATACATGTGCGTTAGATACCTTTCAAACCTTGTTAGTTCACTAGATTAATATATTTCCCACCTTCCAATTGAGTGAGACTGCTAGATTCCCTGTACTTTGTGAGATATGAGCGATTCCGTTCTCCCTAGCACTTGCACTCTAAGTTCCCATACCGACCTGCCTGGCCAATGCACCATTTTCTCTATACATGTGTGTTAGATGCCATTCAAACCTTGTTAGTTCACTAAATTGATATGTTTCCTACCTTCTTATCGAATGGGACAGCTAGATTCCCTGTAATTTGCGAGATCTGGGCGTTTCCGTTCTCCTTGGCACTTGCACTCTAAGTTCCCATACCTACCTGCCTGGCCAATGCACCATTTTCTCTATACATGTGCGTTAGATACCTTTCAAACCCTGTTAGTTCACTAGATTAATATATTTCCGACCTTCCAATTGAGTGAGACTGCTAGATTCCCTGTACTTTGTGAGATCTGAGCGATTCCGTTCTCCCTAGCACTTGCACTCTAAGTTCCCATACCGACCTGCCTGGCCAATGCACCATTTTCTCTATACATGTGTGTTAGATGCCATTCAAACCTTGTTAGTTCACAAAATTTATATGTTTCCTACCTTCTTATCGAATGGGACAGCTGGATTCCCTGTAATTTGCGAGATCTGAGCGTTTCCGTTGTCCTTGGCACTTGCACTCTAAGTTCCCATACCTACCTGCCTGGCCAATGCACCATTTTCTCTATACATGTGCGTTAGATACCTTTCAAACCCTGTTAGTTCACTAGATTAATATATTTCCAACCTTCCAACTGAGTGAGACTGCTCGATTCCCTGTACTTTTTGAGATCTGAGCGATTCCGTTCTCCCTAGCACTTGCACTCTAAGTTCCCATACCGACCTGCCTGGCCAATGCACCATTTTCTCTATACATGTGTGTTGGATGCCATTCAAACCTTGTTAGTTCACTAAATCAATATGTTTCCTACCTTCGTATCGGATGGGACAGCTAGATTCCCTGTAATTTGCGAGATCTGAGCATTTCCGTTCTCCTTGGCACTTGCACTCTAAGTTCCCATACCTACCTGCCTGGCCAATGCACCATTTTCTCTATACATGTGCATTAGATACCTTTCAAACCTTGTTAGTTCACTAGATTAATATATTTCCCACCTTCCAATTGAGTGAGACTGCTAGATTCCCTGTACTTTGTGAGATATGAGCGATTCCGTTCTCCCTAGCACTTGCACTCTAAGTTCCCATACCGACCTGCCTGGCCAATGCACCAATTTCTCTATACATGTGTGTTAGATGCCATTCAAACCTTGTTAGTTCACTAAATTTATATGTTTCCTACCTTCTTATCGAATGGGACAGCTAGATTCCCTGTAATTTGCGAGATCTGGGCGTTTTCGTTCTCCTTGGCACTTGCACTCTAAGTTCCCATACCTACCTGCCTGGCCAATGCACCATTTTCTCTATACATGTGCGTTAGATACCTTTCAAACCCTGTTAGTTCACTAGATTAATATATTTCCCACCTTCCAATTGAGTGAGACTGCTCGATTCCCTGTACTTTGTGAGATCTGAGCGATTCCGTTCTCCCTAGCACTTGCACTCTAAGTTCCCATACCGGCCTGCCAGGCCAATGCACCATTTTCTCTATACATGTGTGTTGGATGCCATTCAAACCTTGTTAGTTCACTAAATCAATATGTTTCCTACCTTCTTATCGGATGGGACAGCTAGATTCCCTGTAATTTGCGAGATCTGAGCATTTCCGTTCTCCTTGGCACTTGCACTCTATGTTCCCATACCTACCTGCCTGGCCAATGCACCATTTTCTCTATACATGTGCGTTAGATACCTTTCAAACCTTGTTAGTTCACTAGATTAATATATTTCCCACCTTCCAATTGAGTGAGACTGCTAGATTCCCTGTACTTTGTGAGATATGAGCGATTCCGTTCTCCCTAGCACTTGCACTCTAAGTTCCCATACCGACCTGCCTGGCCAATGCACCATTTTCTCTATACATGTGTGTTAGATGCCATTCAAACCTTGTTAGTTCACTAAATTAAAATGTTTCCTACCTTCTTATCGAATGGGACAACTAGATTTCCTCTAATTTGCGAGATCTGAGCGTTTCCGTTCTTCTTGGCACTTGCACTCTAAGTTCCAATACCTACCTGCCTGGCCAATGCACCATTTTCTCTATACATGTGCGTTAGATACCTTTCAAACCCTGTTAATTCACTAGATTAATGTATTTCCCACCTTTCAATTGAGTGAGACTGCTAGATTCCCTGTACTTTGTGAGATATGAGCGATTCCGTTCTCCCTAGCACTTGCACTCTAAGTTCCCATACCGACCTGCCTGGCCAATGCACCATTTTCTCTATACATGTGTGTTAGATGCCATTCAAACCTTGTTAGTTCACTAAATTATTATGTTTCCTACCTTCTTATCGAATGGGTCAGCTAGATTCCTTGTAATCTGCAAGATCTGAGCGTTTCCGTTCTCCTTGGCACTTGCACTCTAAGTTCCCATACCTACCTGCCTGGCCAATGCACCATTTTCTCTATACATGTGCGTTAGATACCTTTCAAACCCTGTTAGTTCACTAGATTAATATATTTCCCACCCCCCAATTGAGTGAGACTGCTCGATTCCCTATACTTTGTGTGATCAGAGCGATTCCGTTCTCCCAAGCACTTGCACTCTAAGTTCCCATACCGACATACCTGGCCAATGCACCATTTTCTCTCTACATGTGTGTTAGATGCCATTCAAACCTTGTTAGTTCACTAAATTAATATGTTTCCTACCTTCGTATCAAATGGGACAGCTAGTTTCCCTGTAATTTGCGAGATCTGAGCGTTTCCGTACTCCTTGGCACTTGCACTCCAAGTTCCCATACCTACCTGCCTGGCCAATGCACCATTTTCTCTATACATGTGCGTTAGATACCTTTCAAACCCTGTTAGTTCACTAGATTAATATATTTCCCACACCCCAATTGAGTGAGACTGCTCGATTCCCTGTACTTTGTGAGATCTGAGCGATTCCGTTCTCCCTAGCACTTGCACTCTAAGTTCCCATACCGACCTGCCTGGCCAATGCACCATTTTCTCTATACATGTGTGTTAGATGCCATTCAAACCTTGTTGGTTCACTAAATGTATATGTTTCCTACCTTCTTATCGAATGAGACAGCTAGATTCCCTGTAATTTGCGAGATCTGGGCGTTTCCGTTCTTCTTGGCACTTGCACTCTAAGTTCTCATACCTACCTGCCTGGCCAATGCACCATTTTCTCCATACATGTGCGTTAAATACCTTTCAAACCCTGTTAGTTCACTAGATTAATATATTTCCCACCTTCCAATTGAGTGAGACTGCTAGATTCCCTGTACTTTGTGAGATCTGAGCGATTCCGTTCTCCCTAGCACTTGCACTCTAAAGTTCCCATACCGACCTGCCTGGCCAATGCACCATTTTATCTATACATGTGTGTTAGATGCCAATCAAACCTTGTTAGTTCACTAAATTAATATGTTTCCTACCTTCGTATCGAATGGGACAGCTATATTCCCTGTAATTTGCGAGATCTGGATGTTTCCGTTCTCCTTGGCACTTGCACTCTAAGTTCCCATACCTACCTGCCTGGCCAATGCACCATTTTCTCTATACATGCGCGTTAGATACCTTTCAAACCCTGTTAGTTCACTAGATTAATATATTTCCCACCTTCCAATTGAGTGAGACTGCTAGATTCCCTGTACTTTGTGAGATATGAGCGATTCCGTTCCCCCTAGCACTTGCACTCTAAGTTCACATACCGACCTGCCTGGCCAATGCACCATTTTCTCTATACATGTGTGTTAGATGCCATTCAAACCTTGTTAGTTCAAAAAATAATATGTTGCCTACCTTCTTTTCGAATGGGACAGCTAGATTCCCTGTAATTTGGGAGATCTGAGCGTTTCCGTTCTCCTTGGCACTTGCACTCTAAGTTCCCATACCTACCTGCCTGGCCAATGCACCATTTTCTCTATACATGTGCGTTAAATACCTTTCAAACCCTGTTAGTTCACTAGATTAATATATTTCCTACCTTCCAATTGAGTGAGACTGCTAGATTCCCTGTACTTTGTGAGATCTGAGCGATTCCGTTCTCCCTAGCACTTGCACTCTAAGTTCCCATACCGACCTGCCTGGCCAATGCACCATTTTCTCTATACATGTGTGTTAGATGCCATTCAAACCTTGTTAGTTCACTAAATTAATATGTTTCCTACCTTCTTATCGAATGGGACGGCTAGATTCCCTGTAGTTTGCGAGATCTGAGCGTTTCCGTTCTCCTTGGCACTTGCACTCTAAGTTCTCATACCTACCTGCCTGGCCAATGCACCATTTTCTCCATACATGTGCGTTAAATACCATTCAAACCCTGTTAGTTCACTAGATTAATATATTTCCCACCTTCCAATTGAGTGAGACTGCTAGATTCCCTGTACTTTGTGAGATCAGAGCGATTCCGTTCTCCCTAGTACTTGCACTCTAAGTTCCCATACGGACCTGCCTGGCCAATGCACCAATTTCTCTATACATGTGTGTTAGATGCCATTCAAACCTTGTTAGTTCACTAAATTAATATGTTTCCTACCTTCGTATCGAATGGGACAGCTAGATTCCCTGGAATTTGCGAGATCTGGACGTTTCCGTTCTCCTTGGCACTTGCACTCTAAGTTCCCATACCTACCTGCCTGGCCAATGCACCATTTTCTCTATACATGTGCGTTAGATACCTTTCAAACCCTGTTAGTTCACTAGATTAATATATTTCCGACCTTCCAATTGAGTGAGACTGCTAGATTCCCTGTACTTTATGAGATCTGAGCGAGTCCGTTCTCCCTAGCACTTGCACTCCAAGTCCCCATACCGACCTGCCTGGCCAATGCACCAATTTCTCTATACATGTGTGTTAGATGCCATTCAAACCTTGATAGTTCACTAAAGTAATATGTTTCCTACCTTCTTATCGAATGTGACAGCTAGATTCCCTGTAATTTGCGAGATCTGAGCGTTTCTGTTCTCCTTGGCACTTGCACTCTAAGTTCCCATACCTACCTTCCTGGCCAATGCACCATTTTCTCTATACATGTGCGTAAAATACCTTTCAAACCCTGTTAGTTCACTAGTTTAATATATTTCCCACCTTCAAATTGAGTGAGACTGCTAGATTCCCTATACTTGGTGAGATCTGAGCGATTCCGTTCTCCCTAGCACATGCACTCTAAGTTCCCACACCGACCAGCCTGGCCAATGCACCATTTTCTCTATACATGTGGGTTAGATGTCATTCAAACCTTGTTAGTTCACTAAATTTATATGTTTCCTACCTTCTTATCGAATGGGACAGCTAGATTCCCTGTAATTTGCGAGATCTGAGCGTTTCCGTTCTCCTTGGCACTTGCACTTTAAGTTCCCATACCTACTTGCCTGGCCAATGCACCATTTTCTATAAACATGTGCGTTAGATAACTTTCAAACCCTGTTAGTTCACTAGATTATTATATTTCCCACCTTCCAATCGAGTGAGAATGCTAGATTCCCTGTCCTTTGTGAAATCTGAGCGATTCCGTTCTCCCTAGCACTTGCACTCTAAGTTCCCACACCGACCTGCCTGGCCAATGCACCATTTTGTCTATACATGTGTGTTAGATGTCATTCAAACCTTGTTAGTTCACTAAATAAATATGTTTCCTACCTTCTTATCGAATGGGACAGCTAGATTCCCTGTAATTTGCGAGATCTGAGCGTTTCCGTTTTCCTTGGCACTTGCACTCTAAGTTCCCATACCTACCTGCCTGGCCAATGCACCATTTTCTCTATACATGTGCGTTAGATACCTTTCAAACCCTGTTAGTTCACTAGATTAATATATTTCCTACCTTCCAATTGAGTGAGACTGCTAGATTCCCTGTACTTTGTGAGATCTGAGCAATTCCGTTCTCCCAAGCACTTGCACTCTAAGTTCCCATACCGACCGGCCTGGCCAATGCACCATTTTCTCTATACATGTGTGTTAGATGCCATTCAAACCTTGTTAGTTCACTAAATTAATATGTTTCCCACCTTCTTATTGAATGGGACAGCTAGATTCCCTGTAATTTGCCCCCTGGATTAACTTAGACCCCCCTGGATTAACTTAGACCCCCCCCGGATTAACTTATACCCCCCCGGATTAACTTAGACCCCCCGTGGATTAACTTAGACCCCCCCCCGGATGATTTTAGACCCCCTCGGATTAACTTAGACCCCCTTGGATTAACTTAGACCCCCCCGGATTTACTTAGACCCCCTTGGATTAACTTAGACCCCCGTGGATTAACTTAGACTCTCCTGGATTAACTTAGACCCCCCCGGATTAACTTAGACCCCCCCGGATTAACTTAGACCCCCTCGGATTACCCCCCAGATTGACTTAGACCCCCCTGAATTAACTTAGACCCCCTCGGATTAACATAGACCCCCCTGGATTAACTTAGACACCCCCGGATGAACTTAGACCCCCCAGGATTAACTTAGACCCCCCGGGATAAACTTAGACCCCTCCGGATCAACTTAGACCCCATTGGATTAACTTAGACCCCCCCGGATTAACTTAGACCCCCCTGGATTAACTTAGACCCCCCTGGATTAACTTAGACCCCCCCGGATTAACTTAGACCCCCCCGGATTAAAATAGACCCCCTAGGATTAACTTAGACCCCCTCGGATTAGCTTAGACCCCCCCGGATTAACTTAGACCCCCTCGGATTAACTTTGACCTCCCTGGATTAACTTAGACCCCCCTGGATTGACGTAGACCCCCCCGGATTAACTTAGACCCCCCCGGATTACCCCCCGGATTAACTTAGACCCCCTCAGATTAACTTAGACCCCCCGGGATTAACTTAGAAACCCCCGGATTAATTTAGACCCCCCGGATAAACTTAGACCCCCCAGATTAACTTAAACCCCTCCGGATTAACTTAGACCCCCCTGGATTAACTTATACCCCCTCCGGATTAACTTAGACCCCCCCGGATTAACCTAGACCCCCCCGGATTAACTTAGATCCCCCCGGATTAACTCATACCCCCTTGGATTAACTTAGACCCCCCCGGATTAACTTAGACTTCCCTGGATAAACTTAGACCCCCCTGGATGAACTTAGGCCCCCCCGGATTAACTTAGACCCCCCCGGATTAACTTGGACCCCCCTGGATTGACTTAGACCCCCCTGGATTGACTTAGACCCCCCCTGGATTAACTTAGACCCCCCTGGATTAACTTAGACACCCCCGGATGAACTTAGACCCCCCCGGATTAACTTAGACCCCCCAAGATCAACTTAGACCCCCCCAGATTAACTTAGACCCCCCGGGTAACTTAGACCCCCCCTGATGAACTTAGACCCCCCGGGATTAACTTAGACCCCCCATGGATAAACTTTGACCCCCCTGGATTAACTTAGACCCCCCCGGATTGACTTAGACCCCCCCGGATGACCTTAGACCCCCTTGGATTAACTTAGACCCCCCCGGATTAACTTAGACCCCCCTGGATTAACTTAGACCCCCCCGGATTAACTTATACCCCCCCAGATTAACTTAGACCCCCCCCTGGATTAACTTAGACCCCCCCGGATCAACTTAATCCACCTCGGATTAACTTAGACCCCCTCAGATTAACTTTGACCCCCTCAGATTAACTTAAACCTCCCCGTATTAACTTCGACCCCCCTGGATTGACTAAGACCCCCCTGGATTAACTTAGACCCCCTGGATTAACTTAGACCCCCCTGGATTAACTTAGACTTCCCTTGATTAACTTTGACCCCCCTGGATTAACTTAGACCCCCCCGGATTAACTCAGACCCCCCTGGATAAACTTAGACCCCCTTGGATTAACTTGGACCCCCCAGGATCAATTTAGATCCCCCGGGATCAACTTAGACCCCCCCGGATCAACTTAGACCCCCTTGGATTAACTTATACCCCCCCAGATTAACTTAGACCCCCCTGGATTAACTTAGACCCCCCCGGATTAACTTAGACCCCCTTGGATTAACTTAGACCCCCCTAAATTAACTTAGACCCCCCAAGGTTAACTTAGACCCCCCCAAATTAACTTAGACTCCTCTTGGATTAACTTAAACCCACCTGGATTAACTTAGACCCCCTCGGATTAACTTAGACCCCCCCGGATTAACTTAGACCCCCTTGGATTAACTCAGACCCCCCCGGATTATCTTAGACCCCCCCCGGATTAACTTAGACCCCCCCGGATTAACTTAGACCCCCCCGGATTAACTTAGACCCCCCTAGATTAACTAAGACCCCCTTGGATTAACTTAGACCCCCCTAAATTAACTTAGACCCCTCAAGATTAACTTAGACCCCCCCCGGATTAACTTAGACCCCCCCGGATTAACATAGGCCCCCCTGGATTAACTTAGACCCCCCGGGTAACTTAGACCCCCCCTGATGAACTTAGACCCCCCGGGATTAACTTAGACCCCCTCAGATTAACTTAGACCCCCCTAGATAAACTTAGACCCCCCCGGATTAACATAGACCCCCCCGGATGAACTTAGACCCCCTGGATTAACTTAGACCCCCCCCGGATTAACTTAGACCCCCTGGATTAACTTAGACCCCCCCCGGATTAACTTAGACCCCTCCGATTAACTAAGACCCCCTGGATTAACTTAGACCCCCTTGGATTAACTTAGACCCCCTGGATTAACTTAGACCCCCTCCGGATTAACTTAGACCCCCCTGGATTAACTTAGACCCCCTTGGATTAACTTAGACCCCCTTGGATTAACTTAGACCCCCCCGGATTAACTTAGACCCCCCTGGATTAACTTAGACCCCCCTCGATTAACTTAGACCTCCCCGGATTTATTTAGACCCCCTTGGATTAACTTAGACCCCCCTGGATTAACTTAGACCCCCCTGGATTAACGTAGACCCCCCCAGATTAACTTAGACCCCCCTGGATTAACTTAGACCCCCCCCGATTAACTTAGACCCCCCCGGATTAACTTGAACCCCCCCGGATTAACTCAGACCCCCCCGGATAAAATTTAGAACCCCTTGGATTAACTTAGACCCCCTTGGATTAACTTAGACCCCCCTAAATTAACTTAGACCCCTCAAGATTAACTTAGACCCCCCCCGGATTAACTTAGACCCCCCCGGATTAACATAGGCCCCCCTGGATTAACTTAGACCCCCCGGGTAACTTAGACCCCCCCTGATGAACTTAGACCCCCCGGGATTAACTTAGACCCCCTCAGATTAACTTAGACCCCCCTAGATAAACTTAGACCCCCCCGGATTAACATAGACCCCCCCGGATGAACTTAGACCCCCTTGGATTAACTTACACCCCCCCGGATTAACTTAGACCCCCCTAGATTAACTTAGACCCCCCCGGATTAACTTATACCCCCCCAGATTAACTTAGACCCCCCCCTAGATTAACTTAGACCCCCCCGGATCAACTTAGACCCCCTCGGATTAACTTAGACCCCCTCAGATTAACTTTGACCCCCTCAGATTAACTTAAACCCCCCCGTATAAACTTCCAACCCCCTGGATTGACTAAGACCCCCCTGGATTAACTTAGACCCCCTGGATAAACTTAGACCCGCCTGGATTAAATTAGACTTCCCTTGATTAACTTAGACCCCCCTGGATTAACTTAGACCCCCCCGGATTAACTTAGACCCCCCTGGATAAACTTAGACCCCCTTGGATTAACTTAGACCCCACAGGATCAATTTAGACCCCCCGGGATCAACTTAGACCCCCCCGGATCAACTTAGACCCCCTTGGATTAACTTAGACCACCCCCGGATTAACTTAGACCCCCTGGATTAACTTAGACCCCCCCAGATTAACTTAGACCCCCCCGGATTAACTTAGACCCCCTCGGATTAACTTAGACCCCCCCGGATTAACATAGACCCCCCTGGATTAACTTAGATCCCCCCGGATTAACTTAGACCCCCCCGGATTAACTTAGACCCCCTCCGATTAACTTAGACCCCCTGGATTAACTTAGACCCCCCCCGGATTAACTTAGACCCCCTGGATTAACTTAGACCCCCCCCGGATTAACTTAGACCCCTCCGATTAACTAAGACCCCCTGGATTAACTTAGACCCCCTTGGATTAACTTAGACCCCCTGGATTAACTTAGACCCCCTCCGGATTAACTTAGACCCCCCTGGATTAACTTAGACCCCCTTGGATTAACTTAGACCCCCTTGGATTAACTTAGACCCCCCCGGATTAACTTAGACCCCCCTGGATTAACTTAGACCCCCCTCGATTAACTTAGACCTCCCCGGATTTATTTAGACCCCCTTGGATTAACTTAGACCCCCCTGGATTAACTTAGACCCCCCTGGATTAACGTAGACCCCCCCAGATTAACTTAGACCCCCCTGGATTAACTTAGACCCCCCCCGATTAACTTAGACCCCCCCGGATTAACTTGAACCCCCCCGGATTAACTCAGACCCCCCCGGATAAAATTTAGAACCCCTTGGATTAACTTAGACCCCCTTGGATTAACTTACACCCCCCTGGATTAACTTAGACCCCCCCCGATTAACTTAGACCCCCCTAGATTAACTTAGACCCCCATGGATTAACTTAGACCCCCCTGGATTAACTTAGACACCTCCGCATTAACTTAGACCCCCCCGGATTAACTTAGATCCCCCGGGATTAACTTAAACCCCCCCGGATTAACGTAGGCCCCCCTGGATTAACTTAGACCACCCCGGATTAACTTAGACCCCACCGGATGAACTTATACCCCCTTGGATTAACTTAGACCCCCCCGGATTAACTTAGACCCCCCTGGATTAACTTAGGCCCCCCCCGGATTAACATATACCCCCCCGGATTAACTTAGACCCCCCCTAGATTAACTTAGACCCCCCCAGATTAACATAGACCCCCTCGGATTAACTTAGACCCCCTCGGATTAACTTAGACCCCCCGGATTAACTTAGATCCCCCCGGATTTAATTAGACCCCCCTGGATTAACTTAGACCCCCCTGGATTAACTTAGACCCCCCTGGATTAACTTAGACTTCCCTTGATTAACTTAGACCCCACTGGATTATCTTAGACCCCCCCGGATTAACTTAGACTTCCCCGGATTAACTTAGACCCCCCCGGATTAACTTAGACCCCCTTGGATTAACTTAGACCCCCCTGGATTAACTTAGACACCCCCGGATAAACTTAGTCCCCCGAGGATTAACTTAGACCCCCAGGGATCAACTTAGACCCCCCGGATAGACCCCCTTGGATTAAATTATACCCCCCCGGATTAACTTAGACCCCCCCTGGATTAACTTAGACCCCCCCCGGATGAACTTAGACCCCCTCGGATTAACTTAGACCCCCTTGGATTAACTTAGACCCCCCCGGATTAACATGGACCCCCTCTGATCAACTTAGACCCCCCTGGATTAACTTAGATCCTCCTGGATTAACTTAGACCCCCCTGGATTAGCTTAGACCCCCCCGGATTACCCCCCGGATCAAATTAGACCCCCCTGAATTAAGTTAGACCCCCTCGGATTAACTTAGACCCCCCTCAGATGAACTTAGACCCCCCTCGATTAACTTAGACCCCCCAGGATCTACTTAGACCCCCCGGGATCAACTTAGACCCCCCCGGATCAACTTAGACCCCATTGGATTAACTTAGACCCCCCCGGATTAACTTAGACCCCCCGGATTAACTTAGACCCCCCCGGATTAACTTTGACCCCCCCGGATTAACTTAGACCCCCTCGGATTAACTTAGACCCCCTCGGATTAACTTAGACCCCCTTGGATTAACTTAGACCCCCCTGGATTAACTTAGACACCCCCGGATAAACTTAGACCCCCCCGGATAAACTTAGACCCCCCCCAGATCAACTTAGACCCACCCGGATTAACTTAGACCCCCCCAGATTAACTTAGACCCCTCTGGATTAACTTAGACCCCCCTGGATTAACTTAGACCCCCCTGGATTAATTTAGACCCCCCTGGATTAACTCAAACGCACATGTATAGACAAAATGGTGCATGACGGCTGTACCTGCCGACAAATGGTAACGAAGTGCATGAATCCTCATAGGCGTAGGGAAAAGCATCAAACGACCTGAATGATGTTGCATATTCGAGTGGCTCATGCTCAAATACACCTACCAGAGCAATTCCAGCTTGGTTTGTGTGCACAGAAAAGTTCGGCGCCTGCGATGACGGATGTGCCTGCCAAAAAATGGAAACGAAGTGCATGAATCATCGCAGGCGTAGGGAAAAGCATCGAACGACCTGAATGTTGTTGCATATTCGGGTGGCCCATGCTCAAATACACCTACCAGAGCAATTCCAGCTTGGTTCATGCGCACCAAAAAGTTCGGCGCCTGCGCTGACGGCTGTGCCTGCCGACAAATGGTAACAACGTGCATGAATCCTCATAGGCGTAGGGAAAAGCATCAAACGACCTGAATGTTGTTGCATATTTGGGTGGCCCATGCTCAAATACACCTACCAAAGCAATTCCAGCTTGGTTCGTGCGCACAGAAACGTTCGGCGCCTGCGATGATGGTTGTGCCTGCCGACAAATGGTAACGAAGTGCATGAATCCTCATAGGCGTAGGGAAAAGCATCGAACGACCTGAATGTTGTTGCATATTCGGGTGGCCCATGATCAGATACACCTACCAGAGCAATTCCAGCTTGGTTCGTGCGCACAGAAAAGTTCGGCGCCTGCACTGACGGCTGTGCCTGCTGACAAATGGTAACGAAGTGCATGAATCCTCATAGGCGTAGGGAAAAGCATTGAACGACCTGAACGTTGTTGCATATTCGGGTGGCCCATACTCAAAAACACCTACCAGAGCAATTCCAGTTTGGTTAGTCGCACCAAAAAGTTCGGCGCTTGCGATGACGGCTGTGCCTGCCGACAAACGGTAACGAAGTGCATGAATCCTCATAGGCGTAGGGAAAAGCATCGAACGACCTGAATGTTGTTGCATATTCAGGTGGCCCATGCTCAAAAACAACTACCAGAGCAATTCCAGCTTGGTTCGTGCGCACCAAAAAGTTCAGCGCCTGCGATGACGGCTGTGCCTGCTGACAAATGGTAACGAAGTGCATGAATCCTCATAGGCGTAGGGAAAAGCATCGAACGACCTGAATGTTGTTGCATATTCGGATGGCCCATGCTCAAAAACACCTACCAGAGCAATTCCAGCTTGGTTCGTGCGCACCAAAAAGTTCGGTGCCTGCGATGACGGCTGTGCCTGCCGACAAATGGTAACGAAGTGCATGAATCCTTATAGGCGTAGGGAAAAGCATCGAACGACCTGAATGTTGTTGCATATTCGGGTGGCCCATGCTCAAATACACCTACCAGAGCAATTCCAGCTTGGTTCGTGCGCACAGAAAAGTTCGGTGCCTGCGATGACGGCTGTGCCTGCCGACAAATGGTAACGAAGTGCATGAATCCTTATAGGCGTAGGGAAAAGCATCGAACGACCTGAATGTTGTTGCATATTCGGGTGGCCCATGCTCAAATACACCTACCAGAGCAATTCCAGCTTGGTTCGTGCGCACAGAAAAGTTCAGCGCCTGCGATGACGGCTGTGCCTGCCGACAAAGGGTAACGAAGTGCATGAATCCTCATAGGCGTAGGGAAAAGCATCGAACGACCTGAATGTTGTTGCATATTCGGGTGGCCCATGCTAAAAAACACCTACCAGAGCAATTCCAGTTTGGTTTGTCGCACCAAAAAGTTCGGCGCTTGGGATGACGGCTGTGCCTGCCGACAAACGGTAACGAAGTGCATGAATCCTCATAGGCGTAGGGAAAAGCATCGAACGACCTGAATGTTGTTGCATATTCGGGTGGCCCATGCTCAAAAACACCTACCAGAGCAATTCCAGCTTGGTTCGTGCGCACCAAAAAGTTCGGCGCCTGCGATGACGGCTGTGCCTGCCGACAAATGGTAACGAAGTGCATGAATCCTCATAGGCGTAGGGAAAAGCATCGAACGACCTGAATGCTGTTGCATATTTGGGTGGCCCATGCTAAAAAACACCTACTAGAGCAATTCCAGCTTGGTTCGTGCGCACCAAAAAGTTCGGTGCCTGCGATGACGGCTGTGCCTGCCGACAAATGGTAACGAAGTGCATGAATCCTCATAGGCGTAGGGAAAAGCATCGAACGACCTGAATGTTGTTGCATATTCGGGTGGCCCATGCTAAAAAACACCTACAATAGCAATTCCAGCTTGGTTCGTGCGCACCAAAAAGTTCGGCGCCTGCGATGACGGCTATGCCTGCCGACAAATGGTAACGAAGTGCATGAATCCTCATAGGCGTAGGGAAAAGCATCGAACGACCTGAATGTTGTTGCATATTCGGGTGGCTCATGCTCAAAAACACCTACCAGAGCAATTCCAGCTTGGTTCGTGTGCACCAAAAAGTTCGGCGCTTGCGATGACGGCTGTGCCTGCCGACAAATGGTAACGAAGTGCATGAATCCTCATAGGCGTAGGAAAAAGCATCGAACGACCTAAATGTTGTTGCATATTCGGGTGGCCCATGCTCAAAAATACCTACCAGAGCAATTCCAGCTTGGTTCGTGCGCACCAAAAAGTTCGGTGCCTGCGATGACGGCTGTGCCTGCCGACAAATGGTAACGAAGTGCATGAATCCTTATAGGCGTAGGGAAAAGCATCGAACGACCTGAATGTTGTTGCATATTCGGGTGGCCCATGCTCAAATACACCTACCAGAGCAATTCCAGCTTGGTTCGTGCGCACCAAAAAGTTCGGCGCCTGCGATGACGGCTGTGCCTGCCGACAAATGGTAACGAAGTGCATGAATCCTCATAGGCGTAGGGAAAAGCATCGAACGACCTGAATGTTGTTGCATATTCGGGTGGCCCATGCTAAAAAACACCTACCAGAGCAATTCCAGCTTGGTTCGTGCGCACCAAAAAGTTCGGCGCCTGCGATGACGGCTGTGCCTGCCGACAAATCGTAACGAAGTGCATGAATCCTCATAGGCGTAGGGAAAAGCATCGAACGACCTGAATGTTGTTGCATATTCGGGTGGCCCATGCTCAAAAACACCTACCAGAGCAATTCCAGCTTGGTTCGTGCGCTCGGAAAAGTTCGGCGCCTTCGATGACGGTTGTGCCTGCCGACAAATGGTAACGAAGTGCATGAATCCTCATAGGCGTAGGGAAAAGCATCGAACGACCTAAATGTTGTTGCATATTCGGGTGGACCATGCTCAAATACACCTACCAGAGCAATTCCAGCTTGGTTCGTGCGCACAGAAAAGTTCGGCGCCTGCGCTGACGGCTTTGTCTGCCGACAAATGGTAACGAAGTGCATGAATCCTCATAGGCGCAGGGAAAAGGATCGAACGATCTGAATGTTGTTGCATATTCGGGTGTCCCATGCTCAAATACACCTACCAGAGCAACTCCAGCTTGGTTCCTGCGCACCAAAAAGTTCGGCGCCTGCGCTGACGGCTTTGCCTGCCGACAAATGGTAACGAAGTGCATGAATCCTCATAGGCATATGGAAAAGCATCGAACGACCTAAATGTTGTTGCATATTCGGGTGGCCCATGCTCAAATACACCTACCAGAGCAAATCCAACTTGGTTCGTCTGCACAGAAAAGTTCAGCGCCTGCGATGACGGCTGTGCCTGCCGACAAATGGTAACGAAGTGCATGAATCCTCATAGGCGTAGGGAAAAGCATCGAACGACCTAAATGTTGTTGCATATTCAGGTGGCCCATGCTCAAATACACCTACCAGAGCAATTCCAGCTTGGTTCGTGCGCACGGAAAAGTTCGGCGCCTTCGATGACGGTTGTGCCTGCCGACAAATGGTAACGAAGTGCATGAATCCTCATAGGCGTAGGGAAAAGCATCGAACGACCTGAATGTTGCTGTATATTCGGGTGGCCCATGCTCAAATACATCTATCAGAGCAATTCCAGCTTGGTTCGTGCGCACAGAAAAGTTCGGCGCCTGCGCTGACGGCTGTGTCTGCCGACAAATGGTAACGAAGTGCATGAATCCTCATAGGCGCAGGGAAAAGCATCGAACGACCTGAATGTTGTTGCATATTCGGGTGGCCCATGCTCAAATACACCTACCAGAGCAATTCCAGCTTGGTTCATGCCCACAGAAAAGTTCGGCGCCTGCGCTGACGGCTGTGCCTGCCGACAAATGGTAACGAAGTGCATGAATCCTCATAGGCGCAGGGAAAAGGATCGAACGACCTGAATGTTGTTGCATATTCGGGTGTCCCATGCTCAAATACACCTACCAGAGCAACTCCAGCTTGGTTCCTGCGCACCAAAAAGTTCGGCGCCTGCGCTGACGGCTGTGCCTGCCGACAAATGGTAACGAAGTGCATGAATTCTCATAGGCGTAGGGAAAAGGATCGAACAACCTGAATGTTGTTGCATATTCGGGTGGCCCATGCTCAAATACACCTACCAAAGCAATTCCAGCTTGGTTCGTGCGCATAGAAAAGTTCGGCTCCTGCACTGATGGCTGTGCCTGCTGGCAGGTGGTAACGAAGTGCATGAATCCTCATAGGCGTAGGGAAAAGCATTGAACGACCTGAATGTTGTTGCATATTCGGGTGGCCCATACTCAAATACACCTACAAGAGCAATTCCAGTTTGGTTTGTCGCACCAAAAAGTTCGGCGCTTGCGATGACGGCTGTGCCTGCCGACAAACGGTAACGAAGTGCATGAATCCTCATAGGCGTAGGGAAAAGCATCCAACGACCTGAATGTTGTTGCATATTCGGGTGGCCCATGCTCAAAAACACCTACCAGAGCAATTCCAACTTGGTTCGTGCGCACCAAAAAGTTCGGCGCCTGCGATGACGGCTGTGCCTGCCGACAAATGGTAACGAAGTGCATGAATCCTCATAAGCGTAGGGAAAAGCATCGAACGACATGAATGTTGTTGCATATTCGGGTGGCCCATGCTCAAAAACACCTACCAGAGCAATTCCAGCTTGGTTCGTGCGCACTAAAAAGTTCGGTGCCTGCGATGACGGCTGTGCCTGCCGACAAATGGTAACGAAGTGCATGAATCCTTATAGGCGCAGGGAAAAGCATCGAACGACCTTAATGTTGTTGCATATTCGGGTGGCCCATGCTCAAATACACCTACCAGAGCAAATCTAGCTTGGTTCGTGCGCACAGAAAAGTTCAGCGCCTGCGATGACGGCTGTGCCTGCCGACAAATGGTAACGAAGTGCATGAATCCTCATAGGCGTAGGGAAAAGCATCGAACGACCTGAATGTTGTTGCATATTCGGGTGGCCCATGCTAAAAAACACCTACCATAGCAATTCCAGCTTGGTTCGTGCGCACCAAAAAGTTCGGCGCCTGCGATGACGGCTGTGCCTGCCGACAAATGGTAACGAAGTGCATGAATCCTCATAGGCGTAGGGAAAAGCATCCAACGACCTGAATGTTGTTGCATATTCGGGTGGCCCATGCTCAAAAACACTTACCAGAGCAATTCCAGCTTGGTTCGTGCGCACCAAAAAGTTCGGCGCTTGCGATGACGGCTGTGCCTGCCGACAAATGGTAACGAAGTGCATGAATCCTCATAGGCGTAGGGAAAAGCATCGAACGACCTAAATGTTGTTGTATATTCGGGTGGCCCATGCTCAAATACACCTACCAGAGCAATTCCAGCTTGGTTCGTGCGCACGGAAAAGTTCGGCACCTTCGATGACGGTTGTGCCTGCCGACAAAAAGTAACGAAGTGTATGAATCCTCATAGGCGTAGGGAAAAGCATCAAACGACCTGAATGTTGTTGCATATTCGGGTGACCCATGCTCAAAAACACCTACCAGAGCAATTATTGCTTGGTTCGTGCGCACAGAAAAGTTCGGCGCCTGCTCTGACGGCTGTGCCTGCCGACAAATGGTAACGAAGTGCATGAATCCTCATAGGCGTAGGGAAAATCATCGAACGACCTAAATGTTGTTGCATATTCGGGTGGCCCATGCTCAAAAACACCTACCAGAGCAATTATTGCTTGGTTCGTGCGCACAGAAAATTTCGGCGCCTGCGATGACGGCTGTGCCTGCCGACAAATGGTAACGAAGTGCATGAATCCTCATAGGCGTAGGGAAAAGCATCGAACGACCTAAATGTTGTTGCATATTTGGGTGGCCCATGCTCAAATACACCTACCAGAGCAATTCCAGCTTGGTTCATGCGCACAAAAAAGTTCGGCGCCTGCGCTGACGGCTGTGCGTGCCGACAAATGGTAACGAAGTGCATGAATCCTCATAGGCGCAGGGAAAAGGATCGAACGACCTGAATGTTGTTGCATATTCGGGTGTCCCATGCTCAAATACACCTACCAGAGCAACTCCAGCTTTGTTCCTGCGCACCAAAAAGTTCGGCGCCTGCGCTGACGGCTGTGCCTGCCGACAAATGGTAACGAAGTGCATGAATCCTCATAGGCGTAGGGAAAAGGATCGAACAACCTGAATGTTGTTGCATATTCGGGTGGCCCATGCTCAAATACACCTACCAAAGCAATTCCAGCTTGGTTCGTGCGCACAGAAAAGTTCGGCTCCTGCACTGACGGCTGTGCCTGCCGGCAGGTGGTAACGAAGTGCATGAATCCTCATAGGCGCAGGGAAAAGCATTGAACGACCTGAATGTTGTTGCATATTCGGGTGGCCCATACTCAAATACACCTACCAGAGCAATTCCAGTTTGGTTTGTCGCACCAAAAAGTTCGGTGCCTGCGATGACGGCTGTGCCTGCCGACAAACGGTAACGAAGTGCATGAATCCTCATAGGCGTAGGGAAAAGCATCGAACGACCTGAATGTTGTTGCATATTTGGGTGGCCCATGCTAAAAAACACCTACCAGAGCAATTCCAGCTTGGTTCGTGCGCACCAAAAAGTTCGGCGCTTGCGATGACGGCTGTGCCTGCCGACAAATGGTAATGAAGTGCATGAATCCTCATAGGCGTAGGAAAAAGCATTGAACGACCCGAATGTTGTTGCATATTCGGGTGGCCCATGCTCAAATACACCTACTAAAGCAACTCCAGCTTGGTTTGTGCGCACCAAAAAGTTCGGCGCCTGCGCTGACGGCTGTGCCTACCGACAAATAGTAACGAAGTGCATGAATCTATCAGAATGAACGAAACAGGAGTGATGGACTAGCAACAGGATGAGAGTACAAGTATGACAAACCTAAAGTTCTGTACCCCCTAGAGGCTAACCCACAATAGCCTACACAAGTATAACACATACAATGTTTGTCACACCCCCATAGGCTAAGTGGGGGAGAGCAAGGGGTCACAGGACCAGTCAAAGCAAAGCAAAACAAGCTCAGGGTGGATCTCAAGGATACCACACAAATTCCGAGCACAAGCAAGTGGTCACAAGACCAGTACACATGCAGTTTGATAATAGAACAAGAGGTACAGTGATCACAACCTAGCAAGTGCAAGCATGCAGGTATATATATAGAGATCACAGTACAAGCAGAGTCAAGAAGTGAGCAAGTGAGGGAGAGTAGGCACAAGACCTAGAACAGTACAGAAACGCTGATGATCACAAGGCTGAAGCGCCTTGGTGAACACATCAGCAGTGTTGGCCCGAGTGGCCACGTACGAAAGACGAAGCTGACCACGCTGCTGCAACTCTCGAGCAAGGAAGTAGCGCAGAGCTATGTGCTTCGTTCTGTGCTCCAGTCTGTGCTCCTGACACAAGGCAAGGGCGGCCTTGTTGTCGACGTACAGCACTAGAGGAGAATGAGGCCGCTCTCCCAGGTCGATCAGCAGGTAGGTGAGCCAGTTAAGCTCCTGGGCAGCCATGGCTGTGGCGTAGATCTCAGCGTCACAACTGGAGCTGAGAACAGAGGAAGAGCGTGTAGAACGCCAAGAAACTGAGCCAGAGCCAAGGCTAAAGGAGTAACCCTGAGACGACCGCTGAGTAGCCTGGTCGTCAGCCCAAGAAGCGTCTGAGTGTCCAGTGAGGACAACGTCGCGCCGTCCTCCAAGCACAAGCCCCATGCCCGACGTACTGCACAAGTAGCGCAACACCCTCTTAGCTGCATCCATGTGCTCCTTCCGGTGACGGCCAGGAGCGACATAGCGTGCTAGGATGCTAAGAGGGTAGGCTAGGTCAGGTCGAGTGCAGGTCATCAGGTACATGAGGCAGCCCACAAGCTCTGGATACGGGCCACTCGGCTCTACGGACTCATCCGAAGGCAGAGCTGAGAGCGAGTGACCGGTAGGCAGAGGAGTGGGCTGAGGCGAGGAGTACGTGAAGCGGAAGCGCTGAAGGACCTGCTGCACCATGTGTGACTGAGTCAAGGTAATGGTGCGCTGTGCTCTGTCCCGGGTGATCCGCAAGCCAAGATAGCTTGTCAGCTCACCCAGGTCTGTGCACGTGTGTCTCTTCTGCAGCTCCGACTTCACGTGGGCGAGTGCCTCAGTGTCAGCAGTAGCAAAGACCAAGTCGTCTACGTACACGAGAACGTAGAACGGCGGCAGAGTGGTGTCGGTGCGTAGAAACAGCGACGGGTCAGCAGTAGAAGGAGCAAACCCAAGAGCAGCAAGAGTAGTCCTCAGTGTGTCGTGCCACTCACGAGGTGCCTGGCGGAGACCGTAGACTGGCCTCCGGAGGCTCCACTGGGTACCAGGAGGGAACGACCCAGTGAAGCCAGGTGGGCGGCGCAGCCAGATCTCCTCGTGCAGGGTGCCCTGTAGGAACGCAGTGCTGAAGTCAAGGCAGTGGAGCTTGTAGTCACGCTGAGCAGCGACGTGCAGCAGAACCCGAAGAGTGGTCATCTTCGGGGTCGGGGAGAAGGTCTGGAAGAAGTCAACTCCCTCTCGCTGACTGAAGCCTCGTGCAACGTAACGCACCTTGAAGACAGGCGGAGAACCCGGCGGCCGCTTCACCCTGAAAATCCACATGCCACTGACGATGTTCGCCCCAGGTGGGGGAACCTCGTCGACGTAGGTGCCTGTGGACTTCCAGGAAGCCATCTCTGCGTCCATGGCTGTCTGCCACTGAGAGGAGTAGAGACCCTCCATCGCCTCTGCGTAGGAGCGTGGGTTCGGGATGTCTGGTGCATCCGGGTCTCCCTCAGGGGCAATCAGCATGGACACGAGATGAGGTAAAGCAGCAGCAAAGCACTCAAACTCCTCCTGTCTGTCCTCAAGGACGTCCGTGCCAAGAGCACACTCACCCCCGACGGACGGAGGACAGACATACTCAGACTCAGCAACAAGGCTAGCGGCGTAGTCTAGACGACAGGCGGCAGCAAAGTCAACAAGCTCAGCGACTAGAGCAGACGGAGCAGAGGACTCAAAGGTAGGGTCAGTGACAACAGTGGCAAGGAGACGCGCGACAGTAGGACTGGCAGCACGAGTAAGGTCTGACGGCGGGTCAGCAACGTCAGGAAGAGAGGACGCAGGAGGAGACGGCAGAGGGACGTGCTGTGGAGCAGTGGAAGGACGCAGGGTCATATAGTGAGTGCCAAGGACAGGAGGAGGACGCTGACGCGGAGCACGACGACCAGCGCGGACAGCCCGGACAGGCGACTCTGGACTAGACTCAGGCGACGGAGGACGAGACTCAGGCTCACGACGCTCAGTAAGACTACCCGTCGGCGCAGTGTAAGGAGAAGGACCAGGCAGCGGAGAGGCAGGCTGTAACTGTGACTGTGACTGGACAGGCGGTGGACTCAGTAGGGGAGGAGTAGGACCAGTAGAGGGCGGGAGACCAAGAACCTGCTGAAGGAGCGGAACGTACTACGGCCGCGGCCGCTCAGCAACTCCAGCTCCAACCCCCTCAGCAGCTCCAGTCCCAGCAGCTCCAGTACCTCCAGTACGAGCACCTCCAGGACCAGCGGCTCCTGCAGCTCCAGCACTAGCAGCACCAGTACCAGCAGCACCTCCAGCAGCTCCAGCAGCACCTCCAGCAGCTCCAGCAGCACCAGCAGCACCGCCAGCAGTAGTAGCACCTCCAGCAGCTCCAGCAGCACCAGCAGCACCTCCAGCAGCGCCAGCAGGACCAGCACCTCCAGCAGCTCCAGCACCAGCAGCAGCTCCAGCAGCACCAGCAGCACCTCCAGCAGCAGCAGCAGCACCTCCAGCAGCTCCAGCACCAGCAGCACCTCCAGCTCCAGGGTCCTCGACACGAGGAGCGCCACTCCGGAGACTGCAGCGACGAGCGTACCACTCTCGAAGCCGCTAGGGAGAGGGCAGCTCCCGCCTAGGAGGGGAAGCACGAGCACGAGCTCCAGCAGTACCTCTCCTGAGGCTGCAGTACTGTAAGTACCACTCACGCAGCTGCTGTGAGGAAAGAGCGCCTCCAGGTGAAGCACTCTCAGTCGAAGCACCCTCAGGCTCAGCACCCCCAGACTCAGCACCCCCAGACTCAGCACCCGCAGGCTCCGCACCCCCAGACTCCGCAACTCCAGGCTCCGCACCCCCAGGCTCCGCACGCTCAGGCTCAGCACCCCGAGCAGGACGAGAGTCGACAGCTACCTCAACAGGCTCAACCGGGTCTACCTGGGACACACCTGAGAGAGCGGCACACTGAGGGGGGAGGGGGTCTACCACAGCAGCACCTGGCGCGAGGAAGAGAGGCGGGGGGGGGAGAGGGGCAGTGCGGTAGGGGAAGAGGCGGTAGTAGGGCACCGACTCGTCAAAAGTGACGTCCTGAGAGGGCAGGACACGGCGCGAGGTGGCGTGGTAAAACTGCCAACCAGACGCGTCCGGGACAAAGCCAAGGAAGACACAAGGAACAGCGCGGGAGGAGAGCTTGTCCGCGGACGTATCGCGGACAAAAGCTCGAGATCCCCAGACCCGGAAACGCGACGCATCGCCAACCTTCCCCGTCCACAGCAGTGTGGGCGAGGTCTCCGGCAAGGAGACACGGGGCCAGAGGTTGAGCTGATGCGCAGCGTACCGGACCGCAAACGGCCACAGAAAGTGGGGGGCAGCCGCATGGATCAAGGAGGTACGAGCGACCTCCATGACCAAGCCAATGCGGCGCTCAGCAACCCCATTCTGCTGTGGAGAGGCCGGAAGCGTGAACGACTGGCGGATACCGTGCTCCGCACAGTAGGCCGCCAAGAGGTCGGAGGAGAACTCGCCACCTCTGTTTGAGTGCAGACGCAGGACAGGAAAGTCCGAGTGGAACCGCTAGTGGAGCTGGAGACGAGAAGCGCGGATCCAAGGGATCAAAACATCAGGGACCTCACCCTTGGTGCGCAAGGGGAAGACCGTGGTGTAGCGCGAGTAGTCGTCAACAACGATCAGGAAGTACCTCTCCTGACCCTGTCCACGGACGCGGGCTGGGCCCCACACGTCCATGTGGAGTCTCTGCAAGGGAGCAGTCGTCGGGGGAAACGAGGAGGAGTGGGGAGCGGCGCGCTGCCGCCCCTCGACACAAGGAAGACAGGGAGGAGCAGGCGAGGGTGGGAGGGGAGGGAGTACCCGGGGAAGACCAGAGACAAGGTACCGTTTGTGCATGACACGAAGGCGCTGCACTGACGGGTGACCAAGGCGGTGGTGCCAGAGGACAGTCTCGTGCGCCAGAGAGCGACACGAGCAGGGGGCAGACAGCTGACCTGACGCAGACGCAGACGCAGCTACCTGAGGGGACTCAGTGGTCAGTGTGTACAGGTCCGACCCCGGCTGCCTAGTGAAGGTAGCCATGTGACGGCCCGTCCGAGCACACGTGCCGTGTGTCACACGCTCGTAGGCAGGGGTGAACTGGTGGACACCCCCGTCCTGGAGCGCACACCCCGCCACCAAGTTCGTAGAGAACGAGGGGAGGTGGAGACCGGACAGTGTGCCCGACGGAACCGCAGGACAAGGAAGGACAGTGGAGGAGGTCGCAATGACCGGACCCCCAGAGGGGTCAGCAAGGGAGACAGCAACTGGTCGGGCAAGCTGCTCAAGGGCAGTGCGGTCACGAAAGAAACAGCGAGAAGCTCCTGAGTCTAGAGTGAAGGTGTGCAGTGCCTCAGTGGACTCAGTACCAGGGGGCGCAGACTCACTAGCACCTAGAGCAGCAGCCTCACCAGCACCTGGGGCAGCAGACACGCGAGCACCTAGAGCAGTAGCCTCACCAGCACCTGGGGCAGCAGACAAGCAAGCACCTAGAGCGGCAGCCTCACTGGTCCGAATGCCCGGGTCGGGCGAAACACGCAGATACTGATCACCCTCTCCACTAGTAGACAACACATACATGGCAGTGAGAATAGCATCAAAGTCAAGAGCATAGATATCAATGTTCTTTTTCATCAGGTCAGCCCAGCGGGGCAGCTCAGTGGCAGCAGGGAACTGAGTGCGCCAAGCGTCGTCAAGGCGGGAGAAGCAGCGCTGCGTGGTGTGCGCCCTCCCACACGTCTGGCCAGTGCGGTCACCAGTGCGGATGACGTACGTACAGCTAAGGCCACCCCCCCCCCCCCGTGCTGAGAGTACCACTCACGAAGCTCCTGGGACGACGGAGTGTGCTGCTGGCTCTGGCCACCGCCAGCGCCTCCACGACCACCACCGCCGCCGCCACCACCTCGACCACCACCGCCTCTGCCGCCTCTGCGTCCACCGCCTCCCCAACCACCGCCTCCACCCCGGCCACCTCCTCCGCTGCTGCCGCCTCCACCCCCACCACTGCCACTAGCCCCTCCAGTCCCGCCACCACCCCCACCACCGCCACCGCCCCCACCACCACCTCCCTCGCCGTCACCTCCACCTCCCTTGCCCCCTTTGCCCTTGCCGCTGCGGCGCCAGCTCGGAGCGGACGCAGTCCCGACCTGCTCAGTAGCAACTAGGTCGACAGCAGCAGCAGAGGCGACAGAGGGGAGAAGGGGGGAAGGGGAACACCCCTCGAAGAAAGGGGTGCGGGGGTCGCCACGAGAGGCAGCTACAGCGACTATGCTAGTCTCGGCTGCAAGCAGTTCCTTCTCGAGCAGGTCTATGGTGAGCTCAGTGGGGCAGCGAGCGAGGAAGTGGTCCCTGACCGCACGAAGAGAGTCAGGGAGACGGGTGACAAGGTGGTAGAGAGCGAGCCAGAGCGCGGGGGGGGGTGGGTGGCAAGAAACTCAGCGGGCATAGCGGCACGGAAGCGAGCCTCACTAGTGCGGAGGTGCGTGGTGAGGTCAGCGACTGTGGCGAAAGCGGACAGGTCTGGGAACAGGTAGGGAAGCGAGAGACGGCCTAGCGCAGCAGAGGCAGGTGAGGAGTAGCGTGCAACTACAGCAGTGTACAGTGCCTGCGCAGTTTTGTGCTGGCCAAAGTGCTCGCGCTCATCTACCGGCAGGGAGTTGCGAATAGCAAAGCGAGCGTGGGCGTCACGAGTCTGCCACTGTGAACGGGCAGTACTGTCAGCAGTAGCAGCAGGGGCAGCAGCATTGCCTAGCACGTGATCGTACAGCGAGATATCCTCCTTGGCAGTGAGCTGGAGGAACAGGTGCAAGTCATCGAGCCAGGTCTCAAACTTCAGTGGGCGGCCCTCAGCATCAAAAGCTAGTACAGCAGGGCTAGCCATAGTTGCAGTAAGAGCAGTAGTAACAGCAGTAGTAACAGCAGGCGAAACCCTAAAAGCAGCAGGCAGCGCGACTCAGGTGGGGCGGCTCGGTCCAGAGAGGGCTGCTCAGTACGGGGAGGGCGGCGTGGCTCGGTTCGGGCGGCGCGGCTCGGTTCGGGCTGGGCGGCTCGGTTCTGGCGGGGCCGTGGCTGTCGCGTGCGGGGCTGCTGGGGCTGCTGTGCGTGGCGCTAAGGGGCGGCGCGTGGGGTCGACGGGGCCGCTAAGGGGGGGGGCGCGCACGGGGTCGACGGGGCCGACGGGGCCGCTAGGTGGAGCGCGCGCGCGGGGTTGACGGGGCCTCTAAGGGGCTGCGCGCGGGGTCGACGGGGCCGTGAGGTGGGCCGCTAAGGGGCGGCGCGTGGGGTCGACGGGGCCGACGGGCCCGCTAGGTGGGGCGCGCGCGGGGTCGACGGGGCCGACGGGGCCTCTAAGGGGCTGCGCGCGGGGTCGACGGGGCCGACGGGGCCTCTAAGGGGCTGCGCGCGGGGTCGACGGGGCCGACGGGGCCTCTAAGGGGCTGCGCGCGGGGTCGACGCGGCCGTGAGGGAGGCCTCTAAGGGGCGGCGCGCGGGTTGCTAAGGGGCGGGTCGCAGGTCGCGAGGCCTTACGGGGCCGTTAAAGAGTGGCGCACGAGGGCGCTGGGGGAGGCGCACGAGGGCGCTCCGACAGTAGGGCGCACGAGGGCGCTAGTAGTCAGTCAGCAGCGGTGGGCCCTAAGAAAAATCGGTCCTAGCGGAGGACCTGCTCTGAAACCATATCAGAATGAACGAAACAGGAGTGATGGACTAGCAACAGGATGAGAGTACAAGTATGACAAACCTAAAGTTCTGTACCCCCTAGAGGCTAACCCACAATAGCCTACACAAGTATAACACATAAAATGTTTGACAGAATCCTCATAGGCGTAGGGGAAGGCATCGAACGACCTGAATGTTGTTGCATATTCGGGTGGCCCATGCTCAAATACACCTACCAGAGCAATTCCAGCTTGGTTTGTGCACACCAAAAAGTTCGGCGCCTGCGATGACGGCTGTGCCTGCCGACAAATGGTATCGAAGTGCATGAATCCTCATAGGCGTAGGGAAAAGCATCGAACGATCTGAATGTTGTTGCATATTCGGGTGGCCCATGCTCAAATACACCTACCAGAGGAATTCCAGCTTGGTTCGTGCGCAGAGAAAAGTTCGACGCCTGCGCTGATGGCTGTGCCTGCCGACAAATGGTAACGAAGTGCATGAATCCTCATAGGCGCAGGGAAAAGCATCGAAAGACCTGAATGTTGTTGCATATTCGGGTGGCCCATGCTCAAATACACCTACCAGAGCAATTCCAGCTTGGTTCTTGCCCACAGAAAAGTTCGGCGCCTGCGCTGACGGCTGTGCCTGCCGACAAATGGTAACGAAGTGCATGAATCCTCATAGGCGCAGGGAAAAGGATCGAACGACCTGAATGTTGTTGCATATTCGGGTGGCCCATGTTCAAATACACCTACTAGAGCAATTCCAGCTTGGTTCGTGCGCACAGAAAAGTTCTGCGCCTGTGCTGACGGCTGTGCCTGCCGACAAATGGTAACGAAGTGCCTGAATCCTCATAGGCGCAGGGAAAAGCATCGAACAACCTGGATGTTGTTGCATATTCGGGTGGCCCATGCTCAAATACACATACCAGAGCAATTTCGGCTTGGTTCGTGCGCACAGAAAGGTACTGCGCCTGCGCTGACGCCTGTGCCTGCCGACAAATGGTAACGAAGTGCATGAATCCTCATAGGCATAGGGAAAACCATCGAACAACCTGGATGTTGTTGCATATTCGGGTGGCCCATGCTCAAATACACCTACCAGAGCAATTCCAGCTTGGTTCGTGTGCACCAAAAAGTTCGGCGCGTGCGCTGACGGCTATACCTGCCAACAAATGGTAACGAAGTGCATGAATCCTCATAGGCGTAGAGAAAAGCATCAAACAACCTGAATGTTGTTGCATATTCGGGTGGCCCATGCTCAAATACACCTACCAGAGCAATTCCAGCTTGGTTCGTGCGCACAGAAAAGTTCGGCGCCTGCGATGACGGCTGTTCCTGCCGACAAATGGTAACGAAGTGAACGAATCCTCATAGGCGTAGGGAAAAGCATCGAACGACCTGAATGTTGTTGCATATTCGGGTGGCCCATGCTCAAATACACCTACCAGAGCAATTCCAGCTTGGTTCGTACGCATAGAAAAGTTCGGCGCCTGCGCTGACGGCTGTGCCTGCCGACAAATGGTAACGAAGTGCATGAATCCCCATAGGCGTAGGGAAAAGCATCGAACGACCCGAATGTTGTTGCATATTCGGGTGACCCATGCTCAAATACACCTACCAGAGCAATTCCAGCTTGGTTCGTGCGCACAGAAAAGTTCGGGGCCTGCGCTGACGGCTGTGCCTGCCGAAAAATGGTAACGAAGTGCATGAATCCTCATAGGCGTAGAGAAAATCATCGAACAACCTGGATGTTGTTGCATATTCGTGTGGCCCATGCTCAAATACACCTACCAGAGCAACTCCAGCTTGGTTTGTGCGCACCAAAAAGTTCGGCGCCTGCGCTGACGGCTGTGTTAGCTGACAAATGGTAACGAAGTGCATGAATTCTCATAGGCGTAGGGAAAAGCATCGAACGACCTGAATGTTGTTGCATATTCGGGTGGCCCATGCTCAAATACACTTACCAGAGCAATTCCAGCTTGGTTCGTGCGCACAGAAAAGTTCGGCGCCTGCGCTGACGGCTGTGCCTGCCGACAAATGGTAACGAAGTGCATGAACCCCCATAGGCGTAGGGAAAAGCATCGAACGACCTGAATGTTGTTGCATATTCGGGTGGCCCATGCTCAAATACACCTACCAGAGCAATTCCAGCTTGGTTTGTGCGCACAGAAAAGTTCGGCGCCTGCGCTGACTGCTGTGCCTGCCGACAAATGGTAACGAAGTGCATGAATCCTCATAGGCGTAGGGAAAAGCATCGAACAACCTGAATGTTGTTGCATATTCGGGTGGCCCATGCTCAAATACACCTACCAGAGCAATTCCAGCTTGGTTCGTGCGCACAGAAAAGTTCGGGGCCTGCGATGACGGCTGTGCCTGCCGACAAATGGTATCGAAGTGAATGAATCCTCATAGGCGTAGGGAAAAGCATCGAACGACCTGAATGTTGTTGCATATTCGGGTGGCCCATGCTCAAATACACCTACCAGAGCAATTCCAGCTTGGTTCGTGCGCACAGAAGGTTCGGCGCCTGCGCTGACGGCTGTGCCTGCCGACAAATGGTAACGAAGTGCATGAATCCTCATAGGCGAAGGGAAAAGCATCGAACAACCTGGATGTTGTTGCATATTCGTGTGGCCCATGCTCAAATACACCTACCAGAGCAATTTCGGCTTGGTTTGTGCGCACAGAAAGGTTCTGCGCCTGCGCTGACGGCTGTGTTAGCTGACAAATGGTAACGAAGTTCATAAATCCTCATAGGCGTAGGGATTAGCATCGCACGACCTGGATGTTGCATATTCAGGTGGCTCATGCTCAAATACACCTACCAAAGCAATTCCAGCTTGGTTCGCGCGCACCAAAAAGTTCGGCGCCTGCGCTCACGGCTGTGCCTGCCGACAAATGGTAACGAAGTGCATGAATCCTCATAGGCGTAGGGAAAAGCATCGAACGACCTAAATGTTGTTGCATATTCGGGTGGCCCATGCTCAAATACATCTACCAGAGCAATTCCAGCTTGGTTCGTGCGCACAGAAAAGTTCGGCGCCTGCGCTGACGGCTGTGTTAGCTGACAAATGGTAACGAAGTGCATGAATCCTCATAGGCGTAGGAAAAAGCCTCAAACAACCTGAATGTTGTTGCATATTCGGGTGGCCCATGCTCGAATACACCTACCAGAGCAATTCCAGCTTGGTTTGTGCGCACAAAAAAGTTCGGCGCCTGCGCTGACGACTGTGCCTGCCGACAAATGGTAACGAAGTGCATGAATCCTCATAGGCGTAGGGAAAAGCATCAAACGACCTGAATGTTGTTGCATATTCGGGTGGCCCATGCTCAAATACACCTACCAGAGCAATTCCAGCTTGGTTCGCGCGCACAGAAAAGTTCGGCGCCTGCGCTGACGGCTGTGTTAGCCGACAAATGGTAACGAAGTGCATGAATCGTCATAGGCGTAGGGAAAAGCATCGAACGACCTGAATGTTGTTGCATATTCGGGTGGCCCATGCTCAAATACACCTACCAGAGCAATTCCAGCTTGGTTCGTGCGCACAGAAAAGTTCGGCGCCTGCACTGACGGCTGTGCCTGCCGACAAATGGTAACGAAGTGCATGAATCCTCATAGGCGTAGGGAAAAGCATCGAACGATCTGAATGTTGTTGCATATTCGGGTGGCCCATGCTCAAATACATCTACCACAGAAATTCCAGCTTGGTTCGTGCGCACAGAAAAGTTCGGCGCCTGCGCTGACGGCTGTGCCTGCCGACAAATGGTAACGAAGTGCATGAATCCTCATAGGCGTAGGGAAAAGCATCGAACGACCTGAATGTTGTTGCATATTCGGGTGGCCCATGCTCAAATACACCTACCAGAGCAATTCCAGCTTGGTTCGTGCGCACCAAAAAGTTCTGCGCCTGCACTGACGGCTGTGCCTGCCGACAAATGGTAACGAAGTGCATGAATCCTCATAGGCGTAGGGAAAAGCATCGCACGACCTGGATGTTGTTGCATATTCGGGCGGCCCATGCTCAAATACACCTAGCAGAGCAATTCCAGCTTGGTTCGTGCGCACCAAAAAGTTCGGCGCCTGCGCTGATGGCTGTGCCTGCCGACAAATGGTAACGAAGTGCATGAATCCTCATAGGCGTAGGGAAAAGCATCGAACAACCTGAATGTTGTTGCATATTCGGGTGGCCCATGCTCAAATACACCTACCAGAGCAATTCCAGCTTGGTTCGCGTGCACAGAAAAGTTCGGCGCCTGCGATGACGGCTGTGCCTGCCGACAAATGGTAACGAAGTGCATGAATCCTCATAGGCGTAGGGAAAAGCATCGAACGACCCGAATGTTGTTGCATATTCGGGTGGCCCATGCTCAAATACACCTACCAGAGCAACTCCAGCTTGGTTTGTGCGCACCAAAAAGTTCGGCGCCTGCGCTGACGGCTGTGCCTACCGACAAATGGTAACGAAGTGCATGAATCCTCATAGGCGTAGGGAAAGGCATCGAACGACCTGAATGTAGTTGCATATTAGGGTGGCTCATGCTCAAATACACGTACCAGAGCAATTCCAGCTTGGTTCTTGCCCACAGAAAAGTTCGGCGCCTGCGCTGACGGCTGTGCCTGCCGACAAATGGTAACAAAGTGCATGAATCCTCATAGGCGAAGGGAAAAGCATCGAACAACCTGGATGTTGTTGCATATTCGTGTGGCCCATGGTCAAATACACCTACCAGAGCAATTTTGGCTTGGTTCGTGCGCACAGAAAGGTTCTGCGCCTGCGCTGACGGCTGTGTTAGCTGACAAATGGTAACGAAGTTCATAAATCCTCATAGGCGTAGGGAAAAGCATCGCACGACCTGGATGTTGTTGCATATTCGGGTGGCCCATGCTCAAATACACCTACCAGAGCAATTCCAGCTTGGTTCGTGCGCACCAAAAAGTTCGGCGCCTGCGCTGATGGCTGTGCCTGCCGACAAATGGTAACGAAGTGCATGAATCCTCATAGGCGTAGGGAAAAGCATCGAACAACCTGGATGTTGTTGCATATTCGGGTGGCCCATGCTCAAATACACCTACCAGAGCAATTCCAGCTTGGTTCGCGCGCGCAGAAAAGTTCGGCGCCTGCGCTGACGGCTGTGCCTGCCGACAAATGGTAACGAAGTGCATGAATCCTCATAGGCGTAGGGAAAAGCATCGAACGACCTAAATGTTGTTGCATATTCGGGTGGCCCATGCTCAAATACATCTACCAGAGCAATTCCAGCTTGGTTCGTGCGCACAGAAAAGTTCGGCGCCTGCGCTGACGGCTGTGTTAGCTGACAAATGGTAACGAAGTGCATGAATCCTCATAGGCGTAGGAAAAAGCCTCGAACAACCTGAATGTTGTTGCATATTCGGGTGGCCCATGCTCGAATACACCTACCAGAGCAATTCCAGCTTGGTTCGTGCGCACCAAAAAGTTCTGGGCCTGCGCTGACGGCTGTGCCTGCCGACAAATGGTAACGAAGTGCATGAATCCTCATAGGCGTAGGGAAAAGCATCAAACGACCTGAATGTTGTTGCATATTCGGGTGGCCCATGCTCAAATACACCTACCAGAGCAATTCCAGCTTGGTTCGCGCGCACAGAAAAGTTCGGTGCCTGCGCTGACGGCTGTGTTAGCCGACAAATGGTAATGAAGTGCATGAATCCTCATAGGCATAGGGAAAAGCATCGAACGACATAAATGTTGTTGCATATTCGGGTGGCCCATGCTCAAATACACCTACCAGAGCAATTCCAGCTTGGTTCGTGCGCACTGAAAAGTTCGGCGCCTGTTGTGCCTGCCGACAAATGGTAACGAAGTGAATGAATCCTCATAGGCGTAGGGAAAAGCATCGAACGACCTGAATGTTGTTGCATATTCGGGTGGCCCATGCTCAAATACATCTACCAGAGCAATTCCAGCTTGGTTCGTGCGCACCAAAAAGTTCGGCACCTGCGATGACGGCTGTTCCTGCCAACAAATGGTAACGAAGTGCATGAATCCTCATAGGCGTAGGGAAAAGCATCAAAGGACCTGAATGTTGTTGCATATTCGGGTGGTCCATGCTCAAAATACACCTAGCAAAGCAATTCCAGCTTGGTTCGTGCGCACCAAAAAGTTTGGCGCCTGCGATGACGGCTGTGCCTGCCGACAAATCGTAATGAAGTGCATGACTCCTCATACGCATAGGGAAAAGCATCGAACGACCTGAATGTTGTTGCATATTCGGGTGGCCCATGCTCAAATACACCTACCAGAGGAATTCCAGCTTGGTTCGTGCGCACAAAACGTTCGGCGCCTGCGATGACGGCTGTGCCTACCGACAAATGGTAACGAAGTGCATGAATCCTCATAGGCGTAGGGAAAAGCATCGAACAACGTGAATGTTGTTGCATATTCGGGTGGCCCATGCTCAAATACACCTACCAGAGCAATTTCAGCTTGGTTCGTGCGCACAGAAAAGTTGTGCGCCTGCGCTGACGGCTGTGCCTGCCGACAAATGGTAACGAAGTGCATGAATCCTCATAGGCGTAGCGAAAAGCATCGAACGACGTGAATGTTGTTGCATATTCGGGTGGCACATGCTCAAATACACCTACCAGAGCAATTTCAGCTTGGTTCGTGCGCACAGAAAAGTTGTGCGCCTGCGATGACGGCTGTGCCTGTCGACAAATGGTAACGAAGTGCATGGATCCTCATAGGCGTAGGGAAAACCATCGAACGACCTGAATGTTGTTGCATATTCGGGTGGCACATGCTCAAATACACCGACCAGAGCAATTCCAGCTTGGTTCGTGCGCACCAAAAAGTTCGGCGCCTGCGATGACGGCTGTGCCTGTCGACAAATGGTAATGAAGTGCATGAATCCTCATAGGCGTAGGGAAAAGCATCGAACGACCTGAATGTTGTTGCATATTCGGATGGCCCATGCTCAAATACACCTACCAGAGCAATTCCTGCTTGGTTCGTGCGCACAGAAAAGTTCGGCGCCTGCGTTGATGGCTGTGTTAGCCGACAAATGGTAATGAAGTGCATGAATCCTCATAGGCGTTGGGAAAAGCATCGAACGACCTGAATGTTGTTGCATATTCGGATGGCCCATGCTCAAATACACCTACCAGAGCAATCCAGCTTGGTTCGTGCGCACAGAAAAGTTCGGCGCCTGCGTTGACGGCTGTGCCTGCCGACAAATGGTCATGAAGTGCATGAATCCTCATAGGCGTTAGGAAAAGCATCGAACGACCTGAATGTTGTTGCATATTCGGGTGGCCCATGCTCAAATACACCTACCAGAGCAATTCCAGCTTGGTTCGTGCGCACCAAAAAGTTCGGCGCCTGCGATGATGGCTGTGCCTGCCGACAAATGGTAACGAAGTGCATGAATCCTCATATGCGTAGGGAAAAGCATCGAACGACCTGAATGTTGTTGCATATTCGGATGGCCCATGCTCAAATACACCTACCAGAGAAATCCAGCTTGGTTCGTGCGCACAGAAAAGTTCGGCGCCTGCGTTGACGGCTGTGCCTGCCGACAAATGGTAATGAAGTGCATGAATCCTCATAGGCGTAGGGAAAAGCATCGAACGACCTGAATGTTGTTGCATATTCGGATGGCCCATGCTCAAATACACCTACCAGAGCAATTTCAGCTTGGATCGTGCGCACAGAAAAGTTCGGCGCCTGCGCTGACGGCTGTGCCTGCCGACAAATGGTAACGAAGTGCATGAATCCTCATAGGCGTAGGGAAAAGCATCGAACGA